>VZRE01010664.1:1691-23407 GCA_013396775.1 Cephalopterus ornatus
CGAGGCCGACGGCAGGGCCGGCACACACGGCTGGGGGTACGACTCCGACGGGCAGGTAGGACGGGCTGGGGGCTTGGGGGCTCGGGGGGAGTGGCGTTCTGCCTGACACAGGCAGGGTCTCTGCCTGACACTGGCTCAAGGTCTCTGTAACAGAGCAGCAGGACTGGCCCAAAGCACAAGAGATTTAGGAATATTTGATGTGATTGTCCCACTCTGCTCTGACCTGGGGCGGCCTCACATGCAATTTTGGGGCAGTTTGGGGCACCATGATATAGGAAACATCTGAAGTCATTAGTGTCCAAAGGAGGCAATGAAGATGGTGAAGGGCCCTGAGGGGAAGCCGTGTGAGGACACTGAAGGCACTCGGGGTGTTCATCTGCAGAAGAGGAGACTGAGGGGAGACCTCACTGCAGTCACAACTTCTTGGGGAGGGGCAGAGGAGGGGCAGGACTGAGCTCTGCTCTGGGGGACCAGGGACAGGAACCCAGGGAATGGCCTGGAGCTGTGTCAGGGCAGGGTCAGGTTGGATCTCAGGAAAAGGTTCTTCCCCCAGAGGGTGGCTGGGCACTGACCAGGCTCCCCAGGGCAGTGGGCACAGCCCCAAGGCTGACAGAGCTCCAGGAGGGTTTGGATGAATCTCTGGGGCACAGGGTGTGATTGTTGGGGATGGTCCTGTGCAGGGCTAAGGGTTGGACTCGATAACCCTTGTGGGTGCCTTCCAACTCAGCACATTCTGTGGTTCTGTGTAAGCTAAATGCTTTTTTAAGTATAGAATGTGTCTGTCATACATAAAGTACATACAATATTCTTAAATATCCTTTTGAAAGTAGAGCTCTAGATATGTATTTGAAGTGGATCAGTTCCCCAGTCCAGCTGGCTGCTCCCTCCTGGGCTGTGTGGGGCCGGGAGGGAGCAGGTCAGCTTCAGCCCGTCAAGTTACAGGCTCAGGTATCTTCAGATTGAAGTTCCCTTACGTTTCCTGCTCTGTAACATGCACATCCAGGTGTGCTGGAGATGGGAACACAGCAGCAAAAGCAGTCAGTGAAACACTGTGAGGAGGGACTTTGATTCACCTCTGCCATCCTTCACTCTTTTCCCTAATTTCTGAGTGTGTGAGTTGAGTTCCCTGTGCAGAGGTGGGAACACACGGAGCTGCTCCAGGTGCTTCAGAGCCAGGCTGAAGCCATGAGGCCACTGCCGGAGCACAGTGTCCAAACCCAGACCCTGTGCTCCCAGAAAATGAGTATTTTCTCCGCAGTCAGAGCAGCTTTCAGTTCTTGCAGTAACTTTCAGTAGTTAGGGAAGTTAGAAGTTAGCAAAGACAAAACTCATGCTCTTGAGTCTCCAAGCTAGAGAAGTCCTGCCCTAGCTGCGCAGGACGTGTGTAAGCCTGATTTCAATTCCCTGTCTTACACAGCTACAAGAATGTGAGTGTAAAGGATTTTTGTTGTTAAATACCCCTTACAAAGTCTGCCATGGGGGTGAATAATGAGCAGGTACACCTGAGCAGTGTGTAAACCCAGAGTAACTTGCTGCTATAGTGGTAAGAGGCAACACCAAACCTCCCATAACACAAGAGCAAGATGGGGCTGTGACTCCCACAGTGTCCAGTGCAGGGACACTTTGGTCTCCTGGCACTGGGGAACAGTAAATCAAATTTTTGTGTTCATGGATGAAAGTAAACAAAAGCCCTTTAACGCTGCTATAGGTTCCCTGTGGGCCTGTCTGCAGCACTGGCCTGAGGAGCTGAACCGGCTCCCCTTTGTTCTGCCTTCCTCTCCCTTTTCCTCCTTGGCTTTTGTGCTCAGCCCCCAGGCTCTCCAGGCAGTGCTCAGCTGGTCTCCAGCTGGCTGGAACCTGCCACTGAAAGCCAAAGCCTTAGCACAGAGTTTGCTTAAAAATGTGTGTCACAGACTGGGGCTGTGACCCTGCTGTGACAGCTCCTGCCCCTGGAAGGCACAAAGAACATACACATGGTGTAAGTGCTGAGAGGTCCCTGCAGCTCAGCAGACACTATCCATGTCCCAGAGCAGGGTAATTCCATGGGCACAGCCTCCCTGTGATGTGGCATAAGCCTGGGGAGGTCCCCACACACCCTGGGCACAGCAGAGCAGTGCCAGCCCAGCTCCCCGTGCTGGGGACACGCAGCAGTGACCGTTCCCTGTTCTTCCCAGTGACCGTTCCCTGCTCTCCCAGTGACCGTTCCCTGCTCTCCCCCTGACTATTCCCTGTTTTCCCAGCAGCACAGCGATTCGGACTCGGAGCCGGAGTTCTCCTCCCTGTCTCCCTCCATCCCCAGCGCCATCCCTGTGACAGGAGAGTCCTTCTGCAACTGTGAGAGCCAGAGCGAGGCCCCGTTCTGCTCCAGCCTGCACGCCCTGCACCGTGTCCGGGACTGCCGCTGCGGGGAGGAGGACGAGTGTAAGGGCTGCCTGTGCCCACTGTGCTCTCTCGGGGGCAGGGGCTGCACCCCAGCACAGCTCCTGCCCCTGTCCCACAGTGCTGCTCCTTTGTTTACATCCCCAGGCCATGGAGGAGGATTACAGCCTGTGCCTGCTGTTCCCAGGGCTCAGAGCTGAACCTGTTAAGGCGTCAGAGTTTCACCTCTGGGGACCTGCTTTCCGATCCGGCTTAGGCCACCAGTGAAACAGGCCCCGGTGCTTAGGGCTCTCCTGATCCCTGGAATGCTGGCGAGACGCCCAGCACAGCATGCTTGGAGCACAGAGTGGACTTGGGCTGGCTGAGAGAGCCATGGCATGGCAGAGCCACCCCCTGAGCCCATGGGGAGTGGAGGGAGACGGGAGGCTCTGCTGGGTCTGCTGAGCCAGAATGGGGACTGGAGGATGCTGACAGTTTGGGAGCACTGAACCATCCCTAGTGGGAAACTGTTCAGGCCTCAAACAACTCACAGCTTAAGATTTACCCTCTTAAACAATAAAAAAATTACAAATGAAAACCCCAACAAGCCTTCAAAACAATGTCCCCCCGTGCTTTGGCTCGGGGATAACTCCCTGAGGATCTTTACCCATCCCTGTGCTGTGATCCTCAACAGATTTCGACTGGGTGTGGGATGACCTGAACAAGTCGACGGCCACCCTGCTGACGTGTGACAACCGCAAGGTGAACTTCCACATGGAGTACAGCTGTGGCACCGCCGCCATCCGCGGCAACAAGGAGCTGGCGGACGGGCAGCACTTCTGGGAGATCAAGATGACCTCCCCAGTGTACGGCACTGACATGGTACGTGGGGCTGCTGGGGGAGGGCTGTATATGCCCTGGCTGTGTGTGCTGAGACCCAGAAACCCTCCATGCCCTGGGCTCATCCCACAGCAGGGGAAGGGGGATTCTGCCCCTTTTCCCCGTTTCGGTGAGACCCCCCTGTAGAGCTGCCTCCAGATATGGGGTCCCCAGTACAGGAAAGACATAGACTTGTTGGAGCAAGTCCAGAGGAGGCCCCGGAGATGCTCCGAGGGCTGGAGCCCCTCTGCTCTGGAGCCAGGCTGGGAGAGCTGGGGGTGTTCACCTGGAGAAGAGAAGGCTCCAGGGAGACCTGAGAGCCCCTTCCAGTGCCTCAAGGGGTTCCAGGAGAGCTGGAGAGGGACTTGGGACAAGGGCCTGGAGTGACAGGATAAGGAGCAATGGCTTCCCATTGCCAAAGGGCAGGGATAGATGGGATACTAGGGGAAAATTTCTGGCTGTGAGGGTGGTGAGGCCCTGGCACAGGTTGCCCAGAGAAGCTGTGGCTGCCCCTGGATCCCTGGAAGTGTCCAAGGCCAGGTTGGACGGGGCTTGGAGCAACCTGCGATAGTGGAAAGTGTCCCTGCCCATGGTGGCGGGTGGAACAAGATAAGCTTGAAGGTCCCTTCCAACTCAAACCAGTCTGGGATTCTGTGAACAGGACACTGACCTTCTGCAGCTATTCAGCTGGGCCTCCTCACTTAGGAAAAGAAATTGGAGCTGGGAGCCTTTAGCTCCATCCTGTAACCTATGACTTGGCTTCACCAAACCCTCTGGGTGTTTTGGCCTGAACCAAGAAGAGGAGGGGAGAGCCAGAAGTGGAGTTTTGTTGTTTTGTTCCTTGAGAAGACATTAAGCCTGCATTCTTCTTCCTGGCCTTGCTCCCAGATGGTGGGAATTGGGACGTCAGATGTGAATCTGGACAAGTACCGCCACACGTTCTGCAGCCTCCTGGGCAAGGACGAGGACAGCTGGGGACTGTCCTACACAGGTAATGTGGACAGGCAGCAGTGGCACAAGACATTCCTTAGGAGGTCGAGGCCAAAGAGGCACCAGACATGTGAGTCCCTTTGTTACCTGGTAGCTCTTGGAGCATCAATCCTGGTCGTGTTTTGCAGAGCCCTTAGACCTGGTGTGGGACCCTCCAGGGCACCTGGGTGCCACTGTCCCATCACCAATTTGGGGTTGTGCTCTGGAGTTGGAAAATCTCAACTTTTCCTTTTCCATTGGCCACCCTGGGATGGGATGGATATTTCAGACCCTGAGTGAGGCTGTACCAGCAGGAACTCAGAGCATTGGAGTTGGGGTGACTTCATGGAGCACAGGTTTTCCACAGAATGCCATTCTTTTTGTGTGTTTGAAGGTCTGTTGCATCACAAGGGAGACAAAACAAACTTCTCTTCGAGGTTTGGCCAGGGCTCCATTATTGGGGTGCATTTGGACACGTGGCATGGGACGCTCACGTTCTTCAAGAACCGCAAGTGCATCGGTAAGAGCAGTGGCTCAGGCATAGGGGTGGAGTGGGGGAACTCCAAGTCTGGCTGTAGCAGAAAACACTGGCAAAGCAGAAGGCCAAGATGTGAAGTGAGTGGGAGGAAGGTTACATTTGCTGTTTAATAGGTTGGGATTTTGGAAGGCTTTTTCCAGTGGGGTCAGGGTAGGTGGGAGGAGCAAGATGCCCTTGTCTAAACTCACGGGTGCTGTGCCCTGGCAGGGGTTGCGGCCACGAAGCTGCAGAACAAGAAGTTTTACCCCATGGTTTGCTCGACGGCGGCCAAGAGCAGCATGAAGGTGATCCGGTCCTGCGCCAGCTGCACGTCCCTGCAGTACCTGTGCTGCTTCCGCCTGCGCCAGCTCCTGCCCGACTACGTGGACACGCTGGACGTGCTGCCCCTGCCCCCGGGACTCAAGCAGGTGCTGCACAACAAACTGGGGTGGGTCCTCAGCATGAACTATAGCACGTCGAAGCCTTCGTCCTCCTCCTCCTCGGGGAGTGACTCGGACAGCTCCTGCTCAGACGCAGAGGCCTGTCAGAGGAAGAGGTGCAGGAGGACATAATGTCTCTGGGGGTGGGGGTTTGTTCCCCCTCTGGGCATGATGCACCTCTTCCTTCACAGGGACATCCACTGCTATTTGCTGGCAAAGATTTCCCTTACACTGTGGAAATCTTTGGCCTCGACATCCATCACAGGCATTGAGAAGAGCTCTTGGCTCCAAGAGGTGCCAGCTCTGACACAGGAAAAAAACGGCCAAATATCTGAGCTTCATCTCCTGACTTGCTATCAAAGCAGCGCCTCTTCCTGAAGGATCCTTCTTCTCCCTGTTGGCACAGAGAAGATTTAACAAGTTGGACTCAATGACAGGAGTTGGAGTCGATGATCTTTGTGGCTCCCAGCTCAGGATGTTCTGTGATGATTAAGGCAGACTCATGGTTTTAAACTGTACTGGATTCCAGTCAAGTAATGGCCCTGACTCCTCAAGGCACAGTCAAGGCCAGTGCTCTCCTCCTCCCTGTGTGTAGTTTGGTGTCTGCCATGAACTCGTCCCTCTCTGGGGCCCGACAGAGCAGCCCCAGTGCAGGGAAAGGGCCCCAGAGGCACCACTGTGTGAGCGGGGACAGGGCTGGGCTGGGGGTTCCTCCAGCCCCCATGACTTTAATTGCTTTGCATGTTGGTTCCTGCTGCTTCTCCTCTGTCCAAGACTCTGTTAAACTGTAATAATAAAAGTAGCAACTGTCTGTGGTTCCTCTCAGGGCTCTTGAGGGCAGGAGCCTGCAGGTGCTTAGCAAAAATAGCCAGGCCAGCTTAGCCAACAGCTGGAGGGAGGTTTTGGGTGCACCAGTTGTGTGTCAGAGCTGGAGGAGGTGAAGGCACTGATCACCTTGTCTCTGCCCTGTGCAGGGCTCCAGTGCCTCCCCCTGAACCAGCAGCACGGCTGGGATGATCCTCAGTGGAGCCGACTGATGCCTGTGGCTGAGCACTGTGGCTGCAGGGTTTATAGTGCCCGTCCTCTGCCACGACACATTGGGACAGACCCCCCAAATCCTCATCCCAGAGCCTGGGACTCGGAGCAGCCTCTGCCCAGCCTTCTTGGTCGTGCTGAGGGGAAATGCTGGATTAGGGCCTGGACAAGTGACTAGTCTGTAGTGGTGCCACTGCCACTCTGTGCTCCTTCAGGAGTGGTGCTAGTGCCAGACCAGTCCCTGTGGAACTTGTGGGCAGCCTGGGGGGCTTTTCCCCAGCCTGTGAGCCCTCCTTTGGTGGGCAGGACCTTTGCTTAGGATTCAGGGCTGAACTGGTGCTGTCAGCCTCGCAAAGGGAAAGTGAGACAGGACTGAAATATGGATGGGAAATGGCTTTATCTAGTTCTCTCCATGTGTTTCTTTCCAGCAAGTTCCAGCCACTGCCTTTTCCTCTGCTCCCATTACAGACACCCACAGGGTCAGGTACCCTATGGTACCATGTGCACTTCTTCCCCATTGAGCCTCCCACCTCCATGCCTTTCCTTCCCAAATCCTGAAGTGAAGACAGTTCTCCCTTCTCTGGGAGCGTGCTTTGAATGAGAAGCTGACTCCACGAGGTCAATCCCTCTGGATCGGTGCTCCAGCCAGGCCAAACTGTTGGGCTGCTCTTCCCCAGGACCTACTTCAAGCATCAGCAGATGGAGGCAGAGAAGTCCCTGGCAAGGAGGAACCTGGTTTGGAGGGGCTTTCCCACTTCTGTGGGCCCAGCTGCCACTGCTCTGAGCCAGCAAGGCTTTGGGAGGAAGTTCAGGGGTTCTGTGTCACTGGGGAAGGCCCCAATGAGCAATTCCAAACCTCAGCAGGCACTGGGGGGGGCCCCTGACCACCACTGTCCTGGCTGCAGCTATTTCTGAGAAAAAAAATAGTGTTTGCTTTGGGAAAAGAGAATCTCATCCTAAGCCAGCACTTCCCATGGAGTTTTCTGGAGCTTATCTGGCATTTACTCATGTTGGGAGCTCAGTTACCAAACTCCCCTGCCCTGCCCTGAGGTGTGTCACTCCAAAGATGGAGTTTCTCTGGCCAGCTGGTTCTCCTCAAAGTAACTCAAACAGGACCCACCTGCCCAAGGAAGCCACAAGCAGGACCTACAGTGACAGGCCCAATGCCCACAAAGAGCCAGAGCAGGACATGAAAAGTCAGGACATGTTGCCAAAAACACAAGGCTTGTCAAACAACTCACCTAAAAGGCTGTGAGACAAACCCACATCCAGCCCCTGTTCCAACCGTTCCTCAGCTCTCATAGGAGACCCAGTTTGCAGCCAGCAGAATAGAAAGCTGGGGCAGCTGAAAGAGGAAATGAGAGCCAAGAAGGTGAAGGAAACATCTGTAACAAGGCATTTATTGATGTGCAAGTCTCTGTTCTGAAAGAGAATCAGCTGCTTCCCCTGGCTGGGCTCCCAGCTGCAGCTCAGCCACTGCTGAGAATGGGCAGATAAAACAAGGAGTGACCAACACAGCCCACAGTCCTCCGTGGGGACAAGGACAGGTCCAGGACAAGGTTGGGTTGGTGGATGGAGGAGGTGGATGTGGTGGCATAAGTCTGGTCTTTCCACTGGTGTCCCATGTCACAGGGATGTCACTCAGCAGAAGTTTTTCACCTTCTGTGCTGCATTCTCCACAGGCCTTTGAGCACACAAGAGAAGGAAGCAGCACAAATGTTCCAGGAGACCCCAACCTTCCCTGCAGGGCTCAGTCCCACCATTACAGCGAGGATCCATGACTCAGCCTTCATCCAAACATACCAGAATGGCGGATAAAGCTCAGAAGAAACAAGCTCTATCACTTGGAAAAGCCCTCACACACACTCAGTTCTGTGCTACCCCTCCAGGGAGAGCTGGAAAGCCAATTCATAAACTCCCAGAATGGTTTGGGTTGGAGGGACCGCGAAGCTCATCTTGTTCCACCCTCTGCCATGGGCAGGGACACCTTCCACTAGCCCAGGTTGCTCCAAGCCCCGTCCAACCTGGCCTTGGACACTTCCAGGGATGGGGCAGCCACAGCTTCCCTGGGCAACCTGTGCCAGGGCCTCCCCACCCTCACAGGAAACAATTTTTTCCCAATGTCCCATTGATCCCTGCCCTCTGGTAGCGGGAAGGCATTAAACCCATCTTCTTCTGAAGAGGCTGTGCTTGGGGAAGCTCCAGGGGAAGGAAAAGGAGAGTATTTGATCACATGAGACTGAAAAACAAAAGTTCTGTCACAGTTCCTCATCTAATGGATAATTAATGTTCACAAAAACAGGCACTTGCTGACAAAAACATGTTTTCATCCATTGGCTGAGCTGCCAGAAGGGTCAGATGGCATCCCAGTCTAACCCTGCTCCCCACACACCTCACTGTGCCACTCTACCTCATGAACCAGCAGAAAGCTGAGGGGGGTGGGGAAAGGGAGAACTCAGAGAGCTCAGTCAGCTCCCTGAAGGATCAGACAGCAGAAGAGCAAGGCAAGTGTGGGGTACACACCAAGAGAGTTTGGGTGTCCCGTGGAAATGCCTCACAGTAGGGGTGACATTCTCTGCCTGAGGGGGATGTAGCAGCAGCCACCTGAGACACCACCCAGTTCACATCAGACCATGTTGGACGAGGCAGTGGATGCACCCAACCCACCCTGGCTGGGGTGGGCAACCAAAGGTATCAACAGGGGAGCAGGCAAAGATGCTTCGAGCGGGTCCTGGAAGGTGAGACCAGGGCAGGAAGAGGCCTGGAGAGCCAACAGGGGGGTCAACAGCCACTGTTGAAACAAGGCTCTGGTTTAATCACACCCAGAGACAAGCCTTGCCCTTGATTCCACCCTCAGGGCTTATTTGCTCCATCAACAAAGACCTTGAAGTGAGGAAGGCCATGGCAGCCCCCTCTGCCTTTGTCCTCCAAGCTTTAACACAGATGGGTTTGAGGGCTCACCTGTAACAGGGCCTTGGGAGGGATTGCTTTCACTGGAGCTGCTGCTGCAGGAATGGCTCTGTCCAGCTGCTGGAATCATCTCTTCCACACTTTCCAGAGTCCTGTGCTGTCCTTCTCCACTTGCATCTCTGGCCCTGGAAAGGCTGAAAGGAAAATCCTGCAACTCCAGCTGGAGCAAGGCCTGAGGCCGGTGTGTTCACAGAGCACAGCCCAGCAGACCCTGCAGCCTTCTCTGGCATCAACCTGTGGGCTTCTTCTAAAATCTCTTTCTGCCAGAGCCTAACACTTTTCTCCCCTTAATTTTCTTTCCTTCCCCAGAAGTCTCCGGAACATTGGGTTGAATAGATCTTCCTAAGGCTTTTCCCCTCCTTTCCTAGTGCTGAGCCACCACATTCACCATGAGAGCAGATTTGTATTGGCAGAGACTCAAAATGATCTTGAGACACATGTGGTCCGGGCCCTTCCACTGATGGAAGTTCCTGTAACTTCCACTGAGGCTTCCCAAAGCTCTAGCCTTGGGATGTGATGAGTCCAGCACGACTCACTTGTGCAGGTGTTTTGTTACTGCCTTTATCAGGCCAAATTCCTGCCACGTGTCTAGGGACAGAAATTCAATGTCACCCCACGGCTGCAGCACCTGGAGGAGAAGTGACAGGAGAAGCAAGAGGTGAAACATGTAACACACCAACCAAGAGGCCAAGGACAGGCTCCGGTGAGCCAGGACAGCCCGAGGCGCTCACCCTCCTCACCCTGGGGCCAGGAGCACTGGTGTCAGCCCTGGCCACCACAGGCATGTGGGGAGAGCAGCAGGGCAGTGCTGGAGTCACCAGCCCTGGGAGTGCTCAAAAAACGAGGGGATGTGGCACTTCGGGACACGTTTAGTGGACAGGGTGATCGTCAAAGGTTGGACTTGATGATCTTGGAGATATTTTCCAGCCTCAATGATTCTCTGAATGAGCACAGGGGCAGGACACGCTGCTGGGCGGGCTGGGCTGGGCTGGCGGGGGCAGGGGCTGGGCCTGGGCTGCCCAGAGCTGCAGCTCTATTTACTCAGCTGCAGCAAAGCTGCTCATGCTTCTTAGCTCCCCATAAGCCACAAGGAGCACACTCTGGCAGGGCAGGAATTTACTGCAAGGGATATCAAGCCGGGGTTTAGGTGGTGTTTGACCTAGTTTTTGAGTGCTGTGACATCACAAGGAGCAGTGCTGGGGGTACAAAGGGACACAGACTCTGCAAGGCAGAGACCTGAGCAAGAACTGAGAACCCCTTTCACAGCTGGGCAGTGGGTGGTGGGCTGGGGGAGGGCAGGCTGGGTCTGAGCCCCTCTGAACAGGGACTTAAGACAAATGGTGCCTCGAGTTTGAAGTCCTTCCTCAATCCCACTGCCAGCCAAGGTGAAGGAGGATGCAAGTGGATGCAACCTGATCCAAGCCATGGCAGGGGGTGCAGTGAGATGCTCTTTAAGGTCCCTTCCAACCAAACCATTCTGTGATTCTATGAAATACTCCAGACTGGATAGACCAAGCTACTGTAGCTGCATCTATGCAGGGGATTTTGGATGTGATCACACCATCAGCACAGAGGAGATTCCTCTGCTGTGCATGTTCCAGGACAGGGAGGAGCCAGGCACTGGGAACAGCACAACAGTGAGACATTCAGGGGACAAGAAGAGGGCTCCAGGCCCTGAACATCTCAGAGGGCACTGAACAGCAGCCCTGCTGCTCTCCTGGCTCACCTTTGTCCCCAGAGCATCAGCACTGATCTCCTCACTGGCACTGCCTTTTCCAGCCTGTCATTGTCTAGTCTTGGACTGGAGGATGGACGCACTGAGAATTTCTCAGGGAAGAAGCACAGGTTTAAATAAAACATTGTAGGACTGCACAGAAGTGAGAACTAATGCAAATCTCTGCTCCAAAATGCAAGTGTTTCCCGGCCTGTGTACTCTGAATGTTTCTTTCAAACAAATCTTTCATGAACTCTCTGAGAATGGAAAAGCCAAATGCAAGGAAGGGCCTGGCCAGTTCCCTCTGGGGCAGCAGCACCTGTCCCAGGGTTAGATGTGCCTGGACACCTCCTGCTGTACTCAGAGACAGCTTCCCTCTTCAGGTCCTCCCCTTTCCAACCACCCCCTCTGTGTCACAGCTCTGTTTCAGGATGGAGCAATGGCAGCTTTGAATGAATCCTCTTGTCTGTCCCATGTTCACTTGGCCAAGTGACTCTGCTGTGGAGCACTTTGTGTAGGTCTGGCTCTGAGACCTGGGTCACCTGGGTCAGGGAAAAGGTGCTTAAAGAAATCTGGCTTTACCAACACCTCCTTATCCTAAAGAAGAGGAAATAACTTCCAATAGGATCAGGGGTCCAGCAGGAAAGCAGACAGCAGGTCTGCACCTGTGCAGAGCCCCCGCTGTAAGAGGCACCAACACTCCAGGCTATGTCAGTGGTATGCTGGTGAAAGACTATGGCTGAACTGAAAGGTAAAAATCCTCTCCAAACAAGCAAAAAGGGGCAAAAAGAGCCTGAGAAGTAAAGCAGTGGTAACTGCAGAAGTTGCTAAGTGCAGTAAAAGGACACAAAAGGCCTTTGTCTGCACTGCACAGAGGTAGGTGACCACATTATCTGCACCTACACGATCTGGAGTCTCTTATATAACCACAGTATCTGCAATGTTCTATCCAGCAAGAGCAAAAATAGAGTTGTGCCTCTGTCTGGAATTCCTGCAGCAGGGGCGGACATAGGAACAGCCCCCTCAGCCTCCCCTGCCACGGAACCAAACTGAACTGGGAGGTTTTTGGGGACCAGAAGGGACCACCTGCCCTCTCAGATTCCCAGGGAGGGCTTTAGGAAGAGATCACTGAGGCAGCAAATCTGCCCACCCTTCTCCAGATGTGCAGCTCTTGCCCGTGGCAGTGTTCCATGCACACATCTGGGCTGAGAATGCTGAGTACCCCACTGAGACCTCTGTATTAAGGACTTGTGATCTCATTCTTGATTACTGCAGGTTCCTGAGCTCAGCCTAAAGGCACACCTGCATAAAACTGAGCCTAAAACACATTGCTTTGGAATAATCTGTGTGGGAATCAGGCCCAGCTCCATTACCCAAGTTAACTGGTCACCAGTAATCAGCATTTCTGGGGCTCCTAAGCCCAGCCTAGAGAAGGAACTCAAAGCTTTCTCCTCACAGCACATCATTGCCAAAGAGGATGAGAAGGACTCACCAGAGCGGACAGTGTTTGGCACTTTTGTCCTCCAGGTTCTACTGCAGGGAACTGCTTGAGGCTCAAAAGAATATTTACAGTCCAAGGAAATTAAAGCCTTCACCCAAATGTCTGAGCTGCGATCTTTAAGGACGCCTGTGGAGAAGGACAGAACAATTGTGGTGTGAGAAAAAGAGGTATTTCATCAGCATTAATAAACCACAAAAATAAACCAAGGGTGAAATGAGGGATTCTGCCAGTCTGGGAAGTCTGGCTGCCTCCAGGGCACGTTTGCTGGGCTGTGAACTGAGTTACTGACACCTCTGCAGTCATCTTGAAAATTGTCCTGGAATAAATCTTATTAAATTTATAGAAGCATCACTATCTGTGAAATAGCTGTGAAAGAAGCCTGAGATTGGCCACCAGGCTGAAAGAGTCACTGGGCAGTGGGATTTCACCAGCCCTGACACACCTCCCTCCATGCTCACTTCAGCCCCACTCTCACCATCCCTGTGCTGGCCTGGACACACATGGATGTCACCAGGACCCCATGGAAAACGTGCTCTTCATTAGTGGCTCTGTGAGTAGCTAACAAGAGTTGACACCATCCACTGGGCACCTTCCTCCCAGCGATCTGCAGCCTTTGCAAAGCATGTGGGGGCTGTTTCCTTTCACAGACACCTGCTCCAGGCAGGATTTGTTTGAGATTTTCCAACAAAATAGCTCAGCTGTCCGGAAGAACACTAGGGAGGGTTGTGCTGCTTGTCCACCTTTTAAACATCAACGCCTTGTTTTAGGAGAGCATGTTGGCAGCGGGACTGTCCCGGCCCAGCCCCCGGGCAGGATGGACCTCGGGGTGCCGAGGGCTGGCTGAAGGCAGGAAGGTGCCGAGGGCTGGCTGAAGGCAGGGCGCTCCTCCGCGCTCCCTGCGCTCCCTCTGCCGGCACCGAGCTCCCAGGAAGAGAAGGGAAAGCTTCTGGAACCGCCCCCACCTCCCGAGCTGTATCCACGACTCCGCATCAAATCCCACATCCAAACTGTCCTAGAGCAGACGGGGACAACTTTCCTGAGGCAAAGCCATACCATGGATCCCCAGGATACAACCTCGGATTATTTTATTGGTGCAAATGTGGGAATGCTTTACTCAAACCCGTGCTGGGTGAAGCAGCCCGGAGAAGCAAGAGAACCCAGGGGTTATCTTGACCTGACCAGGGGAGAGCGAGCAGACACTGTCTCTGAAGAAGAGCAGCAGACTGGAAGCGGGTCTGGAAGCAGATCCAGCCTCCATGAGGCACCTGGAGAAGGTATTTCAGGTGCAGGTATTTCCAGAGGCTGATCCTGGAGCTGAACCAAGAGGTGAGTTCCTGACAGCAGGTAATGCAGCCCTGGACTGGGGGTTTTCGTGTGACTTCATAACGACCCCCAAGTCCGAGAGCACATTGACAGCTGGGATCTTGCACCCAAAGCTAAACCAGCACCACGCGCTCTGTCCAGCCGAGCTCCCCGAGCCCTGCGGGGCCGCAGCTCTGCCCTTCTGCTCCTGCCGCACGGGCTCAGGGTTCCTGCCCAGGGGTGCCAGCCTGGCCTGGCCGAAAAGGAGGGGCTGGGCCTCCGTGGTGCTCAGGGACCGCAGCTGTTGCCCCGTAACTGTAACGACTGGTCAGCAGCCACGACAGCAACGACAGAGGCGGAGAAGGCAAAACAGCCCCATAAACAGCCGGGGGACTGCGCCTCCCCCGGGCCAGCGGCGCAAGGGAGCTCAGAGGCGGCTGCCAGGAGGGCCCGGGTGGGACACCTCGCACAGGTGCAGCCGGGTCCCCGCGGCCTCCATCGGCCGCTCCGGGACTCCCCGGCCCCACAGGCCTCGGCCGGCCGAGGCCTCGCCCGTTGCCATGGGAACGGCCCGTGCCCGGTGTCCCCGTGTCTCGGCCCCGCCGCTCCGCGTCCCGGGCGCGATGGTTCCGCGAGGGGAGCGCGGCCCCTTTAAGAGCGGCGCCGCCATGATCTGCCTGGTGCTGGGGCTCTTCGCCGGCTTCTTCCACAGCGGTGCGGGACGGGTGGCCCCGGGCCCCCCCAACCCTGTGCCCCCGCCGAACCGGGACCCCCCGCACCTCGCGGGCCCGGGATCCCCTCTGCCCGCTTGCCTGAGGGCCCGGGACCTTCCTTGTCCTCTGCCCCCGCCGCTCACGGACCGGGACCCCCACCCCTGCCCCGTGCCCCCGCGGGCCAGGGACGCCCTGCCCATGTCCTTCAGCGTCCGAAATCCTGGGACCCGCCCTGTGAATCCCTTTGTCCCTGGGACCCCCCTCGTGCCCCTGTGCCCCCCGCGCCCGAGGACCAGGACCCTTTCCTTTCCCCCCGGGGTCCTGGGACAGCCCCTGCCCTTGTGGCCCCGCACCTGAGACCCCAGGACCTCCCCTCGTCCCCCTGCCCACGTGCCCCAGCACTGAGATCCTGGACCTCCTCGTGCCCCCTTGGCTGCAGGCCCGGGGGGTCTCCTTCCCCCCCTCACCCCTGTGCCCTGTCCCCGCAGCCCTCGGCGGGGTCAATGAACGCACCTTCGTGGCCATCAAACCCGACGGGGTCCAGCGGCACCTGGTGGGGGAGATCATCCGGCGCTTCGAGAGGAAGGGGCTGCAGCTCGTGGGGATGAAGCTATTGCAGGTGAGTGGCTGGGCCTGCCGGGGGGGTCCCTGGAGCCAAGGAGCCCCCCAAGGCCCGGGCTCTGCTGGTAACTGCAGGGGTTCTGCTGT
This sequence comes from Cephalopterus ornatus, assembly GCA_013396775.1. Taxonomy (NCBI): domain Eukaryota; kingdom Metazoa; phylum Chordata; class Aves; order Passeriformes; family Cotingidae; genus Cephalopterus; species Cephalopterus ornatus. The sequence goes on from VZRE01010664.1 coordinate 16,798, forward strand.
CATCCGGCTTGTACAGCACCAAACCCTCACAGGGCACAGGGGTGTGGGCACCCAGATGCCTGAACTGCTTCGTGAGGGTGATCCCGGCTGTGGGGAGCACGGCTGTCCCTGGCTGTGTCTGTGCTCCAGGGCTGGCACTGAACTGGCATGTAGAAACTTCTGTGTCAGGCTGCTGCTGGTTCCCTCCTGGAATTGAGCATCTGTGCAGGAGCTGGATTGTAACACACAGCATCCAGTTTTCCCTGCATCCCTCAGGTAGCTAAGCTAAGCTCTGTTCTCTCTGCAGGCCTCAGAGGAGCTGCTGAGGGAGCACTACGTGGCCCTGCGGGACCGGCCCTTCTACGGCCGCCTGGTGAAGTACATGAGCTCCGGGCCGGTGGTGGCCATGGTGAGTGTGGCCGTGTCCTCTGCACCAGGGGACAGAGAGGCAGGACAAGGTTTGAGCAGCACTGGCTGTTGGCATGATGGAAACAAGGTGGCTTCTCTCCTCAGAGGGTCTCTTGAAGCTGTACTGACGTGTAGGGATGTTTTCTGTGGTAAATTAAATTGTACCATCACTGACTGGTTTGGGTTGGAAGGGACCTTCAAGCACATCTCATTCCACACCCTGCCGTGGATAGGGACACCTTCCACTATCCCAGGTTGTTCCAAGGCCTGTCCAGCCTGGTCTGGAGCACTTCTAGGGATGTGGAGAAATCCACAGACAATTCTGATTATTTTCCAAAATCAACTTTTGAAGGCTATTTAGAGAGACCCTTTCCTGTCTCTCACCCAGGTGGATCAGAGGGAATTCAGAGGACAGATGTGGTGTGCTGGGGCAGCTGTGGGGGCTGATCCTGGTTCTGTTCTCCTATAGGTGTGGCAGGGCCTGGACGTCGTGAGGACAGTTCGCACGATGATTGGGGAGACGAACCCAGCCGAGTCCAGACCTGGCACCATCCGAGGGGACTTCTGTGTCGAAGTCAGCAAGTGAGAGCTCTGCCTTCTTCTACCCTCAGTGTTTCAGGGCATCCTGTCCAGACACTCATGTGCCAGGCCTGCCTGAGCCATGTGAGCCTGCACCCCCGAACAGAGCTGCTCCCTTCTGTGCTCGCACCAGAGCTGAGCTCTGCCTCCCGGGCTTGGCTTTTGGCAAGAGGACGTCCATGGGTGGTGACCTTGGGTGGCCACAGCCAGGCTTGTGGTAGACATGGCTCACATTGAACCCTCCTGGCTGAGGTTTCTGTTCCTGGGTGTCCAATACCAAACAGCCTTTGACAGAAGGGAGGGGGGGAATCTGGAGGCACAGCTGGAATTACTGACCTAAAAACATGCAAACCACTTGCAGCTCCTCCTGGAGCAACAAATGGCTCCTCATCATAGGAGGAAGGAGTTCTGGGAATGGGCAGCTCCTGCACATCCATGTCCCACACCCTGAGCTGGAAGAAGGGGGTATGTGTGGTAGGAAAGAATATTGTGGGATGGGACTGGCTCCATTGCTTTAATTAAATTGGTCAAGAGAAAATTTTCCAGCATCCTCTTCCAGCTTCCTGTGCTGAGTGCCAACTGATCCCTGTCTCCTCCCCCCAGGAATGTGATCCATGGCAGTGACTCAGTGGAGAGTGCCCAGCAGGAGATCTCCCTGTGGTTCCGCCCGGAGGAGCTCATGTGCTGGGAGGACACGGCCCAGCACTGGATCTACGAGTGAGGGAAGGACACCTTCCTGAGGGGACACAGGACATTTCCATCCATTTCATGGCTGTGGATCCTGCTGTGGGATTCCTGTTCTGCCTGTGGAGTCCTGGGAGCTGGGCTGTGTCTGGAACAATGCGCTTCAGCTCCTGCCAAGAGTAACTGTTTCTTTTTTTCTCTCTGCTTTAGTAAGTAGCATTGTTGCTCTGTTTGCTGCAGTATCTTAAATCCCAAGTAGCTCAAGCTGATTTATTGAAGTACCTCCTGGACTCTGGGCCCGTCCCTGGATGTTCCCAGCCCTGCCTGGTGCAGGAGAATGTGTGTTCCTTGCTGCTGGGAGAGGTGCTGGTCATGACAAGGTGATGGGATTGATAGAATTTACCTGCATTTCTAGAAGGCTTTTCACCAAAGGCTTTTAAAGAACTAGGCTGCTGTGGGCTATGGGGGAAAACTCTCCCTTGGGGTAAGAGTGCATTCCAAAACAATGAATGAAGGATGGAATAATCCCTCTGCACTGGTGGGATCTCCATGTGCTGGGGTTGGCGCAACCCCACCCAGCTTCAGACACGATCAGCGAGTCCATGGAAAGAAGATTCTCCAAAGGCTGTTAAACGCACAGTTTCTCTGGCTCCGGTTCCTGGACTGGGAGCAGGGAAGCAGATTTTCCAGCTGTGCTCTGGTTCTCTGCAGCTGCACAGCCCTGGCCTGAGCCCACACCGTCGGTCCCACGCTGTCCCTGTGTGGGGACTGACACAGGCTGGTGAAGCTGCAGCACTGGGGCAGCCAAGGAATAGAAGGGGGAGACTGAGGCAGGGAAGGATTTGTGGATCTGGGGCTCAGGAAGGACTAGGAGGATTATTTAGTCCTCTCTTGTGCACGGTGCAGGCTGTGGAGTCCTGGCACTGAGCTCTGGGAGATCCTGAGATCTTTGACAGTGGAGCTTCCCGGCTGGGAGGGTATCTGGAGGCCCAGTCTGTAATGGGCTGGACACCCCCTGTGAGCTCTCAGTGGGCCACCCAGCTCCTCAGAGCTGTGCTGGGGCTGGAGTGTAATGACAGGGTCAGTGATATGGCATCCTGCCATGGAACAGGGAACGAGATCCCCTGGGGTTTCCTGTGTGTAGGGTGAGTTTTACCTGTGCCTTGAGGGCCTGTCCTACTCTGTCTCTGGCTTCCCAGCTCTGTAGCCTCTGGGGAATGAGGGTAGCTCTGTGGGGGCAGAGAGAACTCACCCCACTCCCACTCTGGGCTGGGAGTCTCCCTCTGGTAGGGCCTCCCTTCCCTTCCCTCAGCTGGCCCGACTGCCTCAGCCTGGCTCCTCCTACCTTGGCCTTTTCCAGGAGCCTGCTTACAGCTCTAAATACCTGACAGATCCCATTTGTTCCTGGAACTCCTCCATTTGGCTGAGCCCAGAGTCTGGCTGCAGCAGGGCTGCAGGAGACACTGGCAAAGTACAGACTGAGGTGTGAAGAGAGCAGGAGGAAGGTTTCATTTGTTGTTTAATAGATGCATTGAAAAGAGCTGTTGTCTCCAAGAGGTGCCAGCTCTGTGACACAGGCAAACTGTGGCCAAATCCCTGAGCATCATCTCTTGCCATTGCCTTTTTCTGAGGGATCCCTCTTCTGTTGGCATAGATGAGATTTAAGGTGCTCTCCCAGTTTCAAAGCACACTGGACTCCAATCAAATAACGGCCCTGACTCGTCAAGGCCAGTGCTCTCCTCCTCCCTGTGTGTAGTTTGGTGTCTGCCATGAACTCGTCCCTCTCTGGGGCCCGACAGAGCAGCCCCAGTGCAGGGAAAGGGCCCCAGAGGCACCACTGTGTGAGCGGGGACAGGGCTGGGCTGGGGGTTCCTCCAGCCCCCATGACTTTAATTGCTTTGCATGTTGGTTCCTGCTGCTTCTCCTCTGTCCAAGACTCTGTTAAACTGTAATAATAAAAGTAGCAACTGTCTGTGGTTCCTCTCAGGGCTCTTGAGGGCAGGAGCCTGCAGGTGCTTAGCAAAAATAGCCAGGCCAGCTTAGCCAACAGCTGGAGGGAGGTTTTGGGTGCACCAGTTGTGTGTCAGAGCTGGAGGAGGTGACGGCAGTGATCACCTTGTCTCTGTCTGTGCAGGGCTCCAGTGCCTCCCCCTGAACCAGCAGCACGGCTGGGATGATCCTCAGTGGAGCCAGACCGATGCTGCAGCACCGTGTGCTCGTGGCAGCAGAGCCAGAGGGCTCTGTGCTCCTGCAGGACTCGGGAATCACAGAATAGCTGGGGTTGGAAGGGACTCTGGAGATCACCCAGTCCAACCCCCCTGCCCAAGGCAGGGTCACCTGGAGCAAGTGACACAGGAACATGGCCCGGTGGGTTTGGAATTCCCCAGAGAGGGAGACTCCACACCCTGGGCAGCTGTTCCAGAGCTCTGGCACCTCCATGGAAAGAAGTTCTGCCTCGTGTTGAGATGGAACTTCTTGTGGTTTAGTTTCTGGCCATTGCTCTTCCTCCTGTCGCTGGGCACCATCAAAAAGAGTGGTGGACCAGCCTCTTGACTGGATGCCAACCCCCTGCCAGTCCCTGCAGGGCCTGTGATCAGCCCCTGGCTTCTGCTCCTGAGGCTTTGCCCTGAATTTTGAGCATTGCATTTGCTGAGGATGTGGGCCTGAGCTGGTGCTGTCAGCCAAGCAATACAGGGTATTGGAAAGTGGAAGAGGGCTGAAATTATGGGATGGGAAATGGCTTTTAACCTGTCCTCTCCACGGTTTCCTCTCAGCACTGTTAGTGGAACACAAAGCTCCAGGTGCAGTGTGGAGCAGGACAATCCCCTCCCTCGACCGGCTGAACCCCAGGACACACTTGGCCCTTTTGGCTGCTGCTGCTGACTCTGACTCAACTGACCCAAACCCAGGGCTGTTTGCTGGGCTGCTCTCCAGCCTCTCCTCCCCCAAACTGTGTCTGTAACCTGTCCCAGCTGTGGGACTTGCCACTTGCTCCTGTTAAACACTGCATGGGGGGTGACTGCCTAGGTCTCTGTAAGGCCCCTCCACCCTGAGGGACCCCACAGCTCCCCCCAGTTCAGTATTGTTGTCAAACCTACTTAATGTATATTAAATTCCTGCATCTGGATGATTTATAAAACACTCAATGGCACCAGTCCTCAAACTGAGCCCTGGGGAGCCCCACTGGTGACTGTCCCAATGTGACCTCATTTCCTGTGCCCCTTTGAGCTCAGCCAGCTGCTCACCCAGTGCAAGGGGCACCTGTGGAGCTGTGGGGGCCAGTTCATCCAGGTGACTGGGAGAAATGCTATCAAAAGCTTTACTAAAACCCCAAGCCACCACATCTACTGTGTTCCCTCGATGGCTTTGACACGAAGCTGGAGGAGTGGCCAATCCTCCAGAGGGTTGTGCAGCCCTTCAGAGGGGCCTCGACAGGTTGGAGACGGGCAGAGGAACCTTCTGAAATTCAACAAGGGCAAGTGCGGGTCCCGTACCTGGGAAGCAACAACCCCAGGGACCAGCACAGGCTGGGGATGACCTGCTGGGGAGCAGCTCTGGGAGTAGGACCTGGAGGTACTGGTGGACACGAGCTGTCCCTGAGCCAGGAGTGTGCCTGGGCGGGACAGGGGACTGTGGGATCCTGGGGTGTGTGAGGAAGGGCATTTCCAGCGGGTCGAGGAGGGGATCCTGCCTCTCTGCTCAGCCCTGGGAGGCACATCTGCAGTGCTGGGTCCAGTTCTGGACTCCTCAGGACAGGAGGGACATGGAGCTCCTGAAGCGGGTCCAGTGGAGGCTGCGGAGATGCCGAGGGGATGGAGCATTTCTGGGAGCAGGGAAGGCTGAGGGAGTTGGGGCTGTTCAACCTCCAGAGAACAAACTGAGAGGGGCCCTCCCCAGTGTGTGTCAGTCTGCAGGGAGGGGGCAGAGGATGGACCAGGCTCTGCTCAGGGGGGCCCAGCAATGGGACAGGCAGAAACTGGTGCCCAGGAAGTTCCACCTGGACATAAGGAAGAACTTTGCTGTGCAGAGACCGAGCACTGAACAGGCTGCCCAGGGAGGGGAAAGAGTGTCTCTCACTGGGGATATTCCAGAACCTCATGGACACACTCCTGTGCCATGTGCTGTGGGATGACCCTGCTGGAGCAGGGAGGTGGGAACAGATGACCCGCCGTGGTTCCTCCCATCCTGACCCACGCTGTGACTCTGTGACACTGATGCCTGAGCTTGTCCCAAATGCAGATGAAGCAGGTAAAGCAGAACCTTCCCCCTGTGAGCCCCCCCGGCTGTGACTGACGACTGCCTTGTCTCTCAAGTGTTTTTCAGTAACTCCCCGAAAAACCTTCTCCATAATTTTACCAGGCACTGAATGGAGACTGACAGGCCTGGAGATTCCAGGGTCTTCCTTATTTCCTGCTTGAAAACTGGGACATTTGCCAGCTTCCAGTTAGTAGAGATCTCTCCAGACTCCCCAAACCGCTGAAAAATACCAGAGCAGTCCCACGATGGCATCAGCAGCTCCATCAGTACCCTGGGATGATGCCATCGTCTCCCAGCACACCCAGCTGGAGCAGCCCGTCCCAAAGTGGTTCAGGGTCCGTTGGGAGTTTGTCATCTCGCAGTCGGCGTCTTCCAGCACAGCACTCCGGGGGTCCCAGTGCCTCCAGCCTTGTCCACAACATCCCCTCTTTGGATGTATTGTATAACTGTTTCCCCTTATAGTTACACATTCCCTAAGTTGTATTTCATCCTACGGAATAAACCTGAGCTTGCTTAAATGCTCCTGGGACATGAGGGGCTCTGAGGACGTACGCTGCTTCCTGGAGGCTCCACGCCATCGACTTATNGGCGCGGGTGCCCAGCGGGTCCGGCCCCGCTCAGGGCCGGCGGCGCCTCAGCCGCTCCCCGAGGGCCCCCGGGCCGCCACCGCCGCCATGTTGCCGCCCCTTCCTCCCGCGCCGCG
>VZRE01010664.1:23549-109027 GCA_013396775.1 Cephalopterus ornatus
GGGGCGGCCGCGAGCCGCGGGTGAGTGAGGGAGGGGGGGCGGGGGGCACGGCACCGCTCGGCTCCCTCGGCCCCCTCGGCCCCCTCGGCCCCCTCGGCCCCCTCGGCTCCCTCGGCTCCCGGGCCGCGCTCACCGGGCTGTCCGGCCCTCCGTGCGGCGGCAGAACAGGCGGCCCGAGCGCAGCCCCGGCCCCGGGAGGTGCAGCCCCAGGCCGGTGTTTGCGCCCGGGGATGCTGGGCCCTGTGGCAGACCGTCTGGCGGGGCCGTTCTGGTCTCCTGGCAGGCGGATTTCCTTCAGCCCTTACACGTGGAGCGGTGCGGTGTGGGGAGGGAGACCTGGGGATGGACAGGAGGGGCCGTGGGGGGCTGCCAGCGCTGGAGGGAACTCTGCTGCGAGGACTGACTTACTCTTTCTCTCTAACGCTTGCAGCAGGCGCTGGCAGCACGGCCCTCTGTCATTTCCCAGGCAAACTCCCAAACCAAAGGACTTGTCCCGTCACCCTCAGCCGGCGGTGGCATCCCTCCGTGCAGCCGGACAGCGCTTCCCTGATGCGGAGGGAACGATGCCGTGAGGGCTGGTGAGCCCTGGCCAGAGCCATGACAGAGCCCCACAGGGTGTCGTTCACCACCCTGCACGGCCCCCTGAGCAGCAGCTTCCTCAAGAGGTCCCGCAGGGAGGACGGGGAGCAGCCCCCAGAGCCCGAGCCGGCGGCCACGGCCGTGCGGATCACACTGACCCTCTTCGAGCCCGACCACAAGCGCTGCCCCGAGTTCTTCTACCCAGACCTGCTCAAGAGCTGCAGGGGGAGGGTCAAAGGGAACTCCTCAGGTGACAAGGTAAGTGCCCTCCTGGCCTCTGGGAACCTGTGCCATGCCTGTCTCAGCACTGCTGCTTTGGAAGCTGCTTCTGTGTTTGCTGTGAGGGGGGAGGAGGGTACTTGAACATCCCACAGGCAGGAGAACTGGCGTCCAGGCCGGGCTCCTTGTCAGGCCACACTGTGTCACTCCTTTGCCTTGGCTGGAATTTCGTGTTGGAGAGGTGTTGTGCTGCTGGCAGGCTGTGGGATGTAAAGCTGTTTAGTTTGGAATAGCCTGATCTGAAGTGGGGTTCGGTACCTGGCCTGCTCTTTTCCAAAGAGCACCGAAGGAGGGGTGTTTCTGCAGTATGTGCCAGTATCTTTTTGAGGACAGTGCTCTACTGCACATCAATATTTCCACTTCAGTCCTTGGTTTCTCCTCCTGTGTGGGGGATGTGGTGCTTTCAGGTGTTACCTGACAGTTCTCTTTGCTGTCAAAAGCCATTTCTTAGGATACAATGACATACACGCTCCTGTAGAATCTAAACTTTGTATTATGAGTGGTTTTCTACGGAAAGAATCTTACTGGATTCTACTAAGTTTTACTGTTGCTCCTCAGAACTGTTAGCAGTCAGGTAATGTTTAACGTTGCTTATTTTTAGAGGTTTTTTGGGAGTTGGGAGAAGCGGAGACAGGTACAGAACTAGTTGAGAGAGCACCCAAAACAGACACTCTCAGAATTACAGAGTGGTTTGGGTTGGCAGGGAACTTAGAGCTCGTCTTGTTCCACCCCCTGCCATGGGCAGGGACACCTTCCACTAGCCCAGGTTGCTCCAAGCCTCATCCAACATGGCCTTGGACGCTTCCAGGCATGGGGCAGCCACAGCTTCTCTGGGCAGCCTGTGCCAGGGCCTCACCACCCTCACAGCCAACAATTCCTTCCCAATATCCCATCTAACCCTTCCCCCGTCAGTGGGAAGCCATTCCCCCTTGTCCTGTCCCTCCAGGCCCTTGTCCCCAGTCCCTCTCCAGCTCTCCTGGAGCCCCTTTAGGCCCTGGAAGGGGCTCTCAGGTCTCCCTGGAGCCTTCTCTTCTCCAGGTGAACCCCCCCAGCTCTCCCAGCCTGGCTCCAGAGCAGAGGGGCTCCAGCCCTCGGAGCATCTCTGTGGCCTCCTCTGGACTCTCCAGCAGCTCCACGTCCTTGTGCTGTTGGTTGTCCCATATCTGGAGGCAGCTCTGCAGGTGAGGTCTCCCCTGAGGGGGCAGAGGGGCAGAATTCCCCTCTCCCCTGCTGTGGGATCAGCCCAGGCACATGGCCGGGGCATGTCCAGCCCCTCACTCACCAGCACCCCCACATCCTTCTCCCAAGACTCATGAAGTTCCCATGGTCCCACTTCTCCAGCCTATCCAGGTCCCTCTGGATGCCCCATCCCACTCTTCACACGAGTCAACCACCCCACATAGTTTGGTCCCATCTCCAAACAGGCTGAGGGTTGTGATCCCCCCGTCCACGTCACTGAGGAAGATATGGAACAGCACTGTACCAAAGGCTGATTTGTCTGGTGCTCCAGTTGGGATGGGTTTTGTTGGCAGCATTGACTCTGATGGTTCTGTCTCTTTTATTTTTACAGAAGAAAGACCCAACTGATCCTTTTAATGATGAGGAAAAGGAAAGGCATAAAGTGGAGGCTCTTGCAAGGAAGTTTGAAGAAAAATATGTAGGTGTTTGTTCTATCTCTGCTGTTATTCCTGGGGGTGGGCAGTGCTGGTTAATGTTCCCTGGCTCTCAGGTTCCTCTTCTTCCCCTGTCCTTTATCCTGGCTGGCATGTGCTGGTTTTTATGTTCCTTTTCTGTCTCAGGGCTGCAAAAATAGTTCAGATTCATTCTTAAGTCAGATGTACCTGATTAAAGCGAATGACATGAATTAAATTGAGTGGCAAATCACTTACTGTAATTGATACAATTTAATTTCCTTAAGCAAAAATTCCTTTCTGGTCCTTGTTGCTGTGGCAGGATGGAATCTGCCAAGTCTCTGAGCACAGGGCTGTTGTGAATCCACTGCCCTCAGAGCAGTGCTGTCTTACCTGCTTCTTTCTGTTCGTCCTCTCACTTCTGCAATAAAACCACGTGGTGTTTTACAACTGGCACTTTTGGGTAGCGAGTTGTATGTTGTCTTGTGATACAAATTTGACCCGTGGGTCACCTTAACGCACTCCGTGTGTGTGGTGCCTGTATTATCGAGTCTGTACTCGCTGTGTAGCAGTTATGGAAGAGCAATCCATAGGGAAGAGCCCTGGCAGCAATGTTGAAGGGGTGCAGACCCAGTTCAGCAGGAAGCCTGTTGGCACTAAGTCAGCTTGGGAGGCAGTGATTTGTTTAATTTGGCTGCACTGTTTTGGTTCTGTACGAAAAGGCCTAAAACTGGATTTACCACATCCTGAGAGTCCAGTGGGATGCATTAACCCTGGTTTGGTTCTGCTGCAGCTCATTCGCTTTCCTGTCCTGGAGTCAGTGTCTGTGTCCTGTATTGGGCTGTCCCTGTGGTAGCTGCAAAAGGGAGATGATCACAGTGTCAGTCTTTGCTTGTTTAGGGGGGGAAGAGACGCAGGAAGGACCGGATTCAGGACCTGATTGATATGGGGTACGGCTATGACGAGTCCGACTCCTTCATCGATAACTCTGAAGCCGTGAGTGCTGGGGTGGGTGTGAGGGTGGGTAAAAGGGACAGCCTGGGGGCTGAGCTGGCACCTGAGGATCAGCCAGGAGTGTGCCAGCGCTGAGGAACAAGAGATTCTGGGGCAGGAGGATGCTGGTGTCCATTCCACAGCCTTGTTGGGCCTTGGGGGAGCACCATCTCTTCACTCTCGTGACCAGTGACAGGACTTGAGGGAATGGCATGAAGATGAGTCAGGGCAGGGTTAGGCTAGATATCAGGGAAAGGTTCTTCCCCCAGAGGGTGGTTGGGCACTGACCAGGCTCCCCAGGGCAGTGGGCACGGCCCCAAGGCTGCCAGAGCTCCAGGAGCATTTGGACAACACTCTCAGGGACAGGGTGGGACTGTTGGGGTGTCCTGGGCAGGGCCAGGGGTTGGACTGATGATCCCTGTGGGTCCATTCCAACTCGGGATTTTCTGTGATTCTGTGAATCCCACTCCATTTTCCAAACAGTTCAGCTATGGGATAAAGTAACAAAATTTACAGTGCCAATAGACTGTCCTCTGTTGTTTCCAGTACGATGAGCTTGTTCCTGCTTCTCTTACTACGAAGTACGGAGGGTTTTACATCAACTCAGGGACGCTGCAGTTCCGTCAGGCGTCTGAGTCTGAAGATGACTACGTCAAAGAGAAGAAGAAGAAGTGTCCCAAGGTCAGCAGGGCACCTTTCTCAATTATTTCTTCTGTCAGAGCTCACTGCATGAAAGTGTGTTGATGTTCAGAGTGGGAGAGATTTGTGACTTGGTGTGTGCAGAATAGGGCTGAGCACTTGCAATCCCATTGTGTCCCTATATTTCATAGTAAAATGAAGCATGTCTGGCGTGGATGAAACTCTGGTGAAGTTGTCTGGTTCCAAGAGCAGAGGTGACAGCAGCTCCCTGTCACCCTGGAAGTCACTTGGCGTGGTGGTGGTGAAGAGTAGAAGCTGGGTGTGCTGTCAAAGACAACGTGTGCCAGAACCATGATGATAGATTAGGGGAGTTGGGTTAATGTGTCCAGTGTTTTGAAATTCTTGGGAAAGGTCCCAAAGTGTCTCTGGGAGTGCTGGGAGACACTGATTATGACTTGCCTTTTAACCCTCTGCAGAAGCGGAAGTTGAAAGATGGAGGTGAAAAAATGAAGAAGAAGAAAAAAGATGATTCTTACGACAAGGAAAAGAAATCCAAAAAGTCCAAGTTTCCAAAAGCTGGGTAAGGAGGCGGAGGAGGGAATTCTTACTGCTTGACCCCTTGCTTCAGGGTGGCTCAGTACAACCTGTTGCGGTGTTGGGTGGCCTGAATGCACTTTGCATAAACACTGGCAGGAAAAGCCCCATTGCATCCAAAGTGGGAAGGAAAGGCAGGTGATGGTCAGGGAAGGAGCACAGCTCCACAGCAGGAGTATCCAAGCAAAGACAGGCACAGCTGGCTGCAGTGCTGATGTTTGTTGGAGTCTGTTTCGATCCTGACAGTGGGAACAGGTACTGAGAGTGGAGAGAAAGATAACAACTGTTGGGAAAAAGTTGTGAGGGGAAAGGCGGGTGGGAAGGGCTTGGACTTGGGGCCATACAAGTGCCAGGCTGGCAGAGAGGGAGAGGTTAGAAGGCTGTGTTGCTGGTCTTGCTGGGCATTTGTACTCCTGCCCAAAGTATTTCTTGGATGAGTGCTCAGCTTTTTTGCAGCTTTTGGGCTGTAAAATGAGTGAGTTTTCGTCTTGTTTTGAGTCATCTTGTGCTGTTGCTCTGCCCTTGCTTTCGTCTGCCCAGCCTTTTTGTTTCATTGTCTGTATCTGTTGCTTTTGACTGTTTTCCTGCATTTTCCTCCTGTTTTTTTTCCTTCTTCCTGTAACTATTCTTTGTGATATCTTTTTCCCTGCATGGATCTGCTTTTGGGCAACACCAAACCACGTGTGACATGGTACCACCAGTGTGTGATTCCTTCATAGAGTACAAGGAAAAGGAATTTGCTGTCCTGGTTTTAATAGGCAAAAAGCTTCATGACATTCTCTCTTGCTTCAGTTCCTCTGCACTAGCGGCTTGTGCATTTCCCAATCTTCCCTGCTGGAATAATACATGTAACTAATTAAAAATGTAGCTCGGTGGAGGTGGTTTAAGCCCAAGAACCTCTATGCAGTGAGGCAGGACAGCCTTCCCTTCTCAGAGCTGAACAGGCAGCATGACCTTAAGAGGCTGTAGAACACTTTTCCTGGTGTAATTCGTTAAGGGGCTAAGACTTTCCAGGGAATTGGTGAAGTGGGGTGAAGATATCGTTCTGCTCCTTGCACTTGTGTTCAGTTCCATACTTTGTTTGCAGCTTCACAGCATTAAATGCAAGTAAGGAGAAGAAGAAGAAGAAATACTCTGGAGCTCTCAGTGTCAAGGAGATGCTGAAGAAGTTTCAGAAGGAGAAGGATGCTCAGAAGAAAAAAGATGAAGAGCAGAAAGTGGTGGCTCCTTCCCCAGCAGACCCTGCGGGCCCGAGGGAGGCAGAGGCGATGCCGGACCCTCTGCTCTCGCTCTTTGGCCACGCCAGTGACACTGACCTGCTCCAGGCAGCCACAGCCATGGACTCCCTGAGTGACCTGGACCTGGAGAGGCTCCTCAGCGAGTCCCCAGAGGGCAGCCCCTTCCCTGATGTGGAGGATGGGAGCGATCCTGGTGGCACAGGCTTGGAGCAGGATTTCAAGCAGCCGCCATCCCTCCCTGAAGGCCTTCCAGTCCCTCTGGAGAAACGCATCAAGGAGCTGGCTCAGGTATGGCAGGGAGGGAACACCAGCACTGCTGGTCACTGGAGAGGGGACAGCTCTGGTGGGTTTGTGTGGCAGGGTCAGAGAACATTCCACTGGGGCAGTTTTGTAGTGCCACTGGGGTCACCCCTTTGTGTTACACTCTAAGGCACTTTCTTCAAGGTCCAGATGCCAGGGGGTGTCAAAGTCTGGGCCTTATTATCTACTGAATGTACCACACCTGTCAGGATTCCTTCTTTACCTCACTTCGCAAAGTATGGACCTGATGCAAGAGGTAACTTCCAAAGTCAGTTTAACATGAATGAACCTAAATATGCACTAGTGGGGCTGGAGGACTGTTTTGGGCTGAGGTGGCTGGTGAGCAGGCACTGATCTCTGTAGGGAACAGTGAGAGGACTTGAGGGAATGGCCTGAATGAATTGTGTTGGGGGAGCTTTAGGCTGGGTATTAGAAAAGGGTTCTTCCTCCACAGTCGGCACTGTCGGGCACTTACCAGGCTCCCCAGGGCAGGGGTCATGGCCCCAAGGCTGCCAGAGCTCAAGGAGCATTTGGATGATCCTCTTAGGCACATGGTGTGACTCTTCAAGATGTTCCTGAGCAGGGACAGGATTGGACTTGATGGTCCTTGTGGGTGCCTTCCAACTCAGCACATTCTGTGACTCTGTTTGGGGCTGGTTTGGATTTTTGCTGAAAATAGTGTTGATAACCCAGGGATGTTTTTATTATTGCTGAGCAGTGAGTGCTTACACAGTGCTGCTCCTCACCCCACACTGCCAGTGAGGGGGCTGGGGGTGCACAAGGAGCTGGAAGGGGGCACAGCCAGGACAGCTGATCCCAACTGAGCACAGGGCTATCCCAGAAACATGGGGTCATGCTCAGTGTACAGAGCTGGGGGAAGGAGAAGGAAGAGGGTGGATGTTTGTTTTCCCAAGTCACTGTTGCGTGTGATGTAGCCCTGCGCTCATGAGGATGGCTGAAAACCCGCCTGCCAAGGGGAAGGGGGAATGAATTCCTTGTTTTGCTTTGCTTTGCTTTCCCTATAAACTCTTTAGATAAACCCATGAGTCTTCTCACTTTTGCCCTTCTGATTCTTTCCCCCATCCCTTGAAAGGGAAGTGAGTGGCTCTGTGGGGCTGAGTTGCAGGCTGGGGTTAAACCATGACAAGGACAAATTCCACCATCATATCTTTAATGTGCTGTGCTGCTCAGGACAGCAAAGTGGTGCACAATGCTCTCTAGGTAAAATAAGAGGATGCAGCTGGAAAGCATCACCAGTTCTACAGTGTGAGAAGGCCTGGAAAGCCCTGTAGATGGGGCTTGAGGGTTTGCTGAAACTGTTTCCCGTGTCACACACAGGCAGATGCCGTCACAGGGTACCATTTGACATCTCCCACATTGGAGCTGCTCCACGGGCAATTGAAATCCTTTACCCACCGTAACATCTCAGTGTTGATGTACCATTTAGGGAGTGGAACATATTAATTTCTAGAAGGGTGATCCTCTGTGTTTTCACCAGTTGCTCCTCCTGCAGCTGGACTCCTGTGGGACGCATCTTCTCCCAAATGTACTGTGCTTTGGGGTGCTCCAGTCTGTTTTGGAGAAGGAAGACATCGGGTGCTGGGCAGGGATCCCTCTCCAGGCATGTCAGAGTGTGCTTTCAGATTTGTGGGGCTTCTCTGGTGTGAGGGCTGACACCACCAGCCCATCAACAAGTGCTGAGATGTTTTGCTCCTGCTACTCGTGTGTTTTTGAACATTGATTTTAAGTCATAAACTTGCTCTTGGACCTCCGTGGTGGTGTGTGTTTTGCCCTCTGGGGCACATCTGTTTAGAGCACCTGTTACTAAGTAAGAGATATTGAATAACTCCTGTTACTGAAGATAAGCTGCTGTTAAAGAACTGTTCTGCTGAGAAATTACACAGTGGGGGTGAGTAGATAGAGGGGAAGAAGGAATTGAAGAAAGTATTGCCACAGCTGATAAAAAGAACAGGCTCTTCGTGGATGTTTCTATTTCAGAAAGCACCAAAACATCTGTTTCTAAATATATCTGAGTTAAAGGAGAATATTTTGGAGGCTCCTATGATATCAGGTTAATTGTTACTGTGTTTCAAGACAATATGATAGCGGATTAGCCACAGATTTTCCTGCTTAGATTTTTTGTTGTTGGACTGTGTATGTTAGGAAAAGAAACCAAGGAAGAGATAAGATTTAACGATCTCTGTGTTAGGTAGGATGCTGGGACATGGACTCTGTTGCAGGTGGGAATGAAGAGGTGCTGTACCTCTGTCTGAGAGCCAAGTCTCTTCCCAGCAGGTGGGAGCATCTCCTGAGTTAAACGGAGCTTCCAGGCATTTCCTCTTCTATTTGAACTGGTTCCACTTTATCTCTCTCCTCTCTTTCTAAAATAGTTTTCCTGTTGAGGATTCTCCTTAGCATTGAGCCTTTTCCTTCGATATCGCCAGCTGTCTGTGACCTGCTGCTGGCAGAGAGGAATGTGCACCTTCTGGGCATAAATTAATTGTTTGCCAACTTTGGAATGGCAAATCAGGGGATTTCAAAATCGTGCCCTCTCCTAGTCTCCTTTTCACTTTCTGGATGTGGTGCCTTGTGATGAATCCCAGTTTTGTTTATATCCCCACTCAGAAGAGACTGAAATCTCTTGGCAATTTGCTACTATCTCATTCATCTCTTGGAATTATTTTCCTGCTGGACATATTTTTCATGGGTGTGATTTTTTTGGGCAGCACTGTGTGAGCTGCAGTCATAGCTCAGGCAGCTTCCTGACCAGGACTTTTTCTTGTTGTTTCCATGGTGTTAACTGGGAATAACACATCCCCTGCGGCTGTGACTCTTTCTGTTGGTCTCTTGGCTTAGTTTCCAGATTCATCTAGAAAACCTGGTGATGAATCTTGTCAACCCTCATTAAATGTGCTTAGGATGATTTTTCCTGTTCCAGGGACAAGCTCTGTGCTCACATTGCTCAATCCAACAGCTCTACTGTGAAGTTAAAGCCATGCCCTGAAACGGCGGTTCTTCCCATGGGAAGTTTGCTAAAGAAGCCAGTTGCTCCCAAGCCATGTCCTTTGTCCCATTAAAAGGAGGATTCTTCACTCCAGAGTAGTAAATCCAGTACATCTGGAGGGGAGAATCCAGAATGCGAAGGTCTGTGGTAGGACATGGTGTTACCAGGTCAGGGTTGGACTTGAACTGGGCAGTTGTAAGAGGACAGGGCACGATCTCCCTTCTCCTGTCGCTTGTGGCAGCTTTTGGGTGGTGCAGAGTGTATGGAATAAAAACTGTGCTTTGTTTTACATTATTTCTGTGGTTGTTTAGAAAACACTCAGTTGCTTGTGCCATCTGTGAACTGCTGCTGACTTGTGTTATTTACCAACTTCCAGGCTGCCAGGGCTGCCGAGGGAGAAGGCAAACAGAGATTCTTCACTCAGGATATCAACAACATCATACTGGAGTAAGTGCTGCCAGCATGGAAGGGTGGGCAAGGAGAATTTTGGTAAATTCAGGAGCAGGTTTAGCAGGAGATCTTGTCCTTGTACAGGTCTTCCAGGCAGAACATGCCTAGGAGGACATGAAAGTCGCTTGGAAATGGCTTTCAGCTGAAATATGCTGAGGTAGGAGAATGTTGGAGGGGATATATCCAGGCTTCCTGTTCTCAAGATGATGCTTGATATTTGTGTGCCTGAATTTGGTCACTTGACTTGTGAGCATAGCTTGATGCAAGAACAGCAAATTTTTCCATGTCATAAATATCAGGCATGTTCTTTGCTGTGGAAGTTATACGCAGTATGGAATATTTTATAACTGGGATAAGGCTTCTGTGTTCTGGCTCCCTGGGCAGACTGGAGGAGCTCCATTCCTGCTCTGTGTTTTTGAGGCCCCAAATTACAGAATACCAGTGTTGCTCAGGCAGCTGCTGGTAGATAATGGCTTCATTCTTCTGCAGGTGCCTGGAGAAGGCTGCTGAGCGCACAGGGCTATAATGTCAGTGTAATAATACTGACACACAGGCTTTAATTTCGTTAAGGTTTATCAAGGCACTTGCAGTGAACTGCTGGAGGGAGGTTTGGGACTGTGTTGCCCTCTCATTTCGAGGGGTCATTCCCACCTTCCAGCATTCCAGTGCTGGCTGCACACAGTCCTGTTCTGATGTCAAACTGATCACTTCAGCCACAGTCAGAGGAGATTTAGATTGGTTTGTATGACTTTGCTGTAGAATTGGGGTCAGGACAATCCCAGACATGAATATAAGCTGAGAGAACTCATTGAGAGCAGCCCTGGCAGAAGGATCTGGGGGTGCTGGTGCGTGAGGGGCTGGACATGCCCGAGCCGTGTGTGCTGGGACCCAGAAACCCCCCATGCCCTGGGCTGATCCCACAGCGTGGGCAGCAGGGGAGCGGGGATTCTGCCCCTCTGCCCTCTCAGGTGAGACCCCACCTGCAGAGCTGCCTCCAGAGATGGGAGAACCAACACAGGAAGGGCATGGAGCTGCTGGAGAGAGTCCAGAGGAGCCCAGGGAGATGCTCTGAGGGCTGGAGCCCCTCTGCTCTGGAGCCAGGCTGGGAGAGCTGGGGGGGTTCACCTGGAGAAGAGCTCTGGGGAGAACTTCTTGTGGCCTTTCAATACCTAAAGGGAGCTTAAAACAGAGGCAGAGTGACTTTTTACACAGGCAGATTATGATAGGACAAGGGGAAATGGTTTTAAACTAAAAGGGGAGAGATTTAGATTAGAAATTCTCCCCTGTGAGGGTGAGGAGGCCCTGGCACAGGTTGCCCAGAGAAGCTGTGGCTGCCCCATCTCTGGAAGTGTCCAAGGCCAGGCTGGACGGGGCTTGGAGCAACCTGGGATAGTGGAAGGTGTCCCTGCCCATGGCAGGGGTTGGGATGAGGTGGTTCCAACCCAAACCATCCTGTGATGATGATGATGGGGATGATGAATCAGCTGGGGTTTTTTTACATTTATTATTGACACTGAGAAGTGGCTTAAAAAGCCAGTCTCTCAAGTTATGTGTTACTGTGTAGATGGGTTTGGCACACACTGACCTCTCCAATCTACTCCCTGGGAAGTAAACTGAAACGCAAGGGATGGGGTTTGATTCCATATTGTCCTGAATTAAACTGCCATAGCACCTGTCATAACCAGTGTGTAGTTCTGCACATTGCCTGACATTGCTTCACTTCAGCTGCCAGGGAGAACTGCAGGACAAATGAGAATGCTGACATTCTGTTGTTCCTTTGCCAGCTGCTCTGAGACCAGAGTAAAAGGCATGGCTGGGGATAAAATGCCTGTTTTAGTTTTGGGGTTTTTTCCCTCTCCCTTTTCCCTTCGGGGCAGGGGGAGGTGTTCGGGGTCCGTTCTCCTATGTACATAGTATTCTAATTGTATATAGGTGTAAATACATGTGTATATTTTTATACAACTTTAGTCTGCTCATTTCGGCGTTTCAGTAACTTTTCCCTTCTCCCTTTCCCCTGTGTTCATAGAGAGGGTGGGGGGAGGAAAGGCTGCAAACTATGAGGTTTCAGCATTCGGCAGAAAAGTCGGATCCAAACCATTACAATGCCTGAGTCTGTTGATTCTAGAAAGTAAAGGGCCTCCATGCAGTTTGGCTTGTCCTGTGTCCCTCTCTCCCTGCCTCCAGCTCCCTGGGTTTCCTCAGAGTGTTATGGGTGTTGCTTAGGGAATCCCTGCCAGATTCCTGGTGAACACTGTGTTTGTTTTTTCCCTCAGCATAGAGCTGCAGACCCGGGAGCTGAGCAGCCAGGTGAGGTCAGGGGTGTACGCACACCTGGCTGCCTTCTTCCCCTGCAGCAAGGACACCCTGGTCAAGCGGGCCCGGAAGCTTTATCTGTATGAGCAGGTGAGGGATGGGCAGCACAGCCCTGTCTCGTGTGTGTGTGTGTGTGTAATCCCTGAGCTCCAGGGCTCAGCTGGTGTCCCCTGACCTGGTGGTGTCCTGCCCTGAGCACGGCTCAGGCACTGGGGGGTGTTCAGGCCTGGCCAGGGCTCACCCTGCCAGGTTTGGGGGTCCTGGCTGGAACACCCTCGTGGAGCCTCAGTGTGTTCTGTGCTTGCTCTAGGGCGGCCGGTTGAGGGAGCCCCTGCAGAAGCTCAAGGAAGCCATTGGCAGGGCCATGCCAGAGCAGGTGGCCAAGTACCAGGAGGAATGCCAAGCCCACACTCAGGCCAAGTTTGCCAAGTAAGCTCCTTGTTTGCTCCTTCTGCACCTGTAGCTTTTTCCAGCAGGCTCCCTGTGGCCTGGAGGCTGCTCTCCTGAAGTTTATTTACAACCTCTTTTTGTTCTGTAGGGAAAAATTGCTGGTGGGCATTGGTTGGCCTAATTAAGCTGTGTATGTTCTCTGGGACCAGAGTTTGACAGAAGTGTTCCACGTGTGCAGGCGTGTCTTCAGGAACGTGGCAGCCTGGGAACAGCCAGGCTGGATTAGTCCCATATTCTCTATTACAAAATATTGGGAGATTTCCTAACCTTGAGCCCTCAGCTCAGCTTGCACCCTAAGCCAGAGATCTTGACTGCTGAGACCTCTGACCAGTGCTGGTCAGATATATTTAATCCTCTCCTTGAGCCTCTTGACTTCCACATTTTCTCTCTCCATTTTAGGATGCTGGAGGAGGAAAAGGAGAAGGAGCAGCGAGATCGAGTTTGTTCTGACGATGAGGAGGATGAAGAGAAGGGAGGGAAGCGCGTCGCGGGGCCGCGGAAGAAATTCCAATGGAATGATGAAATCAGGTTTGAATAGTTTAGATATTAAGCAAACCCTTGACCTGTCTTACTCTTTGCAGTTGGAAGTGAAGCATTTTGGCATCTGTACCTTGTTTTCAGAGCTGATCACTGGTAGGAACAATCAGCCTGGAGGTTTGTGGCACACGGTGCTATTTATGGAAGCCACTATTGCATTTAATAAATCTCACCCTGAAGCTGATTCCAGGCACAGGCCATCTCTGAGAGAAGTGGTAAGACTGTGCAGAGTCCAAAAGAGAGTGAGGGATCTTTGAGAACAGAAGGAACTCAGCTGAATTGCTGAAATCCTGCAGCCAAGACTCTTAATGCAACCAGACTGTGGTTGTGGAAGCAGGTAAAGCTGTAGGGGATTGCTGCCTGGCACCGGGGTCTCACAGAGAAGGGAGTGTTTGGAGAAGGGGACATGACAAAGGGTAAAAGAAAAATCAATCCTGCTACCTTTTCATCTTACTCTGGAATGAATTGAGGTGCTGATTGGTTTAGGACAAAGCCAGCTTCTCTTCCTGCCTTCTCCTTGCTGGAAGGTTCAGTTCTGTGGTTGTTAATGGTGCCAGTGATTCTGGCACTGATTTGTTGCCTCAGCCATTTCAGGAGAATAAAACGGGAAGGGGGAACAAGACTTTTCTCCCTGGAGGATCAATGTGTGTGCATACACAGAGCAAGGAACCTTTCCCTTCTCCTTTCTTGGGGAGGCAGTGTAGGGTCAGTTGTTTTAGGAAGGTGTTGTGCAGGGCCAGCCCTGGATAAAGAGAACGAGCTCCAAGTGGGAAAAGTTAATCTGCGTAACTGTATTTGAAATCTTCCTGTTCTTCAGGGAGCTGCTTTGCCACTTGGTGAAGATTAAGTTGGATGGTTATGACCTTGACAAGAATAAAGCTCAGTCTCTAGAGGATTATGTGAAGACCTTCCTAGAAGGAGAGGTGAAGCCCCTTTGGCCAAAAGGCTGGATGCAGGCCAGGTGAGCAAGAATCAAGTTGTGCTGCAGGGATTCCTTGTCCTGAGGGACCTGGGAAGGTCATTAGTCCTACCCCTGCTCAGGAATGGCTGGATTCAGAGTTAGATCAGAGTGCTCAGGGCCTTGGCCTGTGGAGTTTTGGGGATCTCCAAGGATGGAGATTACCACAGCATCTCTGGGCTCCTGTTCCAGTACTTAATCACTCCTCATGAAATCTTTTCTCCTTATTTCCAATCAGAATTCCCCTTTTTGCACTGAACTGAATACTCCCTCTTTTTGCATTTTACTGTGCACCTTTGAGAAAGGTCTGGCTCTGTCTTCTCCATGTCTCCCTGTCCCTACCACTCTTTAGACAGTGGAAAAGTGCTGTTAGATTCCTCCTTGGGCTACTCCTTTTCCACGCTAAGCCACCTCTCTTTGTCTGTCACATGTTCCTTGAGATGGCTCCAGTTTATCAACATCTCTCTTGTACTGTGGGGACCGTGAAACTGCTGTGTCCAGATGTGCCCTCACAGGTGCACCAGGACCCCCAGACCCTTTCCTGGTTACCCTGTGGTGCTGCCTGGGGTTGTCCCATCCCAGCTGCAGGACTTTGTGCTGGTCTTTTTTGAACTTCACAAGGTTTGTGTTGGCCCCTTTGTCCAGCCTGGGAAAGGCCCTGTGAGTGGCAGCCCTGCCCTCCAGCATATCCTCCCCCCTCCTCCCTTTTCCCATCACCCCCAAACTTCCTGAGAGTGCAGTCCAGGTTGTAAGTTACAACACTGAGTAGCCATGGCCCTTTTTTGACCTCTGATGGATGCCACTGGCAGGTGGAGCTGGCACTGAGAGAAGGCTGACCGGTCTGGCTGTGGTTTCTTGACTCTGTGTTCCAAAGGATCGCTTTGTAATCACAAAGGACATGTTTTTCAGGCATTTTGGGAAGTCTTCCCTGGAGTATTCCCAAAAGAAGGCAAAGCAGGAAGTTTTAGGGGCTTATCAAGAGAATCAGCAGTGTAAATAGGAACTTTTAGGAAAACTATAGGAAAACTTTGAACAGGAATACTCTGTATTTTGTAAATAGGAAAACTCTGTAAATAGGAACTCTCTACCCTTTCTGGGGTCCTCACTGCTGTTTCCTGCTCTTTCCCACCCTCTACCATCCCTGCCATTTTGCTGGCAGTGGCAGAGAGCCACACAAATGGCAGAGAGTCATTTTCTGGCGCTGTCATCATCTCCTGGCCTGCTTTGTTTTGCTCAGTACTTTTAAAGAAAGGACAGCTGTACAGTTTTACTGCTGGAATCTCTAAGGTTCCTCCCAACCCAAGCCATACCATGATCTCTGTCTCTTTGCATTTAACGAGCTGGGCAGTGCTGTCTTCTCTCTGCTGTCTTCTCTCTTGCTTTTTGGGTTTCCTGGGGGATAAAGGAAGTAGGTACCAGCTCTTAAGAGCAGTAAGTATGAGTAGCACAGCACAGATCCGCTTGGAAAAGTCCATGGCTGTTGTTGCAGTTGACTGTGCACATGAAGCACAGGACTGTGCAAGGTTGTGGTGTGGTGGTACAGGAGCTGAAATATTAGGAGGTGGGTGAAGATTCCTACTTAGTTAATGAAGATATTATCAGCTTGAAGGTCTTAGTTTTCCAAGTTTTAAAATCTCTTTTCATTGAATAAAAGGAAAATAAAATCTTTCACCCCTTTGTTTGTCAGTGAAACTCTTGTCAGGCATTCAGGTGTTTACCTAAGACAGTGCAGGAGAGACTCAAGTGGAGTTAACTACAGAATGGCTCAATAAAAGTGGGTTTTCTGGTTGCTTTCCAATAGCTCAAGGACAGTGGTTTCTCCTGCTGGGACTTGGAGTTGGACTTGATGATCTTTCTGGGTCCCTTTCAACTTGAGATATTCTGTGACTTTGTGGTTTAAAGACAGAGGATGGAGTGACAGCCACACAGAAGGGGGGCTTTGGTGACTCTAGAACTGTAACAATTTTATGAATAAGTCAGCTTGATTCACTGTCTTCATGCTCACAGAAGCTCATCTTTAAGAGGAACTTGAAGGTGGACAGAGTAGCAATTTTGTGTGTGAGTTTAGAGAGGCCCTGCCATGAGTCTCTTTCCTCTGTTAACACTCAGAGAGGATTAACAGAATATGAGGTTAAAGTAAGCTTGCCTTTAAATAAAAAGGATGACAAAAGTCTATTAATATCAGACAGGAATTGTATTCTGTTCCAGTACTGAAGGTGTGTTTATAACTTATAACATGTAAGAATGCAGCTGAGTGGCAGCTGGTTTGGGTGAAATAGCACTTAGGTGAGATTCTGGTTTCCTGAGCCTCAGTAGTGCAGGGTTTGGATGAAGCTCAGTCTCAGCTGTGCTCAGTCAGTTATTCAGAGAGCTCTGTGCTGATGTCAGAACTCACCTTAGCTCTTTGCTGGGCACACAAAGGTAACACAGACACAAAGTGAAGGCTTCTCACCCTTCTTGCTGTGTGAGGCAGGGGAAGGAACCTTTCTCCCTGGAAATTGGTGAAGAGCTCTTGGGATGATCTGTGGCAGCAGTAACACCCCACTTGAGTAGTGGTTCTCCCTCTCCAGTTGGATTTTTAAGCTGGCAGAGCTTTTTCCTTAGTTACTGTCCAACAACTGCCTTAATGGCCTTTCCAGCGCCTACAAGCGTAGCTCCCCCAAGAGGGAATTGTGTTGGGAGTTCAGGAGGATCTTCCTGGAAAAGGGATGAACATATTTGCTCTCTGTGGTGTAGGTTTCACTAAGTCCCCTGCTGTACTGAGCAGCTCTGTCTCCAGTGATCCCAGCTGCTCTACTGGGTCCTGCTGGATATCACTTCTCATTGCTCTCTTCCCTTCTTAGGACACTGTTTAAGGAGAGCAGGCGTGTACACGGACACCTCACATCAGTCCTGTGAGTATCCCAGCATTCCTTTGGAGTGAGAACTGGTGGAGTCCGTTCCCTGGGGCCTGGGTGGATCATGCAGGAGCACCTGAGCTCGGCTCCCCACAGATAGTTTGGCGCTGCTTCATTTGGGGAGGTCTAGGGAGAGCAGTTTGTGTGTGACATCTCCCCACTCCACCTTCCTGAGGTGCTTTAGCCTTTGAAGCCAGGTTGCCTCCTGGCCTTGTTCAACAGCCTCTGTGCCAGGCCCTGGGAGGCAGATGGAGGTGACAGGGAGTGTGATGGTAGCACTGGGATTATTGTTGCTTTTTCAGTTGGTCCTTCCTGCAGTCTGGATTCCCTCTTTCTTGTTGCCTGGTTAAAGGAGCTCAAACCTAGTGAAGGTGGGTGGCAAAACCCAAATATCCAGTTGGGCAGGGGCCTTAATGCCAAAGGGTCTCATGGATCTTGCTGGCGGTGGATAATAGATGATGCCACAGATTTAGGCTGATGTCTTTTTGACACACAATCCTGTTCTTGACATTGGATGAGCAAGGGGAATTGTGAGGAAGAGTATGAAATGGAGTGTAGAGTCATCCTTCCCTCAGCCAATCATTCCAGCAGCTCAGGGATGTCTTGTACCAGAGATTGCATCTGACCAGGCCAAATGGTCTGTTCTCTGTGGATTTGGCAGATGCTTTTGCATCCTTGACTTCTTCTGGGAACCTAAAATAACTGTGTACCTTCTCCACAACAGTGTCTGTGCCAGTCTCTCTCGGGGTATTGCTGTAGTGAGGGCAGCAGTGGGGTCCTGTAGCCCTGCAGCCGGTGCAGGACGTGCCTGTGAGTGTTTCACTGCTTTGCTGCCACTCCAAGACTCTGTTCCGCTCCCTAATTCATCCCCTGTGTGGGAGTTGGGGCTTCCTAGAGCACCAACCAGATGTCATGTGGTTTTGAATCCTAGCAACCCGAGATGCTGCCTCTGTTCCCTTGGGTCTTGGCAAAAGGCTCAGTGGGTCATCACTAACAGGGCACAGGTGTTCTCCCTCCTTGGATCCTTCCCTGTGGGCATTCAGTGAGTTGTATTTCTTTTATCTCCCTCAAAACAGGGCGAAGAAGAAAGTTATGGCTCCTACTAAGGTGAAAGTGAAGGTGAGTTCTGTGTTTTCTGGTTCTCATAGTTGGCATATGCCAAGAGTCAAATGACTGCCATCCTAAATCCTGTGTTTGAGCCTTGTGTCTGTGCATTAAGTACTGTGAAATGGCTTCACTCAATATGGGGGTTGAAAAAACAAGTAGAACAGCAGCTAAAACTGATGGCAGTGGCAGTTGGGAGGGAGGTCAACAGGCACAGAATGTGTATTCTGCCTTTTATCCCCAAATTGGGAACCTTCCCTTCCCTTTTCAGCAGTAAACCCAGTCTCTGTTCTGACTGTGCCTTCTCTTGTGATTTTGTTCCAGGAATCTTCCTGCAAGGCAGATAAAAAGCTGTCGGTGTCCGTTCCTTCAGTGCACTCGAGCAGCACCTCAGCCATGTCTTCAGAGCCCCAGGGGGGAGCTCTGGGCATCAGTGCCCAAACCAGAGAACTCTTGTCCCTTGGGACAGCCCAGGCAGCCAGCAGTGGCACTCCTGCCACCTTCAAGGACGACTCCTTGGATGAGGACCTAATTCACAATCCCACCTCCTCCCTGGAAGCAGTCTCTAAGGAACTGGCTGTGCTGAACAGCAGAGCGGGAGGGAGCCCTGACTTTACTCTTCCTGCACCTCCAAAAGCTCCACCAGAGAAGATCCCAGCTCTTGCATCCTCAGAGGAGAAGAGGACATTTCCAAAGTCCAACCCTTCCCCTACATCTTCCTCTGGTTCCCTCCAGTCTCCTCTAAATTTCCTGGCTGAGCAGGCCCTGGCGTTGGGCCAGTCTTCTCAAGACAAGAAGACAGAGAACTCTAATTACAAAGAGCATTCCTGCCAAGCCTCCCCCAGCAAAATCCTTGCTGATGCCCACCAGGCTAAGCAGAAGCACCACAGCCTGGTGCGGCCCAGCCACGGCCCCCAGGCCCCTGCGCCGGTGCCAGGCTCTCAGGTGAAGGTGTTTCACCCCAGCACTCAGCTCCAGAAACCCTTCACCTCCCCAGCTCCCTTTGTCAAACTGCAGAACCCCAAGTCCTCCTCCCCCCTGCCCCAGCGCTCCCTCCTCCAGCAGGTCAAGTCATCAACCAAAGCTCAGAGCTTCCATTCCTCTGCGTCACCAGGCAGTGCTCCAAACTCTAGCAGCTCCCACAAGAGCCAGGGCTCATCCTCCGCATCTCTCAGCTACAGCGGGAAGCACTCGAGTGGCTCCAGCTCTTCGGGACAATCCTACAAATCGCCTTTTGTTGCTGGGTCCCTCTCCAAGCACGGGGCTTCTTCCAGCAGCTCCTCCTCTGGAGCTTCTGCAAACCAGGGCAGCTCCTCTGGGACGCTGCTGCCCGGCCCAGCCCCTGCCCCGGGTGCATCCGCCCGCCCGGCCTCCAGCTCCTCACTGAAGAAGCCTCCTGTCTCCCAGAAGCTCACTCTGGTGGCACCTCCCGGGGGCTCCAACGGAGATTCCAGCGGGGGCACCCAAGGGGTGGCCAAGCTGCTGACCTCGTCCCTAAAGCCAGCTGTGGTCAGCAGCACCGCAGCCTCTACCTCTGTGCCGGTAAGGGGGCTGTGCCAGCCCAGGAGAAAACACGGCCTGGGGCTGGCCAGCTCCTGCTGTGTTCAGACCTGCCATAGGGGTGACTTCTAAAGCATTTCCTGAAGTTCTTGGATGACTCTCTGGATTTCAGTTCCTTAGCTTGGAAGTTGCGGCCCTTGTCAGGGGCTTGTACTCCACATTTCAAGCTTTCATTTTCAGCTTAAAAGAACAATTCTTTGGTACCTTCCAAACTGCAGCTTCTGCACAGGCTGTGTCATGTTCATGCCTTGATTTGGGAGTTACGGGGACAGTAGGGCTCCCATTTGGATTAAATGCAGTAAAGTAATTTATCACAAGAGCTAAAAGTCACTTCATGAACTAAAAGTATAATCATCAATTTGTTATTAGTTAGATCTACAAACTTGGCCTCCCTTAAGTTATTGCAAGTCATTTTAGTATCATTGCCACTTTTTTAACAAGTGGCTCATAGAATAAATAACCTGTGGTGATAGGATTCTGGAGTTATTAAGGCTGGAAAAGCCCTTCAAGATCGTCGAGTCCAACCATCCCCCAGCACTGCCAAGGCCACCACTGACCCATGTCCCCAGGTGCCACATCCACACGGCTTTTAAATCCCTCCAGGGATGGGGACTCCACCACTGCCCTGGGCAGCTGTGCCAGTGCCTGAACACCCTTTCCATGAAGGAATTTCTCCAATATCCATTTAAACCTCCTCTGGCACAACTTGAGGCTGTTTCCTCTTGTCCTGTCCCTTGTTCCCTGGGAGCAGAGCCTGACCCCTCTCCCCTGGCTCCCCCCTCCTGTCAGGGAGTTGCAGAGTGAGAAGGTCCCCCCTGAGCCTCCTTTTCTCTGGGCTGAGCCCCCCCAGCTCCCTCACCTGATCCTGCTGCTCCAGCCCCTTCCCCAGGTCCGTTCCATTCTCTGGACACGCTCCAGCTCCTCAGTGTCTCTCTTGAAGTGGGCTCTGATTCTGGGCTCTAAGCTCCAAATGCCTCCCCACCTGCTTTGGTGCTCATCTCTGCCCACTTTCTGTTGCTTCCCAGTTATTCCTAGAAGCTGCTGAAGAGATGTTTTGGGAATGGAGCTCAGTGGCACACTGTGAAATTCGGGGTCTGAGTTTGTTGGGATACAGTGTCTCACAAAGGACTCCCAGGTTACCTGTGCAGACTTTAATTATTATAATATTGAATTACTTGATGGTATAAGGGCCTTAATTTTTATCTATAGCAAAAAAGTAATAGTTTCTAATGCTGTTGTATTCATTTGTAGTTGGCTGCTCATCCCTGCCTTCCTTTGGGCATGTGGAAAGAGATGGACAATCCAATAAGTGTATTTAAATGGGCCTGGAAACATGTCCTGCTCAGCCCCTGTGCCTTTTCTGTTACTGGGGAGCATTCTCAGTGGCGCCTGTCTCCAAGGGAGAGATCCCAAATAACACTCCTGGGTGCCTTGGGTGCCAAACCTTGGTGCCTTGAGTTGTCAGGAGTGATATGCTGCCAAAATTGAGTAGGAAGCATCGCCCCTGGAACTTACAGGCAGTTTGGAAGCTTTTTCTCTGCCTAATTGAGGCACAGTTCAGAGCAAGGGAGTAATGGAGGCCAATCCAGCATGGCTACACTTAGAAGAGCTGGATTTGCCAGTGTCCTGGGCATCTCCTAATGGTCTCAGATATTGGCAGCTCTTGGGCCCTGACTGGGAGGGCACTTCTTGCAAGGAGGAATTCTTGAGCACTCCATTTTTTGCAGATTTATAAGTATGAATGTTGCTCTGCCTTGGTTTTCCCACTCCTGACTGACCTTTTCCATTGCTTTTCAGAAAGGAACTAGTGGAGCTGTGCTGCTAACCAGTTCTTCCTCCCTAAGTGTACTGGCTCCATCCTACAAGTCGAGCAACCCAAAGCTGCCAGCTGCCCTGAGCTCCACCCCGTTAGGTATTATCTCTCCTATTCATTCCTTCCCTCTCCATGTCATCTCCTTCAGCTCCGACTCCTCCCCAAAAGCAGGAGTGTCAAAGGATGCCATAGTCACGGGACCTGCTCCAGGGACGTTCCACCACGGCCTTGGGCACAGTGAGTATCCCCTGGTCACACTGGTGTTCCCCCTGCCTGTGCTGGCAGATAAGAACTGCCGTGCTCTGCTGTGCTGACCCATTGCAGACCAACCCATCTCTCTGGCTGTTGCTTTGTGCTGTAGTCCCTGCTTTTACATCTCCAGCAGTTGCATTTGGAGAACCTTGGGCACGTCCCTAGAGTCCCCAGAAGTCCCAATAGCTGGAAACTGAGCTCTAAGCTAATTGCTGCAGCTCTTCTGCTCGTTTCTGCCTTCGATGTGTATTTGTTCCTTTTTCCCTCTCCTTTCTTTGTTTTTCTCTCTAGGTCTTCTGGCTGGTTTGCACTCCAGCCCCCACCATGCAGCGCCACTCCCACACTCTGCCCTGTCCACTCATTTACCACAGAGTTTGCCAGGTAACTTGTCAGTGTTTGTCTTCTGCCTCGTGAGTCATCCTCTATCTCAGCAGGTCCCTCCTTTAGGGCTCAACCCAAACTTGTCCATGTTTCCCAGCTGGTGGGGTTGTCGCGAAAGGCCTCAGCGTCCCCGAGCACAGAGGGGCTTGGACCAGAGAAGTCTGGTGGAAGGTGTTCCTGCCCATGGCAGGGGGTTGGACTAGATGATCTTTAATGTCCCTTCCAACCCAAACCATTCCATGACTCTATGATTAGGGAGAAATTCTTCCCTGCGAGGGTGGTGAGGCCCTGGCACAGGTTGCCCAGAGAAGCTGTGGCTGCCCCATCCCTGGAAGTGTCCAAGGCCAGGTTGGATGGGGCTTGAAGCAACCTGGTCTAGAGGAAGGTGTCCCTGCCATGGCAGGGGGTGGAACAAAATGAACTTTACAGTCCCTTCCACCCCAAACCATTCCATGATTCTGTGATTTCTGGAATGATGAACCCTTTGTGTTTATAACAAGTGTTGATTCCTGGAGACACTCAGAATTATCCTGCCAGGATGAAAGCTGCGCCTGTTTGTGCACAGCCTGCCAGGACTGCCCTGGAATGAATATTCCAGCTTTGTGGAGTTTTGTTCCTGGTGACCTACATAAGATGTGTCAGACCAGAATGTCTTGTGTCTGTGCTCTGAGCTAATTGGCATCTCCTCTGTGACAAGTCTGTAGTGTAAATGCAGAGAGAGACTTGCTGCTGACAACATGATGATCTGGCAGTTAAGCCTGTTCCTGCCCCAGCTGATGCCTGCAGAAGTGATGCAGGTAAAACAAGAGTTTTCCAGAGAAGGAGGGAAGGAAGGAAAATTGAAAATCAGGGCCAGCAGGTCAGGCTTACCTGCTTCAGGGAGTTGATTATCCCACTGGTAATTGCTATTTCTGCTTTCCCAGTCGTGTTCTTTAGCACTTCAGTGCAGTTGAGTCTCCTACTACCTGCTCCTGCTGGGATTGTCTTCCTGGGCAACTGAGCCTGATTTAGGAGTGGGTGTTTGCCTAATCCTGTGGCTCTCAGGCCACCTGTGGCCTCCTGGAGCAGTCATGGAATAAAATGCCCTTGACTCCTGAGCATGGTGTTTGTTTGCTGAAGAAAGAAGAGTGTGTTGTGCACTGAAAATGCAAAGAATTGGTTGTCTTTGCTTCTTTTCCTGAAGTTTGAGGGGGGTTGTTGTGCCACTCCAGTGTGGTAGAGCTGAAGAAGGTTCTAGTGGTGATCACTGGTGTGACAACCCTTCCTTCTTGTTTGTAAATTCACATTACTGAGAGTGAGATGAGTGTTTGTGATTTGAACATGGGCTGTGGAATGTGTTCTGTGTCACTGAGGAGGAGTTCTTTGCCCCATTAGTTGAGGGAATTTAGAGTGGTTCCTTCAGTGTTGCTTATAGGGCTTATAACAGAAGAATTTTTGATGGACTCTTCAGCAGGATGCAGTACCAGGAGCTGAGAGCAGACAAAAGGTCACTGGGAATAAGTGAAGGAAAATTGACCACGGATACAACTTCAGCAAGGACTTGCTTTCTCACTTGGTGTTTTCACATAAAGATTAGAGGCTGAACCTAGTGCTGCCATCTCCGAGAATATTCCCAATCTTGGTGTTCTGTAGAACACAGTAGATATTTAAGTGACCCCCATAACCTTAAAGAGAATTACTGTGTGCTGTGGCACAAGGTGTGGTTGGCTGTATGAACATCTGGCCACAGCTGTACTGCTGTGGGTGAAAGCTGAGAGGACTCTGGTGTGGGGGAGTTCGCTGCAAATGCTGGTGTCTTAATGAAAGTGCTTTTATACCACTGTTCATCCAAAAACCTCTGAGCAAGGAGCACCCAGTGCTCGCTTGTGTGTTGTCAGCACTGCTGTTGCTGGTGGAGGTGCCTCTGTGCTGTTCTGGTGCTGGTTCTGCCTCTCGCTGCAGAAATGGGACGTGCTGGGCTGAGCTCTTGCATGGAATGAGCTTCTCCTTGTCCTGGAGAAGGGGCTGTTGCTGTGCTGCTCGGTGCCTCTGCTGTGTAACTGCACGTCTCAGTACTGCCATTCATTCATCCTGGTCTGACTGGAGTTTTAATTGCTCCTGGAAAACTTCTGCTTCCTCACATTTCTGCTGTTTTCTCTCTTCAGTGTTTTTACTCTTTTCCCTCCACACCCACTCCCTTCTCTTCCATCAGTGGTTGCATTCCTGTGGTTCCTGTTGCTATCAGTGGGCACCTAAAGCCTTCATTAAAAAAGCACCCACTTAAATAATTAATTCATTAATAAAGAACCTAAAGCCCTACCTGACAGGAGGTTGTAGCAAGGTGGGGGTTGACCTCCTCTCCAAGGTAACAGGACAAAAGGAAATGGCCTCAAGCTGTGCCGGGGAGGATCAGGTTGGACACTAGGAGGAATTTCTTCAAGGAAAGGGTGGTCAGGCATTGGCAGGGGCTGCCCAGGGAGGCAGTGGAGTCCCCATCCCTGGAGGTGTTCAAGGAACCACAGGACATGGCATTCAGTGCTCTGGGATGGGGGACAAGGTGGGGATCGGGTTGGACCTGATGATCTTGGAGGTGTTTTCCGACCTTAATGGTTCTGTGATTCCAACAGCAAAGAGGCACTAATGGGTTATTTCCAACCACCTTTAGGTGCAAGGCAGCCCTGCCATGTATTTGTGCTTTCCTGGATGGGGAGATGTGCCTTTAGCTTAGAGGTGGCTTTAGAAAAGGACATAGGCTGACAAGTCCCCCAGCAATTGGGATCTGGGCCATGGTGCTTTTTGGGGGAGGCCACAGGAAACCCTCAGTGATTCCCATGTCCCTCACTCAGAGCCTGGGCTGCTCCCAGTCGGGAGATGTCTCCAAGCAAATCCTCTTCCCTCCGACTCCTTGGTGCTGGAAGGGCAGAGCTGGTCTTTCTCTCTTTGCAGAGAGGCCTGGCTGTCCCAGCTCCATGGGGTGATGCCGAACCTTCTTCCCATTTGGTTTTACTTTCTTTCAGATGCTTCTCAGCTTCATGGCAAAGGGTCCAATGCACAGCAGCGCAAGTTGTGACGCCTGCCAGGAGGGGAGCGAGAGCACCCATGGGATAAAACCAAGAGGGACAGGTCATGGACTTTGGATACCAGCTGTGTCTTTTCATTTCTTTTTTTTTGGTCTTCTGTTTCTTTTTTTCTTACGACAACTGGAGAGACTGAACTGCGCTGAGGAGCTCATTGGTGCATCTGCTTGGAGGCTTCCAGAGCTGAGCCCCACACGAGGGGCCACCTTGAGCCATGCCCTGATGAGAGAAGCATTTTGTAGCACTGTTTTATTGCTGCTGCCCTTCACGCATTCCCTGGCACTGGCAGGAGCTGGAACTTGCAGGGACACTCGGGTGTTTCCTGGGATTCCCACCCGCCTGTGTCTGCAGCTGCCAAGTACCCCCAAGTCCAGTTACCTCCTTGGTCTCCCTGTGGAGGGTATGAAAGGTGCTTCTTTCTTCTGCTTTGGATTTACTTGGGTAATTCTGGCACTGCCAGTGCTTTCCTGAAGATATTTGAGGAACTTCCCAATTGTACTATAAAACTGTGCTACAGTTAATTGGAGGACTTAACATTTTCCTGTGTGGTGAATCCAAGGAACCACCTGATGTTCCCCTTGAGGAGAAGGAAGAGTCTTTAGAGAGACTTTTTTAGATGCTGTCATGGACTTTGAGAATTGTACTTCTTCTGAGTTTCTGGATTTTTTTTTCCCTCTGAAGGGATGCTTTTTTCCTGCTCAGTTTTATCCTCATTACCATTGAATGCATTGGATCAGAGGGACACTTCTCAGCATGTCACATGGATCGGAAGACATAATTCCAGTGCCTTTTATGGTGGAGCAAGAATGGACTAGTGACACACATTTCAGCCCTATTTTGTGTGCTCCTCAACCCTTTTTTAATCATTCTGTATTTAAAATGTATTCTGGTTTATTTAATAGAGCTTTTTATGGTTGCACATCAGAAAAAAAAAAAGAAAAAAGCTGCACTGTCTGGACTTCAGTGGTGTCCTGGTGACTGAGCACAGTCCCACATCCAGCAAGAGCACCAGTTCTCATCCCAGTATGTGCAGGCGGGTTCCAGGCCCTCCCCTAAAGCCATTCTTTCCTAGGGTTGTGAGTTGGGATCTCTTTGGTGGGCAGAGGGAATGATGGACATGAACCAAGGTCACTACTAATCAAAGGAATTCCAGAGGAAAAGATTGCTCTCCTCAATGATTTCTGCACTAGGATCATGTGCCCAGCACAGCTGCAGGAACAGGGACCAGCTACAACTGGGGGGTATCTTTTCTTGTTATATTTTTAACTTTTACACCTAAATTCTTCCCCCGAGCCCCCCCTTTCAGGCCATGCAGGTTGTGGTTCCACCTGAGCTTCCTGAGGTTTGATTTCCTGCTCTCCCCTGCTCTGCCTTCTCTCAGGCCCCCACAGCCACGCTGGAATCGTGCTGATCCATGTAGAATTTACTGGTATTTTAGGCAAAAGCTCGCAGCTTCCTCCTTGAGCTTTGGGGGGAAGGATGCTGACCCCGAGTATACCAGCAAATCTCTACTTTAGTTTTCCCTGTTTTATGAAGATCCAAGAGAGACTGTTTTCATTTTGAGCTAATACCCAATTTCCCAAGATCAATGGATTGTATTTAAAAAAATACTTCAGCTCAGATTTCCAGTCTGTTTATAGCAAATACCTGGGTTGTAGCAAAAGAGCCAAAGACAGAACTTGTGTTGTTCAAAGGAAGCCCAGCAGTTGTTGGTGGACTCTGAGCAGTGGATGTCACATGGTTCCCATTGAAGGCCCAATCCTGAGAGGTACTTTGCACCTTCAGCTTCCCCTGGGAGCTGAAAGAGCATTGGGGCACTTGGCAGGATTGGGGGTCTCAGCGAGTGACTCAAGGTACTGGTTCTCCTCCCTCTCTTTGCTTTCACTTGAATGCTCCTGCTGGGAAGCATGGCCGGAGCAGAATGCCCTCCTTCTAGGAATTTAGCAAAGCCTCTTGCCTCAGGGAAATGTTTATTTGGTGGAAATTCTGTGGGATATTTTTTCTTTATGTGCTGTAATGAGTGAGTGAATGGTGTGGAGCAGAGTTGCAGCAAGGCAGGACCACGCAGAGACCCGGCAGCTGAGGGGGAGCCAGTCTGGCATCTCTGCCTGGCGAGGCCTTGCAGTGCTTCCGTGATGGGATGGGGAGGAAAGGCTCCCATGGCACTTACTGGGAATGGCAGTTCCTTTTGGGTGTAAGAGCTGCGGTTTACTATTCGATTTTTTTTTGTGTGAGTTGGGACTGTCTTGCTGAAGATGGTGGAGGTGGTATGAAAACTGTTAATCTTGTACAGAACAACTGAATAAATTGTTTCAAACTTTCCAAAATGCTTTTTTTTTTTTTTTCCGTCTCCTTGCCTCTAGCTTCATGACTTCGTTTTCAAGAGTTTGTGTTGCAGCTTGGATCATTATTTGTTTGTTGAGTAACGAATTGTTGACTGTTTGAACTAAGCTCTCCTATGTGGTGAGTGAGTTGCAGCTCTGTTGTAGCTGTTTTGGGCATGGAAATGCACCTGATTCCATGTGCTCCTGTTGTGCCTGAAGTGGATGTCTGCTGGAAAGGACATGTGGAGGTCAGACCCTGGAGCAATGATGTGATCCTGCCTGATCCTTTCATTCACACAGGTAAAATAGTGGTGTCCAAAGCCAGGAGTGAATGGTTATCACACTGACGTCAGGGTTTACTGGGGTTTGGGTATTAGCTGAAATTTGGGAAAAAGGAAGCAAGGGGGCTCTAGATGTGGAAGGCCCTGATCCCATCCCAGGGTAATCTGGTGTTTTCCTGCAGCTGCAGTGCCATTCGTTAGTGCACTTCACTCCCATCTAATGCTGCTAATTAGTCCCGGCTTTAATGCTGCTCCAGCAATTTCCGCCTTGGAAAAGAGTCAACAGCTAAATTTAATAATCTCAGTGTTTTAATTCTGACTCTCAAATGGCAACTTCTTGTAAAGCCAAAGATCAAGAGGCTGCTGGAATTAATAAAGACCAACCACCCTCTGATTGGAACCACTGCGTTTTTATTTTGTACTATAAATAGAATTCCCCTCTATTTCCCATTCCCTTACACAGGTAAATAAAACATGTAGCTGCATGTAACTCCATCCAGGAAAACACCAGCCCAAACAGCCTGTACCCACGAGGTAAGGGAGCTGTGTGTGGAAGGCACTCTGCGGTGGGTTCCGTTGCATGCTGAGCACTGCCCCTTGTGTTGGCTCACTTTGCCATCTCTTCACATCCTTTTCTTGACCTCTAATACATGAATGGTCCTCCTGGATCAATGGCTGGAGCCGTCAAAGCAAATCTTCACTCTTCTCCAGCAGCACAGGCACGTAGGTGAGCAAAGGATGGTGTGGGGTATCCACCTGGTGATTCTGGACTGAGATGTGCAGCACACCTTGGTTTTTACAAAGCTCGTTTTCTCAGAGGACAAGCCCATCATGAATCAGTTGTCCACGGTGGAACTGTCTGGCTTATCAACATGCAGCTGATGTAACCAGCTCCTGCTGGTCACCTCGGAGCCACCTGGACCTTCAGTCTCTCTCCTGACAGCCGGAGGCAGATTCAGCCGCGACTACGTGAGGATGTGTTGAGGAAACTGCAGGTTCTACTGAGTTCTGGACTTGAGGCACTTCACTGTCCTAAGGCTTTCTGTCTTGTTTTCTGTTGGGCAGGGCTGAAGAGGGGGAGAAGGTTTTGCTGTAGTCCTGACAGATGTGTTTTCCACTACTGGTGGTGCTTTTCTGCGGTGTTTGACAGCAAGCAGTGTGGCTTCGCAGCATGGCTGGGGCAGAGGCATTTTGGAAGCATTTTGGAAGAGGCGAAGGAGGGCAAGGATTTGCAGTGATCTGGTTGTCTAACAAGTGCTGCAGCTCTGACTTGCTGCTCTTATGTAGTTTCTAAAGTGGAGGGAGCGCTGTGTAGTTACTTCCAGACACCAGGACTGCCAGCTCCTGGATGGACATCTCCTTGTTGAGGTAACTGTCATACTGGGCCATGGTGAGCCTCCCGCTCTTCAGGGCATCCTCAATCGAGAACTCCCTACCAGACTTCCTGTCCAGGATCACAGATGACTCCCCATTGGGACCCTTTATTGAGATCTCCTCCCAGTCACATTCCTGACTCTTCAGTTTGACAAACAGGCTCCATTCAATGAGGCCGAACACATGAGCTTCCTCTGGAGACATCTCTTTCCCCGTGTCAGGGTCAATGACCACGATGGAGCGCCTCAGGTGGTTCTCCCTTTGCTCCCTCTTGATAGCCACTGTCTTGAGGCGATTCTGGAGCTGCTCGATCTCTGCATCTTTTTCTCTGGACAACTGTTTCAGATCCTCTAACTCTCTTTCCAAAGCTTGGAACCTGGAGTCCAGGTTTATTCCACTGTCCACGTGGGTCATGTTTCTTAAATCCTGAGCTTCTGTAGCTGTGAGTTCAATCTCTGACTGCAGTCTCCTTGTTTCCATCAGCAGGTTCTGTTTCTCAAGGTGTAGTTTGTGGTTTTCCTCCCTTAATAAGTCTAGTTCCTTTGATGACTTGGAGTTGTTGAATTCTACCTCGGACAGCCTGGTTTCCAGGCGGTTGATATCTGCATCCAGCTCCCTCTTGCGCCTACTTTCTTCCTCCAGATTGTTCTTCAGCTTTTGAATCTCGTACTCCGTGTCTCCTTTGTCCACTTGGACACTCTCTGAAAAGACCACTTTCTCTTTGACCTCCATCTTTTCCAAAGAAAGGAGCTTCTTTCGCAGGGCTTCTAGTTCTGTTTGCAAGACTTGTCTCCGATGCTTCTCTTCTTCTAACTCCAGCTTGAGGAGGGAGTGCTCCTTCTCCTGCTGGGGATCTTGCTGAAGGATCACTTTCTGTTTCACAGTCACTCGTTCTGTTGTCTCCCTCTCCTGTTCTTCCAGCTCGTTCAAGCGGATCCTCAGCCTCTGCACCTCCAGCTCGGCCTCCCTGCGGGCCTGTCTCTCCTTCTCCAGCTCCTCAAGCTGCCGCTCCAGCTCGGAGCGTCTCCTCTGCAGCTTGCGCAGCTCCTCGCGGAGGCCATCAATCTGCTTCAGCTCGCTCTCAATGCTCTGGGAGAAGGAGTTGACTTCAGCTTTCAAGGCAGGATCTTGCTCATACTTCACTACTTCCTGCTGGACCACTTTCTCCTTCACCTGGGAAAGTTCTTCCTCCTTCTGTCTCACTTTTTCTTCTTGGAGAAGCCGCTCCCTCTCCAGGTCGATATGTTTCATCTGTTCATCTGCCAGCTGCACTCTCAGTGACTCTACCTCCTCTCTCGTCTTGGGGTCTTCTCGAAACTGCAGAATTTCTTGAACAACTTCCTTCATATGCACTTGAGGTTTGGTATCTTTCAAAGTTTGTATCTCTTGTTTCAGCTGGTAGATCTCCAGGTCAGCTCTTTCAATAGCTCCAGTCCTCTCTATGATTTCCTCACGGAGCCGCTGTAGCTCCTTTTCAGTTTCTGGATCATTTTTGTACTTAATGACCTCCTTAATGACTTCTTTGACTTCTACCAGTGGCCCTCTGTTCTTCAGAGCAGCCAGCTCATTCTGGCAGCTCTTCAGCTGTTCATCACCACCGCGGTATCTCCTCTCCTGCTCCACCAACTCCAAGCGAAGGTTGGCAACTTCATTTTCAGCCTTGGGATCTGGGCGCACAATCTCACGCACTTTCTCCTGAACAACCACCTTGGAGTTCTCTTCCTCCAGCAGCTGGATCTTCCTGAGCAGCTCAGCCTTTTCCCGCTCGTTGGAACGACCCTTGGACTTCTCATCTTCATACTGGCGCCGGAGCTCGTTCACCTCCCTCTCAATGACCAAGTCCTTCTCTACCTTCAGCACCTCCTTGACGGTGATTTTGCCCTCAGCAATGGCCCGTTCCTTCTCAAGACGTTTGAGCTTGTCCTGGAGGAAGCTGAGCTCTTCCTCGTGCTTCTGCCGAAGGGCGCTCTCCCTCTCCTTGTTCTCTTGCAACATCCGGAATTCCATCTCCAGCTGGGGGTCGTTCTGCAGCTTCAGCACCTCCTTCTCTGTTACCTTCTCCTGCTGTTTGTTCTTCTCGCTGGACAGTACAGCAATTTGTTGGCGTAAGAGGATGACTTCATTCTCCCTGGTCCCTTCCTGCCTCCTGAGCTCTTCCAATTCTTCTTTGAGCTTCAGGATTTCGTCAGCTTGGGCCTTGTCTTGTTCAATCCTCAGCACTTCTTTCACTATGTACTCCTGCCCTCCCTCCCTCTTCTCATGCTCCAGAACACGCAGCCGGATTTTAAGAGCCTCTAGCTCATCCTGAAGCACCTGGTTCTTGCGCTGCTCCTCTGCCAGGTTTTGCTGCAGTCTGTGGAAGCTCTCCTCCAGCTGAGGGTCAGGCACCTTCTTCACCAGTTCTTTCTTAACCACAGTTTCTTGAGGCTTCTGGTTTTGCAGGTGGACAATGTTGTTCTGAATGGCTTGGATCTCTGCTTCGAGCTGTTGCCGACGCTGAGTCTCATCCTCGAGCTCTTTCTTCAACTTCCAGACTTCTTCCACGGGCCTCACGGATGATTTGGTCTGGGCAAAGTCTTGTGTCGCCTGAACCTCTGGTTGCTGTTGGTGGAAAAAGAATGTGTAGTTAAAGACCCCCAATTAATCATACTTTTGCTGCTTACCATACAATCACAGAACCATTTAGGTTGAAAAAGACCTCCACGATCACCAAGTCCAACCTGTGCCCAATCCCCACCTTGTTACCCACTCCAGAGCACTGAGTGCCATTCCTTGGACACCTCCAGGGATGGGGACTCCACCACCTCCCTGGGCAGCCCCTTCCAATGCCTGACCACCCATTCAGTGAAGAAATTCCCCCAATATCCATCTAAACCTTTCCTGGCACAACCTGAGGCCGTTTCCTCTTGTCCTGTCCCTTGTTCCCTGGGAGCAGAGCCCGACCCCCCCCAGCTCACCCCTCCTGCAGGGAATTGCAGAGCCAGAAGGTCCCCCCTGAGCCTCCTTTTCTCCAAGCTGAGCCCCCCCAGCTCCCTCAGCTGCTCCTGCTGCTCCAGCCCCTTCCCAGCTCCATTCCCTTGCCTGGGCACGCTCCAGCCCCTCAGTGTCTCTCTTGTCTGAGGGGCCCAGAGCTGGACACAGCACCTGAGGTGCCTCAGTAGTGCCACATACAGGAGGACAATCACTGCCCTGGTCCTACTGCCACAGATATCGGTGCCTCCTCTGACAAAGCAACAGGAGGGTGTTGAGCTGTGGCAAACTCAGGGCAGGGAGTATTTGCAAACAGACTTCTCTGCTGGTTCTCAACCTGAGAAATGCTTTCTGCATTGCCTGTTGCTGTCAGAACAAAGCTTTTGACCACAAGGGACACTAATTTTGGCATGGAGTGGCAAAAAGTGTTAAAAATGATGTGGAGGTTCCTAGGGCGAGTGGGCAATGGAATTGGGATACACAGAGGGATAGTCTGTCTGATGCAAGTGTGTGCTGATCAGTGACTTACGGGGGGACAAAACACCAGTTAGGCTTGTCCCCAGTTCAGCTTGTGATAGCAGAGCCCCACGTGTGTGTTACTCACACGACTGCCCTTCAGTGTCCCATTGCTCCAGGTGAGCCCTTACCTGCCGCAGGAGGCTCTGAGCAAACTCCAGGTTCTGCAGCCTCTGCTTGTTCACAGCGTTTACTTCGGTGTATTTGGCTGCCAGAACAGCTTCCTACGGAACAAAAACATGTTGGGAAGAGGTTGAAAACATTAGAAATAACAGGCTCTAAAGAGGTAACCCTGGGTGCTCCTCTAAAAACCAGTGGTGAACTGCCAAGCCTGGAGGGAGGAAGAGTGATTCTCCTGCACACTCACAGTCATGGTTGTACTGTGAGTTTCCCAGTCAAGATAAGCAAAAAGAGGTGCAGCTGAGGGAGAATCAGGTGGACACTTCTGGCTGCCTCCACAGGCAGGAGGAGTTTGAGGCAGGTAGCAAACATATACTGCATAAGTAGCTTGTGGCCTGATCTCACTCCAAGTATTTCTGTCTTCGGTGGTCAAATCTCACTTTCTGTTTGAAAGTCTGGAGAGGGGAAAAACTTTTGGGTTTTTGGCTTTTCTCCCCCTTTCTCCCTTCCCCGCTTTCAAGAAGTGTTAAATCCAGCATTTCGCCTCTCTAATTCTGGC
This sequence comes from Cephalopterus ornatus, assembly GCA_013396775.1. Lineage (NCBI taxonomy): Eukaryota > Metazoa > Chordata > Aves > Passeriformes > Cotingidae > Cephalopterus > Cephalopterus ornatus. Next base: position 56,722 of record VZRE01010664.1, read on the forward strand.
CAGACCAGCCCCCAAATTTGATGGGCTAAGAATAATGAAGAATCCATTCCTCCTGATTCCCCGCCCTTCCTCGCAGTCACCTCTGGGACCATTAAGTAAATATAAGTATTTGCAAACCCTCACAGGTCCCATGAGCTGCTCTAGCTCTCTGTTGGCCTGCCCCTTACCTCCTCTTTCACTTTGGCAGCTGGAGACTGCAGCCTGGGCTTCTTGCTCGTGTACCCATTCCGGCTGTTCTCCAGGTCCAGGATGGACTGCAGCTTCTCAGCTTCCAACTCATAGTCCTGTGGGAAGACATTCCCAGGAAGAATGTGAGAGAATGAGCCTTCATGCACAGGTTCCTCCTAAGCCCAGGCTTTAACACCTTCTTCCCTTGACCCGTTTTTGGGGGAGTTGCTGAGGTTGGTGGGACCCAGAGCTGTTGGCAGGAGCTGCTGGCAGGTTCTGAGCTGGGTCACTGCACAGTCCTGACTTGTCCTGCTGGGTTTAGGGTGGAAACTCCCCTCTTTACAGGCAGTAAAGCCAGTTGCCAGGCTCACGGCCACGTGATGTTGGGGTAGATACAACATGGTTTAAGCTCATCAGTTGACTGAGCAAAGGGCACTGCCTTTCTTTAGGTGGCTCCTTGTAGGATGTAGTTGGTTCTGCCCCTCTATGACATTCTGGTGAGACCCCAGCTGGGGTACTGCATCCAGCTCTGGGGTCCTCAGTACAAGAAAGACTGGGATCTGTTGGAGCTGGTCCAGAGGAGGCCACAAACCCCCAACCTCTGCTCTGCAGCCAGGCTGTGAGAGCTGGGGGTGTTCATCCTGGAGAAGGCTTTGGGGAGACCTGAGAGCCCCTTCCAGTGCCTAAAGGGGCTCCAGGAGAGCTGGAGAGGGACTTGGGACAAGGGCCTGAGGGGACAGGACAAGGGGGAAGGGCTTTCCACTGCCATAGGGCAGGGTTAGATGGGATACTGGGAAGGAATTCTTCCCTGCAAGGGTTGTGAGGCCCTGGCACAGGTTGCCCAGAGAAGCTGTGGCTGCCCAATCTCTGGAAGGGTTCAAGGCCAGGTTGGATGGGGCTTGGAGCAACCTCAGCTAGTGAAAGGTGTCCCTGCCCATGGCAGGAGGGTAGAATGAGGTGGTCTATAAGGCTCCTTCTAACCTAAACTGCTGTTTCTATGTTCTCCCATGGGCAGAACTGCAGTCCTTACCTTCACTGCCTGCTGGTACTGCTGAGCTGTGGCAGAGACCTTCTGCACCTCCTGTTCCTTGCTGGCAATGTCACTGAGGAGAGCCTGGCAGGAACAGAGACACACAGAGTGCACACAAATGCATCATTCAGCCTTTTTGAGGGTTGTCATTAAAATCACAACACTGAGAATCACAACCTACTCAAGCTACTCTGCTCTGTGTAAACAAGGCACAGAAGGACAGTGGGAGCTTTAGGCTTTATAAAAATATATAAAACTTTATAAAAATAAAGCTAATATTTATATTTTTCTATTTTATGTTCAGAAGTTATCTAAGTTCTGTTGTTTTAATATTGTTCCCTCTCCTCTCCCTGTGGAGCCCAGGGTGCTCTCGGAATTACCGCTTGGTTCTTCAGCTTCATTTCCACTTGCTGGATGTTGTCGGTCTCCTGTGGCTCATAGTTGGGGATGTTGGACAGGAACTGGTTCACCTTGTCGTAGTTGGTCCGGTAGTTGGAATAGGCACTCTTTGCTTTCTGCAGGGTCTGTGTTCTGTGGGGGGAAAACAGCTCAGCTTCAGTCCTGCCACATGTCCTGTGTCTTCTGCAAACACCTCTTAACCCATCCCGACTTCCCCTGCTTTCTGAAGACATGGATTTGAGCCAGAGTTGTTCTCTTGGCAAAGTCCCCATCTCTGTTGCAAGAGAACTTAATCCTAGAGTTTTCCCAGAACTACCCAGCCAGTGCACAGGTGCAACCACTCCCTCTTCCTCCTTAGACCTCCCTGGAAGCCCTTCTGCAACTCCTCACTCCCAGGATGGTGTTGTGGCTCTTCCAGGTCGGGTGTGGTTCCAGCAGTAACTATCCCGGCTCTCCAGGCAGGCCCCGGAGTCTCACCTGTGGTCAATCTGCTTGCTGAGGTTGTTGAAGCGCTGGTTGAGTTTGTAGAGCTCGGCCTCCTGCCGCTCGATGTCTGGGCAGTGCTCCTGGAACTTGCTGGCCAGGGTGTTGGAGCACGTCTTGGTCCTCTGCAGGTTCTGCTCGGCTTCCTTGAGCAGGAACTTTTTGGACTGGAGCTCGGTGCCCATGGCCTGTGGAAAAAGCAGGAGAGAGGGATTCTCTTGGGTTGCACAAATGCCAGGCTTTTGTCACTGTTCCACTTCCACTGGAATACCCTCTGCAGAGGATGAGGAATGACTGAGCTGTGGCGGTGCTACCAGGTGTGGAGAAAAGCAAGCTAACCAGAATTATCTTGTAAACCTGAGGGGAGAAAAGCTACCTACTTCTCTCTTCTCTACCTGCTAACCTTCAAAATCAGCCATTCCATGTGCAAAATATCTGGTGCTCCTCAAGCAAGGATTAAATGCTGCTCCTGCCAGTGCAGCAACTCCAGCAGGAGCTCTGACAGCTTTTGCACACTAGTCTGAACTCAGAGAACTGATGGAAAAGCCGAAGGAGCAGAGAAAGTTCTGGCCTAGCCAGCTCTTGGCCTTTCTATAGCAGAAGGAAATTCCAGTTTGGGTTGGCAGCTTTTCCTAGCAGTAAGTGTTCTCAAAGCCTTGCCAGGTCCATCTCTTTCCAGTATCAGGCTACTGCATTGCTTTTCCCAGATCATTTTATCCTGCACTTCTCAAAGAATCACAGAAGGTTTTAGGTTGGAAGGGACTTTAAAGCCCATCTCCTTCCACTCGCTGCCATGGGCAGGGACACCTTCCACTAGCCCAGGTTGCTCCAAGCCCCATCCAACCTGGCCTTGGACACTTCCAGGGATGGGGCAGCCACAGCTTCTCTGGGCAACCTGTGCCAGGGCCTCCCCACCCTCACAGCCAACAATTCCTTCCTGATATCTAATCTAAATCTCTCCTTTCTTAATTTAAAATCATTCCCTGTTGTCCTATCGCTCTCTGCCTGTGTAAAACGTCTCTCTCTTTTTTAAACTCCCCCTTTAGGCTCTGGAAGGGGCTCTCAGGTCCCTGGAGCCGTCTCTTGTCCAGGCTGAACATGCCCAGCTCTCCCAGCCTGTCTCCAGAGCAGAGGGGCTCCATCCCTTGGAGCATCTCCATGGCCTTCTCTGGACCAGCTCAAACAGCTCCCAGCCTTTCTTGTGCTGAGGACCCCAGAGCTGGACACAGCACTGTGGGTGGGGTCTCATGAGGGCGGAGTAGAGCAGGAATTACTCTCCATTAGTCCTTTTCTCAAATCACAAGAATTCAACTGGCATTTGATTTGATTTGGGGATGGGAAGAATTTGCATTTGAAGTAGCTGGGACCCCTGCAGTTGAGGTGAGCTCTCACCCCCACTGGGGGAGGCCACACTTTTACCAAGTTGAGCACAATTTCCTCAGATTTTGGGAATTGGTTCTGTATGTGGAGCATGTCAACAGGGCACAACACTCACCAGCAGCTCTTCTTTCTTCCGGTCCACCACCCGCAAGTCCTCTGGTACCGTGTCATCCGTGACCAGTTTGTTCTCGTAGGTGGACAGCACATCTCGGCCTTGTTGGAGGCTCCTCTCAAGGTTTGTGGCCACCTCAACTCTGTGCAGACACAAGAGGAAGGTGTTTAAGCACATCTGCACCTGTCTCATAGAATCACAGAATATGCTGAGCTGGAAGGGACTGACAAGGATCATCCATCCAACTCCTGGCCCTGGACAGACACCTCAACAATCCCACCCCGTCCCTGAGAGCGTTGTCCAAACACCCCTTGAGCCCTGGCAGCCTTGGTGCTGTGCCCACTGCCCTGGGGAGCCTGTTCAGTGCCTGACCACCCTCTGGGGGAAGAACCTTTTCCTGAGATCCAACCTGACACAGCTCCAGCTGATCCCTCAGGTCCTGTCACTTGGGTCACAAGAGTGAAGAGATCAGAGCTGCCCTCTGCTCCTTCTCATGAGGATGTTAAAGATCACAAAGAGGTCTCCTGCAGGATCCTACATTATCCCTGGCTCAAGCCATGATTTAAGCCGTGACTTACTTCTCCTGGGCAGCACTGAGCAGCTGCACCACACGGTCGTACTTCTTGTTGGTGTTCTCCACCTTGTTCTTGACCAGGGTAGCGCTGCCGGTGTTGGGCACAGACTCGATGAAGGCCTCACACTCCTGGATCTTCCTCATTTTCTCAGGTTCAATGCGCCGGACCTCATTGGTGATGTTCTGTGGGAGGAATAAAGCCTTTAGAGCAGCTGAACTAGGACCTCACGGCTCCAAAGGAGCTGGCCCTTGGCTGTACAGGGTGAAGAGGAAGGTCAGGGCTGAGGGCTTGTGTTAGATAGAAGGTGCCTTTCAGCCCTGCAAGGCACAGAAGGATTTTTTTCATTGACTTTCTGTTGACTTGTCTCTCCTGGGGCAAGGAAACTGCCTTAACAAGGGAACTCCGGCTGGGGAGTGGTTCCCAACAGCTCCAACTCTGTCAGAGACGTGCTGGATCCATCTGGACTGCTGGTCTCTGACGGATGAATCCTTGCCTGGACAGTGAAGTGCTGCAGGCAGTTGGACCAATTTGCTTTCACTTGCGGTGGCACTTGGATTTTGCCACAGCCCTTGGCAGGTGATGTAACCAGGGCCTGAACTTCCTCCTAAACCAAGCGAGGTTTGTGGCACAGAGCCTGGCTTAATTAGGGGTCTGGAGGAGAGGAAAGAAACCGGATGCTATGGCACCAGAGCCTAGAGAAGCAGGTCCACAAGGAGAAACAGTGCCCTGGACCAGAGGTGTTTTCCTGCTCCTCTCTGAGCTGGTGATGGTGGTGGCAAAGCCTGAGGGCTCCCTTCTTCCTCACAGCCATGACCTGCAGCCATCACCTTTTTTCCATTCAACGGAGCTGGACCAGAAGCAGGGCAAAGGTATTTGGCTTCTGAGGCTCCTCAAAGGGCTGTTCCCCATCTCCACTGGAGGAAGCAGCCAGCTGTGAGCATCACTCCACCCCTACTCCTGGGTTCAGGGACAGCTTTCAGCACTCAGCATACTGAGGACCACTCTGGAGACCCTTTGGAGCACAGTCCCTGTATGGCACCATCCCTCTGCCTTCACATCCCGTACCTTCAGGTCCTTGGAGCGCTCGGTGCTGTCCTGCACCGCCCGGCTCTGCTCCAGTGGCGGGCGGAGGTTTGCTGTTATTGCTTTCTCCTGCTTGTCCAGGTCACTGTTGACTTTGTCCAACCCTGCCAGGAGCTGGCGGCCCCGAACCGAAGCAGCATCTGGATCATGAGGGGAGATCAGGTTAGAGCTGGCTGAAAGCTGATTCTGGGCTCAGTCCCACCCGTGAGTGCCAAACCCACACCTCACTGCACTCCCCGAGCCCGGGCTGCTGTGCCCACAACCTCCTGCTCTGTCCCTGCACCCACCCCAGCACTCTTGTCCCCAGGACACTTAGGAGATGGGAACATGGACCTAAGATGTTCCACCAGCCTTTCTGTGCCTGGAAGGAGCAAGCCCCAAGCTGCCCCGCTGATCCACACCTCCGATGCTGTCTGCCTTCAGCCCCTCGTAGCGCTGCTGGAGGATGTTCTTGCAGTTGTTTGTCTTCTCCTTCACGGCCACATAGTGCTTGGCAATTCTGCAAAAGGGGGCAGTGGGAGGTCAGACAGGCCCTCAGCCCCTTCATCGCCCACCACCCATCCCACTGCTGCTCCAGGAAGGAGCAAGTGGGGAAGAGGCACCTTCGCCCTATGTTGGCAAAGTGTAGAGCAGTGTCTTCATCAGAGCAGGGGAGAGGCAGCAAAGGCAGATAACCTGCCTGCTGAGGGAGGGGTGGGCAGCTCTCCCTGCCATAATGGCCCCCAGGGGAGGGGGGACCTGGATGGCTCTGAGCTGGTCCCGCTTTGCCGGGTGGGATATTGTGAACAAGCAGGAAGGGGCAGGAATCCCTCCTGAAGGAAGCCTGAGGCTTCGAAATGGCACAGCTTCGCTGTGGGAATTGGCGCAGAGCCCCTGGGGATGCCAGATGGGGAGTGCGGCATTGGTGGCATGGCCTGGGGCTGGGGAAGGCAAGGGCAAAGGCTGGGGGCTCCAGCACTCAGGCTGGGGGGCACGTACTGGTCTGCCAGTGCTATCGCCTCGGGGTCGGGCGGGGGGATCATGAAGCAGACCCCTGGGGCGCTGATCCTGTCTCCTGCGCTGTCGGCCACTTCCCAAACGTCTCCGCTGTTCTTGTGCAGGGTGTACTGGGCTCCTCGGCTGATCTGGCCCTGGGGGACAGGAACCGGTCACAGCGGCACGTCAGGAAATGCCACCCCCGCTCTGCCCCGCGCCGGCAGCGCTCGCCGGGAGGCAGGACCGGCACAAACCCCGAACCCTTCTCCCGACTTCTCCCAGACTGCCGCTTGCCAGAAGCTCATGTGCCTTCTCCTCCCCGGAGCCTCCAGGCACGAGGCCATGGCTCTTGCAACAGCCACGGCGAGCAAATTCCCACTCGGGCAGAGATGAGGAGGCGTTTCCAAGGCAGTGCTCCGGCTTTCCTTTTCCGAGAGGCCGGGAGCTGAGTCAGCTGGAGCTGCTGCCTTCTGTCCCAGCCCCTGCCACTCCCCTGGTGTCTGCTGGCTCCACTGTCCCATCCCTTTGGCCAACTACTCCGTGATGGTGGGCTGGGGGGATGTGGACTGGGAATGGCTGGTGGTGGGGGGTGTTTCTTTGATCAGAAACATGCCAGGACATCTGCACTGTCCCGGCACAAGGAGCGTGGGAATGTGACAGGGCTGGGCTGTTGCAACCTGCTGAGGGTGTGCGATAGGCACAGAGGTTTCGTTTCCCCCAGACCCCTCCTGCCCTGCTCCTCAGCTGCAAAACCTGCTCTCCCACTGGGGTGAGCATGACCTTTGTCCTGTTCCCACTGTGGGAGACATCACTGCTTCCTTCCCAGTGCCTCTTCCATCCCCAGTGCTCCCTGGGGAGCTGGTCCCCAGCAGCCCCTCTGTCCCGCTCGGGGGTGGGGGTGGTGTTACCTGCTCGCCCTCGTACTCGCACAGAGCCTCCACGGGGACGGGCTGGAGTGGCGTCTCACGGCGGTACCGCAGGGGCAGGACCTGCTGGCTGCGCTCCTGCAGGGACTTCACCACAGCCTCATACTTCTCCAAGGCCTTCTCCTGGTCCTGGCACAGGGCAACAACAAAAACCAGTAAGGAAACATGGGAATGAACTCCTGGGCTCTCCCAGCCAGGGAAGAGCTCTGACCAATCCACTCAGGACAGAGAGTGCAGCTTCATGTCCTGCCATGTGTTCCTGCCCCAAGCGCTCCTGCACTCTCCTGCCTCCTGCAGCCAAGCTGAGGACTGGGTCTGTGCCCATGAGTTGCCAACCTGGGCACTACCCAGCAGGCAGTGACAGGGTTCCCTGGTGCATGGCCCATGTCTATACAGCTGTGTGTTGGTGGATAGCCCCGTTCCCAGCCCTGATCACAGCCCTGGGACAAGGCTCTCCAGTGGTTGCCCTATTTCTAGCTGTGAATGTATCCCAAAATGTTGAGTGGGATGGAGCACACAGGAGGAGAGGGACAGCTCTCAGGGAAGAGCTATCAGCTGTGCAGGGACACGTGCATCAGCTGGGCCTGCTGCAGCATGCTTAGGCTTGGGCTTGGGCTTGGGCTCAGCACAGCCCTTCCCAAGTGGGTGGATCTCCAGCCCGGCTCCCGGCAGCACAGCAAGTTCCACAACCTCCTCTGGCAGCAGGTCTAATTATGCTCCTGCCCTTAACGAGCAGTAACTCCATGAAAGAACAAATAAAAACCAGCCCAGTGAGCAATTACGTTGCCAGGGGAGAGGCAATCTCTAGCCAGAGGGGAAGGAAGAGCCGGGGGAAGGCCGGGAAGAGAGAGCAGCAGCAGGTCCATGGAGAAAGCTGGGCCAGGTGCCCACACAGGCACTGACGTCCCTCCCCTGGTGCCATGGGGACACTGGCTCCTGCTCCTGCCTCCCCTGCAGTCCTGCCTGCACCAACACTCACATCTAGCTCCCGGAGGAGGGACTCCAGCTGGTATCTGTCCTTGAACTCCGGGCTGAATTTTTGGTCCAGGTCTGTGTCCACCTTCTTCAAGAGCTCCTGGGCATCCTTACTGTCCTTCTGAAACTGCACAAAGGGAAAGTGTCTTGTGAGGGAGGGTCCTGCTGGAACATGGAGCGGACCCACCCCAGCACCATGGTCCTCACACAGCCACCAGGAACTCTGCTGGGCATCTGGACACCCAGAATACACAGAGAAAGGCAAGGAATTTCCCATGCTCAGGACATCAGAGTGAGGGAAAAGACAACAAAGAGCAGTTTATTCCAGGGTCCTCTCCGGCAGAGTTGTTGAGTCCCACCTTTCCCTGCCCTCAGTTTGTGTCACTGGGACAGCATCACAACGGTATGTGGTGTCTCCACTGTCAGCACAGGAGAAGGCAGAGCCAAGCTCTTCCACACACAAACCACCCCTTGGGGCAGTTATTCTGGCAGATACCCACAAAAGGCACTGCCTGGGCTGGGCACCAGGGTTCAGCTTTGGCAAGAGACTCCTCACATCGTGAACACGCCCAGGCTGTGGGAGAGGAATCCAGCCTGACCTGCTCCCCTGCAGAGCCTCCCTGGCTGTCGGATGCCATTTATCCAGCAGACATCTGTCTGCCCAGCTCAGCCGGGGTGCTCAGCCCTTGTGCCGGGCTCCCCAGGGGCAGCTCTGCCTTTGGCAGGTGTCATTTCCTCACATCGACCTGTTCTGCTTCCGAGTGGAGCATGCGAGGTCTCCTCATGCCTAGTTTTGGGGGTGAGGTACCTCAGCTGTCCTGCAGACAAAGATGCCAACACCAGACTGTGTTGGAGTGGAAACTTTCTGCAAGTCATGCTTCGGCCAAGAAATCACTGACCTGGTGGTGCCTGAGCAACTATGGCTCGTGTTCTATCAGCTCAAGGTGCTCTCCTGGCCTCAAAAGCCCTGTTTTTAGAGGACTCTGGCTCTTCTACCGTGTTTCCAGAACAGCAGGAGTTTTTGTTTCCTGTGATCTCCTGCAACACAGCACTTGCTCTCCAGGCTCCAACAACTCACTGCTCCCAGGGAGCTGGTACCTTGTGGAAGTCCTCCATGAACTTGAGGTGGCTCTCCTCACAGATCAGCAGGTTGAGGTACTCCTTCCAGTCGGCGTGCACGGCCTCAATGTGAGCCTGCAACACAGGGAAGGAGGGGATGTTAGTGGGACACCCAGGGCAGGGGAGAGCCTCAGCTGCCCACCTAAAAGTACCAGTTGCCATGGTGAGTGAACAACTCCTTGGCTGCCTCTGGAGCCACCCAGATGCTCTCAGGTCAAAGCTAGGATGGGAATATCCAAAGCTGGGATGCTCCAATGGGAATGTGGGGCAGGGGAGAAGGAGGCAAATCATTGTGTCCATCTTCCCATCAAATAAAGAATAATTTATCCTTTGTGGGTGGGCACAGGGTAATTGCCACAGGAATGAGGAAGATGGGAAGAGCTCCTTAGGTTTATCTTTGCTCCTCCAATGCTGTTTACACACTTGCAGGTGAAGGAGGCTTTTTCCCACTTGGCATCTCAGGAACTAAAGTCACAAGTCGCGTCGGCAGCAAGTCCCACTCTGGAGAAGGGCTGGGCCAGTCTGGGCTGGGTGGGAGCTGGGCCCCCTCCCTGGTGCTCACCTCGATGGCGTTCTTCCCGGGGTGATTCTGGGCGAGCAGCTGATCTCCATCCGCGTGCAGCTTGTTGATGGCCTCCTCCTTCTCCTCCAGCTTCCGGTGGATGAAGTTCTGGATGGGGAGAAGTGAAATATTGATGCCCGTGCAAAGAGGGAACCCGGGCTGTGTCCTGGGACTGAGCGACTCTGAAAGGGCTCAAACAGCTCCACAAAGCAAAGTGTGATGTTCCCCCACTGCAGCTTTCTCTTTTCCCTCCCTTGTAGATGTTGCTAAAGATGTGACTCTTGCCAAGCCAGTAAGGCAGAGGAGGACGAGGAAGCTGCTACGCTTCCTCATCGTGTTATCTTTGGCAGAGGTGAGGAATAACCTTACCACCCATGTACTATCAGCTGGACACCTCAAAGCGCTTCATGGTGCACTGGGGGAAACTGAGGCACGGGGGAAGGGACATTTCCTGCCCCCATCCAAGCCTGTCCTGTCCTCTGGCGCTGTGCCCACTTCCCTTGCTCACAGCCCCTAGATGGTCCCCATCCAGCCAGCGAGTGCACGGACCTCGTACTGGCGGCGCCGGCTGGGATAGTCCAGGTTGTGGTCACTCCAGTCATAGTGGGTCCTGTCCTTGGCCTGCTGATCCAGCCAGTAGAGCTTGTTGGTGCAGCGCTGCATGTAATCCTGCAGTGAGGTCAGGTCCTGCTGCCGCTGCTGGGAGCCAGCCTGGGAAAGGGCAGAGGGGAGAGCTCAGCACAAAGCTCCTCTCCATGGGTCCCCCAGGGCTGCCTGGACACCCCAGCAAGGGACCCCTGCAAGAGGGTTCTGCCCCCAGGATCTCAGAGTCTCTTACCAGCAACTTCTGGTATTTGGCTTGGAAATCATTCATGTATTCCTGGTAACAGAGGAGAAGCAAGGCAAGGTTTACGAGTTAGGCAAGGGTTAGGAGCAGTCTCTGGAGAGCGGTGGTCTGGCAGAGGCTCAAGGGTGGAGGGGAATGTGGGTTTATGATGGGGCAGGATGTGAATTTATGGAGTTTGTCCCATTGTAAAGCTCGAGCCAGCAGCCAATGCTGGGCTGTGAGGCTGGGTTGGAGCTGGGCACCCACCCGACCTGCTCCGGGCTGAGGCAGCTCAGATGGTGGGATGCTCCCCCCCTTCATCCACGGCTCAGGAAAGGGACAACCCTGTGGGGCAGCAGGGAGAGGAGCAGGAGAGCTGACCTTGCTGCCCTCCTTGGCCATGTGTGGCCCGATGGCCATGACCTCGTTGTGGAAGATGTTGTGCTCTTCGACTTGGCTGTTGACCAGCGGCAGGTCAGTCCCGAAGCCTTTGCTGCTTAATAGGTCCTGTGGCACAGAGGAGTTGGGGTCAGCCATGGGGATGGGGTGAGGGGCCCAAGGCCTGGAAACTCCCCTTGGAGGTGGCCATGGATGGGCTTGAATGGGCTGAAGTGACAGTGCCCAGGAGCACATGGGTGAAATCAGCTGTGCTGGAGGGCAGCCACGGGAAAACCAGTTTGCGAGTTTAACACTGTTCTGGCTGGAAGAATGTGGGGAGTGGGATAAAATGATAAATAAGGGTTGAGGGGTAGAGCCCAAAGCAGGTGGTGACTGGGGACACTGAAGCAAGGCCACCTCGAGCACTGATTCCTGGTGCCACAGCACCTGGCCTTGTCCCATCACCTCTGCCCCTCCCCCTGCCTCCTTCCCATGCTGTTTGCTGCTCCCAGTATGAAAGCTGCCCAGAAGTTTTCCGAGAGCCTGTTTCTCCATGGGGAGCTGCACCAGGTCCTGCCCAGCTGGTGCTGCTGGCCATGCAGTGGCACTGGTGGTCCCATTGGTACCTGTTTCTCCTCGATCACTGTTGACCAGTTGACCTGGGGCTCAATGTGCTGCAGGGGGAAGTTGTAGATTTGGTCATGTTTCACACGCAGGTTTGCCACTCGCTCCTTCAGCTGCCGGATGCTGCGGAAAGGGAAAGATGAGAGTGAGATTTAGGATGTGGGCATGGGCTGGCATTAGTGTTGGTGGATCCTCTCTCAGGCCCCCATGGAGGGGGGCAGCTCTCCTTAGGGAACCCCAGAGAACCCAGGTGGGCTGGCGGTGGCCACGTTGTGCAATGGCTGGGGAGGGAGAGGGCAGAGATTCCTGTGCTCCCATCCTCTGCTCACATGGTGTGGGCTCAGGGGGGGCTGGGCCTGGGGAAGAGTGTGGGACACAGTGGACAGGTATCACCCCACCATCAGCAGGGGCAGCCTCCTACCTGTGCCCAAGGATGGCTGTGGGATACACACTTTAATGGGAACTGGGATGCAGAGGAGCCCGTAGTGACCCCACCGCCGCTGGCAGGGGCAGAGCAGAGCCCCTGGAGAAGTGTGTGTCCCCTGAAGGGCTCTGGGGACAGGTGTCCCTACTGTACTCACTCCTCTGTGATCATGTCCCCCTGGGGATGTTTCATGTGCCGGGCGATGGCTGCGTCCCCATCCAGCACATACAGCAGCTTGTCGGACTCCGAGAGCCTCTGCGCCGTCAGGTCCTTGTACTGTGCCAGCTGCCCCGCCTTGATCTTGTGCAGGTCCTGGGGAGGGCACAGGAAGGGTCACCAGGGGCAAACAAGAGGTGTCCAAGAGGTCATCCCACCCTGCTGTCCCTGGGCGGTGGAGATGGGCAGGGCCTCTGCTGTCTCCCATCCTCCCGTGATGTGTTTTGCTTTCCCCTCACCTGTCACAGAAATCATGGAATGGTTTGGGTTGGAAGTGACATTAAAGACCATCCAGGCCCACCCCCTGCCATGGGCAGGCACACCTTCCACTAGACCAGGTTGCTCCAAGCCCCATCCAACGTGGCCTCCTGAGGAAGGGCTGGGGGGTGCATCACCTCCAGATGCATCACACCCTTTGGAAGAGGAGGATGGTTCAGGCTCCTCTGCCTCCATCCTGCCGGCTGGGATGCACATCCAGGGTTGCACATCCCCACTCTGCACAGTGCCACCCAGCCCTGAGGAGGAGGGAATTTTGGGGGCAAGTTGCCTATTACACCCTTCCACTCTCTTTCCATGAGCCCCGAGCACCCCTCGGTTACAGCCCATCACACCCCGGACACCTGCAGGGATGGGGAGCCACCAACATGTGCCATAGGAGGGGAGACGAGACCCCAGGAAATGGGAGGGCCTGGGGCAGGAGGGGGAGGGCAGACGGGGCTGCTCTGTGCGGGACCATGGCTGGCTTACATTTTGCATTCGGGAGTCGGTCTCCACGATGTTTTTCTCCACCTGGTCAGCATTTTTCTGCAGGCGCTCTATGAGCTCGGTCAGCTCTTTGCTGGAGATGCTGGGAAGAAAAAGGAGGTCCTGTCACCCCACAAACCCGGCCCCAGCCCTGAGCCGGTGCCGGGGGTGCCCGCAGGGTGCCGTGACCCCGGGGGTGGCCGGGGGCCAGCCCAGCCTGCCAGGCCCTGCAGCTGTGAATGACTCACTGCTGCCTCTCTAACACTTTCCAAAATACTCGGCTGCTGTGCGGGAGCCGGGGGGCGGGTGTGTGACCTGGTGTCTCCCCCAGCTGGGAATGAGAGCAATGCTGTAGGTGAGCCTGAGCCTCCCTCGGCTTCGGAGCAAGAAAGAGAAGAGCTGTTTGCAGGGGTCAGGGAGAGAATCATGGAATATCCTCAGTTGGAAGGGACCCACAGGATCATCCAGTCCATCTCCTGGCCCTGCACAGGACACCCCAACTATTCCACCATGTGAAAAGGAGATGATGGAGCCTGAGCAGTAGGAGGCCCTGGGCCGCCCTGCAGATGGGTGAGGTGGCTCTTTTGAGGCTGATGCCCATCCCCTGGGCACCCCTGCCCATAGCCCTGCTGTGCCTCTCCCTGCCATGGTCAAGGCTTCCTCCTCTGCAAGGAGTTACTCACAATTTAAACCAAATAAAGAGACGGGATCACACACCCTGCACCTCTTTCAGTGCTTTCTCCCTTGCTGGGCACTGTTTTTTCTCCCAGATTGACCCTGGCCTGAGCCTCTCTGTTCACAGCCGGGCTGGCAGAGAGCAGGGCCAGCCCAAACATTCCCATCTGAGAGCAGGGAGGGTGAGCTGGAGCAGAGGCAGAACAACCCGTGACGCAGCTGGGGTTATTTTAAACATTTCAGCTCCTTGCTGTTGCTTTGGCTGCGAGGAGAGGCCGCAGCACACCAGTGCCAGCTCCAGGGACCAGTGTGCCAGGCACTGCCCACAGACCAGGCAGAGAGCAGAGGCTGCTCCCCAAACCCCTGCAGCTGGAGGGTGCACAGAGCTGAGACTGGTGGCAAGGCTGGCACTTGTGTCCCAGCTGTGCCGCTTTGCCATGTGGGCTTAAGCCAAGGCTTGGCTCAGTCCAATCCCAACCACCTATAGAGTGGAGATAATGAGCCTTAATGACCTCGTTATGTTGTGGCGGGCAATTTTATATGGAGCTTGGAAGTGTTAACTGCTGTTACAGGAGCTGAGGGCAGTGGGGCAGGCTGAGGAGAGCAGGGCTGGCTGGTGGAGCACCAGCATCCCAGCACAGCTGGCTCAGGGCATGGAAGGCTCCTGTATCCCCAGGTACAATCATGGAAGCCTGTAGGTTGGAAATGCCCTGGAAGATTATCGAGCCCAGCCATTCCCCCAGCACTGCCAAGGCCACCACTGACCCGTGTCCCGAAGTGCCACACCCACATGGTTTTTGAACCCCTCCAGGGATGGGGACTCCACCAACTGCCCTGGGCGGCTGTGCCAGGGCCTAACAGTCCTTTCCATGAAGAAATTTCTCCAATATCCAACCTAAACATCCCTGGCACAACTTGAGGCCATCTCCTCTTGTCCTGTCCCTTGATCCCTGGGAGCAGAGCCTGACCCCTGCCGGCTCCCCGCTCCTGTCAGGGAGTTGCAGAGAGAAAGAAGGTCGCCCCTGAGCCTCCTTTTCTCCAGGCTGAGCCCCCACAGCCGCTTCTGGTGCTCCAGCCCCTTCCCCAGCTGCATTCCCTTTCCTGGGCACGCTCCAGCCCCTCAAAGCCTTTCCTGGATTGGAGGTACACCTCCCAAGGGATTCTGGTGCCGAGCTCCAGGACACGTTCCCACCTGCCCCATGTGCTGGTGCTTCAGTTCAGCAGAACAAACCAAAACCCAGCTCTGGGCTTGTTCCTCCCCACCTCAAACCCTGCCCAGGCTGCAGGAGCCTCGTAGCATCTGACAGCTCCAGGAAAGTTCACATTTCCCTGGGAAGTGCTGGCGTGGGCAGGGTTTACACTGATTTTTTCTTTTTATAGAAGCTGCATCATCAGGGTGGTTCTCAGAGGTTTGTGCCTGTCGCTGTGGCTGCTGCCTGCCTGGCACCTCCTGACGAGCCAAGGGATTGCCTTTCATCAGCACTGAATCCTGTGGGCACTCCTGAGCAAAAGAGCCAAGGAAGGGGTTGTTGGAAGTTGTGGTTGCAACGATTCCAAGGGATGATTCTCATTCTCTGTTCAATAATCCCATCTGGAGGGTTGCAGGGCTGCACCAGGATGTGAGTGGCTGGATCCTGCTGCAGTGGTAGAAGCAGCTCCTCAAAACCCATTTTGGGGTTTCTTTCAACCCTCATCATCCCACATAAACCGGGGAAAATGTCAGATGAAATCAGTGGAGAGAAAGTGGTTTGAAGTGGGTGACTGAAACGTGCTGCACGTGTTTGGGTGTCTTCAGGTGATGGTTGCTCAGACCTGGCACCTCCTGCATCCCAGGAGAGCCTGAAGCTTAAAGCCACCAAGGAGCCTTCCCCATCTCCCACTGATGAACCAGAGGCCACCTGAGCTTTGAGGGTGGGAGAGGCTCGTTATCCAAGTGGCAGCTTGGGATGCTTCACTGCAAGAGCCAGGAGTTAGACTGGCACTGGGAGAGGCTCATTATCCAGGTGGGAGCTTGGGATACTTTGCTGTGAGAGCTGGGAGCTGGACCAGCACTGAGTGGGGCTGAGGAAGAGCTGGAAACACTTGACAGCTCCTCTCCACATTCCCTACCTTGGTCTCCATGTTTCTGGCAAGCTCAAGGATGGATCTTCAGGGTATCAGTTTATCTACAGTATGGACGGAAAAACCATCCCCCAAATCAGAAGAGGTCTGGGGCTTTTTTAGTTCTGGCTTTGACAGAAGATTCTAAGTTGCAGGGAGGAAATAACACTAAGCCAGGGATTTTCTGGGATCCGTGGCAATGCCATGGTTCAGCCATGGCTTCCCAAGCTGCTGCTGCTGATCTGGTCTGGCAGAGCTGAGCCTGGAGCCTTGGCCTGGCTTTTGTGCTTGCTTTCCATCAGCAAAACTGATCTCAGGTGCCGGGAACCAGCACGTGCGCTACTCAGGCCCTGACCCTCTCAGGTCTGGCTTTGCCAGGCTGGTCTGGGATGGGGACGATGTGTCCAGGCAGAGATGTGACCCCCATCCCCTTGTCCCTGCTCTTCCCCTGGGTCTGAGCCATGAGCTCTCCTCACCCCCGTTACCCTGCCAGCTGCTTCCCAAGCTGGGGCTGCTGCCCCTGCACAGCCCTCCCACCCTCCCCATGACTCAGGGAACCGTGCCAGGGCAGAGCCATGCTCCAGCCCCGTGGCACCCCCGGGGTGGGTGACATCCCTTCTCCATCACTACAGGAGTGGGAGCAGGTGTGGGGGCTGGGGGAGGAGAAGGGCAGAGGATGGCATTTCCTGTGATGGAGGGGATGGTGTTCCTGGCAATCCAGAAACTGCTGCTCCCATGGGCAGTACCTGGGTGACCAGGGAAAAGAAAAGGCAAAGCTCACTTGGAGCAAGCAAGGACATGCTCGGATGTGGGCATGGCTCGGCTCTCCTGACGCACAACAGAAGAGCTGTTTGCTCCCTCCACCTCTGAGATTTATGTGAGAGTCACCAGCTGAGGTTGTGGGACAGGGAACTCTCATAAAACCTCCCCTGGGAGCTGGATCTCAAACTGCAGCATCAGGGAGCTGCTCTTCTGCCCCCCAGCCTGTGCTGAGCACAGCACAGAACCCTGAGCAGGGAGGTTGGTGTGAGCTCCCACCCATCCCACGGCTGCTGGAAATGCAGGAATAACAAGTGTGCAGGAACAAATACAGAAATAGGAGAGAATGGGGACCTCTCTTGTAAAATCTCTCTTATTTCTGTATTTGTTTCTCTGTATTTATCACTTCTGTGCCATTTCATCACCAACTTAGACATTACTGATGTGAGAACATCAGCCCTGTTAATAACCTGCCTGTCCCCTCCACAGCTGGGTCTATGTTGATAAATCACAAGGGTGAGTGTGGTCCCTGCATCCAACTGGAAGCCAAGCAGGGGCTGGGAAAGCTGAAGCCTGGTTGAAATCTCCATGCCAGGGGATGGAAGGGGTTGGCTTGCCTGTGCCCTTCCTCTGCTGTGAGGGGGGAAGATGCTGGAGTGCCGGGACAAGGGGGAATGGCTTCCCACTGACAGAGGGAAATGGGATATTGGGAAGGAATTGTTGGCTGTGAGGGGGGTGAGGCCCTGGCACAGGTTGCCCAGAGAAGCTGTGGCTGCCCCATCCCTGGAAGTGCTCAAGGTTGGACGGGGCTTGGAGCAACCTGGGATAGTAGAAGGGGGTGGAATGAGATGATATTTAAGGTCCCTTCCAAACCAAGCCATTCCAGAATTCCACGCAGGAGAAGCACAAGGTAATGGGCAAATCAGTCAGGAAGCCTCGGCCATCCCAGGACAGGTGTGTGGGTGGGATTTGCAGGACGTGGCTCTTTTGGGAAGCTGCTGGGAAGAGCGGGGGATGCATCCAGGCTTTGGAGCAGAGCTGCTGGCAGGGTAAGGCAGAGGGAAGCCAGGGCCAAAAAACAGGCAGGAGGGGCTGGTCAGAGCACGGAGCAGAGCTGGGGAGGGAGAAGGGCAGGACTTGGCCCCAGCCCAGCTGGGAAGGGCAGCACACGGGGGACTGAGCAGAGCCAGGATCAAAGGTGCCCAGGGCATGGCCCCTGCGAGGCTGAGGCAGAGGGAAGGGAAATGCAAAGCTGCTCTGCTGAAATAGATAAGGCTTTGTTTGAGAGATGAGAACAGTGAAAAAAAAAAAAAGACCTGGAAAAACTGGCTTTGCCATTTCTGGAAAACTTTAAAAGGAAAAAATGATCTCTCTCATTGAAAGCTGTGCTCGACAGAAGAGTTTCTTGTCAATGCTGCCTTGAGCAACTGGTGCATTGCCTGACTGGGCTGAAGGATTCCAGGTCATTCCCATAAGGAATGGGAGGGGTTTTTTTGGATTTCTCCCAGCTGGGGGGGCCAGGAGGAGGCAGCTGCTCCATGGTAGACACCATTCCATCCATGTACCACAATTCTGACCTCAGGTGAAGCTCTGTTTTAGAGGGGCTTGGGTATTTCTGAGGGTTTAGGGGGTTTTCTTAGATTTAAGTGGTTTTTTCCTTGGGTTTTCTTAGAGTTTTGGTGTTTCTCTTAGTGCTTTAGTTCTGATTTGTTGGGTTTGTTTTTTATTAAGAGATGTTCTCAACAGACAAATACGATGATAATTATTGTGATACAGAAACTTTGCTGCTAAAATCTGGAGGTTTTTTCCTCTATTCCTGTTATTTTCTCTTTCTCACTAGGTTGCACCCTCACTGACAGGAGCACTTTTTGGAGCAAAGCTCCCTAATATCAATATCTCCAGGGTGTCCAAAGGTGGTAGAAAATCCCTTTGATTACTCAGTTTCCATTTTTTCCAAACAAGGAGGTTATTTCCCTAATCCTCATCAAGGGAGGATGTTCAATAGATATTCCTGGAGTTTTGACCACTCTAGCTGGGAATGCTCCTGCTGGGAGCTTGTCCCATGAATCTGGGAGGGTTAATGGGAAGGGCTCTGTCCTGCTCAGTGATGCTGATCATGCCCCTGCTCTCCTGTTGGGAAACCTTGCCACAACAGAAGCTTCTCCTGGAGGGACAGCTCAGCCAGGGACAGGTGAGTTGGCTGAGGTTGGGGTCTGAGCACGGATCCTGGTCCTGTTTCCTGCATCCCACCACTGGCACGGAGTGTTGGTGCATCAGGCAGTGACCACCCACTGCTGCTCTCAATTCCATTCCCCTTTAATGTCCATTTATCCAGATTTCATAAAAAACCACACCCATATCAGCCCTGCTGCTGGAGGCCAGACTTTAGGAAGGACTAAAACTCTGGAAGGCCACAGCACAGAGCTGTAAATGTCCTTAAAGCTCCCAGAGCCACAGCTCCCACTGCACGGAATTCCCTTGTGCTGCTTCTAACAACACCAGAGTGAAACTGTGGCAGAGCAGAGGACACAAGGGCTGGGCTCTGGCTACGGTAATTCAGGTTTGGGAGAGATTAAGATCTGGTTTAAAACTCGGGAGCAGTGTGCTGTCAGGCTGCCCACGGCAGGGCGTAGCTGGACAGCAGGGCTGCTGTGCTTAGCCCAGCTTGCTTCAATTACATTTATCTTCCCTCGTAGGAATGGTGATATTTTATTGTAATGTGCATGGAAATGAGAGCAGGAATAGGGCGGGCGATGGCAGGGCTCACTCTGCCCTAAGTACAGAGCAGCTCCTGACTCACCTGCTGTCTGGGCTCTGTGCTCACTCCAGCCCTTCCAGACAGCCTCTGGAAATCGGTGTCAGCCCTGCAGGCAGAGCTGTCCCAGCTGCCTGCACCCCCTCTTAGATGGGGAGTGGGTCTCCTGACACTGTTAAGGGGCTCCAGGGCTGGGAGCCTTCCTGGGTGGATGCTTTCAGCAGGGGACTCCAAGGATGAACATCTTTCCTGCTGCAGGAGGGAGAGTTTCAGTACCGACTCTGAAGGCTGAACTGTTTCTTATCATAAAATTATCAAATGGTTTGAGTTAGAAGGGACCTTTAAGCACCTCTTCCACCAGGATCACAGAATCACAGAACGGTTTGGGTTGGAAGGGACCTTAAAGGCTGTGTCATCCCATTCCCTGCCATGGGCAGGGACACCCTCCACTATCCCAGGTTGCTCCAAGCCCTGTACAACCTGGCCTTGGACCCTTCCAGGGCTGGGGCAGCCACAGCTTCACTGGGCAACCTGTACCAGGGCCTCAGCACCCTCACTGTTTTATCCCTCCCAAACCTGTCCTTTCCAAGAGAGAAGCCAATGTCCTGTTTTCTAAGCATGGCAAGATTTTGGGGAAGATAATGTGGAAAGAGGCTGATGAATTTTTCCCCCATACTACATCCCTATCCAAGGCCTCTGCCTTCCCTTCCAGGGGCACACATCTGTGCAACAATGCAGTGGTCATGGCCAGTCCCCACTGAATCCCCGGGGCTGAGATGGGGGGAGCAAGAAGAGCATAAAGCCACCCAGAAATGTCACCATGATTGGGGTTCCCCAGCCAAGGCAGGGAGATGCTCACACACCTGCTGACATGCCCAGAGTTGGATGGGGATGGCCACTGACCAAGTCTGGAGACCACACACCCAGGCCAGAGCTGCAGCAGATATCCTAAGGAGAGACTGGAATCCGGGTCCTGCTGGATGGGAGGCTGAGGGCCAGTTTGGGATTGGGGCAGGGTGGCTGTCACATCCAGGGGGACAAAGAGTGTTGTTCACAGAGAGATTGCAGTGCCTGCCTTAGGCTGCACAGACTCACGGGGATCTTGACTTGCCAGTGCGGCTCATCAAGACATTCCCAGCATGGGAAGGGCTCATCCCAAGGCTAAAGAAGCCACCGAGACTCCCATGGCTCCTCATTAGGCTCTGACCCTCTGCAGGTCGATGATTCCCGGGCAGCCCCTACCTAACTTAGCTGAGCTAGTAGCCCCGGCTCCACTGTGCTGGCAGGACGCGCTCCAGCGCTCCGCACACTCGCCAGACTGGTGCTGGGTTACTGCCCTGTCACTGTGCTTTGACGGCTCTGTCACCGGCAGCCCCTTGGCACCGAGCCCTGCCCGAGGAGCAGCCCCCGTGTCCCGGCAGCGCAGCCTGGCGAGGCGCAGGATGAGGCCGGGCTTACTCGGTGTCGAAATCTCGGTCCCTGTTGACGGCGGGGGCGGTCGGTTGATTTTAGGAGCGTTGCTCTGTTTTTCTGGCACAGAGCGGGGCGGGAGCCGGCCGGGAGCCTGGCAGTGCCTGGAGCAGGGGCCGGGGCGCAGCAGCTCCTCACTTCTTCGCAATCCTCCTTCAGCGAGTTGTTTAACCGGTCAGGCACCGGCTTCCCCATCTTGATGGTGGGGCTGTTTCCACACGGTGGGAGTGTTCCCTGGATTCCCAGATGTTTGTAAACTCCAAGGCAGGAATTAACAAATTGGGGCTAATAAGCACAGCTCTCCCCGAGGTGTGCAGGGACAGCCGGGGCCCGGGGAGGGATGGTGGCCCCGGGCCACAGCCCTGCGCTGCTTCCTCAGCCACCACCAGCCAGAAAAGCAGAGATTTCAGCCTGGCCCGCAGACTTCAGAGGTGCTTTGGCACCTGCCCAGGGCTGCCGGGCTCCAGGCAGGGCGGTGGAGAGAAGACTGTCTTCCTTCCTGAGCCCATCCATCGGCGAGTGCTGTGAGCACGGGGTACTCAGTGCTGACAGGGCTCAGAGCACAGCACGGGACCCCCGGCCCCGGCCCCAGCCCCAGGGTGGGCACCCCGGGGTCTGGGGATGTGAGCACGGGGTACCCAGCACTGGCAAGGCTCAGAGTACAGCATGGGGACCCTGTCCCCACTCCCAGTACTGTCCTGAGTAATCAACCAGCACAGAGCAGGTCTGTCCCCTCCTGCCTCGCAGCATCCTGATGCTCTCGGAGTGCTGAGCTGCACAGGTGGGAGTTTCTCACTTTCCAGCCACCCACTAAAATCCCTGAAGACCAGAAACGCGACTGGGTATTTGCACCATCCTTCACTCATGGGAATGTCGGGACCATCAGGGCTCAGAGGGCTCTGTGCCACCCCCGTCTCCTGCCTGCGCTCCCCAGGGCAGATCTGGCAGCAGTGTGCCCCGGGCTTTGGGAGCCGGAGCCTGGGCGGCCCTGCTGAGCCAGCCGGGCTGCCGGGGGAGCCCGTCCCCAGGGCTGGAGCCGGAGCCTCAGCCCGACCAGAGGCAGCTCAGCAAATCCCCTGTGCAGGGCAGCACCCTCCCCTCGCGGGGAACACCCTCCTACACGCCACAGCCCCACTCCCGTGGACAGGGAGCAGCCAGGGGCTCCCCACCTTGGAAGATGTCGGCGCCTTCTGGGCTGACTGGTCCCTGTCTGGGTCCTCGAAGGCACCTCAGCTCCTGTACCAGTTCCCCAGTTTCCTTCCCAAAGGACGATTTTTGGGAACAGGGCGGCTGCTCCAAGCCCACCCACCAGGACAGGTGCCGATGGACAGGGATGGAAAGGGGTGAACAAACCATGGGCTTGAATCATGAATCCTTGAATCATTCACAATCCTGGAACACTCCACATGCTCCACAGACCCTGCAGCTCCTCTGGGAAACACAGGACAAGCTTCTGAATTAATCCCAACATCCACCTCTTTGGGAAAACGTCCTTGGTGCAGGCAGGGGCTGCCCACCATCCAGCTCAGAGCGGGGTCGAGCCTTCCCAGGGAGGGATTTTGACACCTTTTCCCTTTTATCGGCGACCTTTCACAGGGCACATTCAACAAGCTACTCCTGTTTTTTCACAACCAGTATAACCGAAATGCACCCCCACCCCATCAGAGAGAGCAAGGAAACAACGATGGACTGAATACTCGGTCCCGAGAGAACACGGGGATGAAGGCGCAGGACAACCAGACTACTTTTCCCTAAGACCCAGCACACATCTGGGAAGCGAAGGAACCTGTTCCCTGGAGCTGCTGTTCTGCGATGGGAAGGAAACCGGGGGAAACCATCTCTGTGCCCCACCCCCGGCACAGGAGGTAGGGACCCATCTTGGAGAGGAGCTGACACTTCGGGAGGGGGGCAAACATCGGGGTTCCCACACCTCGGGAATGCCCACTCCTCGAGGAGTTCCCTCGGAGGGTGCCCTCATTCGCGGGTGTCCACACCTCAGGAGGGTTCCCACACGCCACGGTTTCCAGTCCTTAGGCGAGTCCACACCTCCAGGGGTGCCCATAGCTCGGGGGTGCCTACACTTCGGCGTTCCACACCTCGACCGTTTCCCACACTTGAGGGTTTCCCACACCTCGGGAGGGTTCCCACACCTGTGGGTGCCCTCACCTGACGCTTCCCACACCTGAGGGGACCCGGCTCCCCCCAAGTCCCGGCGTGGGATCCCCGTCATGTCGGAGAAGCTCGTCTCGGGGTGCACGGGGCTACTCGGAGCTTCCAGGGGCCGGGTCACTCACCTCTTCTTCTGTACGGAGGGGCTGTATTTCCCTTTGTTGCGTTTCCTGAAGAGCGAGTGCATCGCGTCCCCGCACGGCGCCCGCCGCGCTCCGCCTGCCCGTCCCCGCCGCCGCCCGCAGCCTCTGCGCCGCCACCGGGACGGGCCCCGCGGGAGGCGGGACGGGGCTGCACCGCCTCTGCCTCCTCCTGCCTCCTCCTCCCGCCTCCTCCTGCCTCCTACCTCCTGCCTGCCGCGGTCCCCCCGCCCCGCAGCATCCTCCTCCCCCTGCTTTGGTGGAGCCCCGCGCTCCCGGTTCCAGCTCTGCCCCAAAGGGGTCCCGGCAGGTTTGGACCCCCTCAGATATGCAAAGTCAACCTGATAGCCCCCAGAGTCAGGGCGTAGCTGGAGAGCAGCTTGAGGGATGATGGGCACAGAGGGACAGTCACGGGCGGGGCTGCGGCTCCTCCCGGGTGGTCTCTGTCTTTAGGAATGACCTTCCAGGTGCATCGGCGCTGCTGAGGCAGCTCGGATCCTGCGGGCAGTGCTGGGCCCCACATGGCAAGAAAGACATTGAGGGGCTGGAGCGTGTCCAGAGAAGGGAACGGAGCTGGGGAAGGGCCTGGAGCAGCAGGAGCAGCTGAGGGAGCTGGAGGGGCTCAGCCTGAGAAAAGGAGGCTCAGGGGTGACCTGCTGGCTCTGCAACTCCCTGACAGGAGGGGGCAGCCGGGGTGGGGTTGGGCTCTGCTCCCAGGGAACAAGGGACAGGACTAGAGGAAACAGCCACAAGTTGTGCCAGGAAAGGTTTAGATGGATATTGGGAAAAATTCTTCACTCAAAGTGTGGTCAGGCGCAGGCACAGGCTGCCCAGGGCTGGGGATGGAGTCACCATCCCCGAAGAGTGTGGATGTGGCATTTGGGGACATAGTTTAATGGTGGCCTTTTAAACCAGTGCTTGTTTAAAAGTTGGATTTGATGATCTTAAATGTCTGTTCTAACCTAAATGACTCCATAAGGCAATGAAATGCCTCCCCCAGACCCCCCGCAGTCTAAGAGGTTTTGCTCACACATGCACACAGCAGTCAGCAATTAGGACCAGCTCTGGCCTTTTTATCCTGGGATTTTGTGCCCATGTGGGATTAAAGCCCTGATTGTAGCTTCCCCACCAGCCCCAAATCCTCTGCTGATTTTCATTCTGGGGGCAAGTCAGTGCATGCTGTGACCTATTGATCCCGATCCCCTGCGTGTGTCAGATCTCTCTGCTCCAAGGAGCCCTTAAAGAGGGCAGAGCCTTCCGGCCAGCCGGACATTCCCGCCTGGCTCCGGCTGCTCCTGCCTGGGGTCCTGGGAGGCTTCAGGTCTCGGCAGCGACAGCACAAGGCAAGTGTGTGTCTGTGTCTGTGTGTTCGTGTGTGTTCGTGGGAGAGTCTTCTCCATCCCAGTTTGGTGTGGGTTGTCCTCCTGAGCTACTTTTGGGCATGCTGAAGGCTTGTGGCACTGGGGTGGCCCAGCCATGCTGCACAGCTTTGCCATTCCCCTCTCTCTCATGGTGAATTAGTGATCAGGAGCAAGCTCAGCTACGTGGCTGAAACCCACAGCTGATGGAGCCTTGAGCCCGCTCGGGGCTGGACTCACCGAAAGTAGCAGCACTCTGGGTGTCCATGGCCTCATCCAACCTCATCCAGCCAAGCACCTTCGAGCCTTTGGCCAGCAGGGACACATTTAACACTCTCAGGAGCCCAGGGCTGTGCTGAAGGTGGATCTGGTGCTGGTGGGGTTGGCAGGGTCCTGCCTGGATAGCAAGTCCCATGGGATGTAACTGCAAGGAGACTCGGATCCCGTCCGCTGCCAGGGGGTGATGGGGTGAGGCTGGAGCAGCCTGACAGTGACAGCACTTCCACACAGCCCCCAAACAGCTGGAATTGGGGCTGGGGCCTGACCCTGCACTGCCTGGGGCTGAGTTTCTGAGCTCTATCAGTTGCTGGCTGTGGTGACTCTGTTTAACTATAACTGAGGTTACAGCTTTGTCTTCAGGGCACCCAGCTTCCATGTTTGCTTCCAAATAGATTGTGAGAATTCCCTTGGTAGGAACTATTAATCTGATCCCCAGCACCCATTGATCCCTGTGGTCTGGCAGTGCCAGGAGGCTGGCACGCTCCCTGCCATGGCCATGCATCCATGCCAGGATCCTGCCCATGCCAAGGAGCAGACAAGGCTTCCCTTATTTTTTTGGGAGGAGGATTTTTCGGGTGCTGTGGTTTGTTTAAAGGCTGTGAGCATCCCCATGCAACCTGCCAGGGCAGCACCTGCATCCCCTGTCCTCCCCACACCCAGCTCCAATCCCAACACAAGGGCAGGTGAGGAGGGAGAAACCCAGCCCAATTACTTTTATTTCACTGCATGAAGTTCTGAGTGTTTTCTAGAAACACTTCTTGGGTTTCATGCTTTTGTACACCCCCCATCTCTAGCAACAAGGCTTTCTGGATGCACAGAGGACCGGTTGCTCCTTTTCCAGCTTCCAGAACATCCCAGAGCCCCTCTCCTTCTCCAGCCCTGTGCGGAGGTGAGCAGAGGTTTAGGGATGAGATGTCTTTGCCTACCGGAGGGGTTTCTGTTACATCTCCTCCTGTGCCAGCTCTGCAGCCTTAATCCTCCTAATCTCCCCACATCTCTGGCGTGGCTCATTTTTGTGTGCAAATGCCCTTCAGAGCAGCAAAATTGCAGCTGCCGGGTGAAACAGCAGGCAGAGGGAAACTCCGGCGTAGTGGAAAACTATGTCTTATGTAAACTGCCCAGGTATTTCACCTTTACCTTGGCTTGGGATCAGAGGCACCGTGCAAAGCCACTGTACACAGGGTGCTTTTGGGGACCTGGGGGCCTGTGGTTTGGGGGTGCTGGCAGCTCTTATATGAGCTCCAGTGCCTGCCCAGAGCACTGCACACCCCGTGCTGAGGTTTCCCTCTCGGTTGGGGTCTGCAGGGGTTGTTTTTGCAGGATTTATTTTGCAAATGCACCTTTTGGTGGCTTTACTGATGCAGTTGGTCCCTCCTGAGCTCTGTGCCCCCCTAGCTCCTGCTGCTGCCAGACCTGGCACACCTCGTGCTGGTATCCAGACCTGGTGCCGCCAGCTCCTCTGAAGCCTCTTGAGCATGGAGAAGTAAGGATGTCCTGCCAGCCAGGAGCCTGTGCTGGGGAGGGCCTTGGTCCCATTGTGCCTGGGGAGCTGCTGGCAGGGCTGGACCCCACTGCGGGGCAGTGGGGGGCTCGTGGGAGGATGCTGTGCCCCAGGGTGCTGCAGCCCACAGAGACCCCAGGTGTGTTCCCTTGGCTCCTTTCCAGCTCTTAAAACACCCATCGAGCTCCTTCCATGGGGCTGAGCACCTCGACAGATGTGGCAATATTGACTTAACCTGGGTAAGAAGCTCTTGAGCTGCTGCTGCGGGAGGGGAATGGGAGAGGAGCACGTTTTGTGCAATGAGATGACATTTTCCTGGCAAGCCCTTCTCCGGCATCCCACACCTTGCTCCACCCTGCACCAGCCCCACCATCCTGGCTGAGGCCAACCCCACTTGTGAGGGGGCAGGATGGGCACCAGCTGCTGGGGCCTTGCTTCTGTGCCATGGGCTTGGCCGTCTCACTGCATCCCACCCCACACAGCCCATCCTAATTCGGGATGGATCAAGGTTTGGTGGGTGAAGCTGGAGCATCCCCCTCCCTGCATGCCCCAAAAGGCACCCTGGCAGTGCTGAGGGGCTTTGGGGACCCATCACAGCAGAGAAGCCAGGCATGGGGATGTCCAGCCCTGGTAGCATTCAGAGGTGTTTCTCAATGAAGAAATTTTGGATTTAGCTTTGGCTGGGGTGGGGAGTAGAGGCAAAACAGTTTGGAAATTTCTTCCAAGAGCTCAGTGGAACACAAACAGTAGATTAGCCAAAACCTCATTTATTTTCTGGGTGAGACTTTTTGACAGCCCTTGGAGGGCCCAGCTGAGCTGCTCATCCCCGTGGCAGGGGTTTGGGGGTGGGGAGGGAGTTCCCGCTTCCAGGCAGTGCAGGAAATCAGGGCACCGAAACACCTCTGCGCTGCCGCTTCCTCCTCGCGGCTCCCACGTGCGCAGGAATGTGGCCCTGCTCGTTCCTGACTGGTCCTGTGCTGGGTGAAACCTCCCTCAGCTCCGTTTAGGGTCGGCTGTGCTCTGAAATCAGCAGCCAGCCTGGCTGCTCTGGCCCCATCCCACAGTCTCCCAGAGCACTGCTGGCTTTAGATGAGTCTTGTGGGATGTGGTTGCTTTGAAAGACCAAGCTCAGGGTTCCTCAAGCTGTGAGAAATAAATAGAATAAAACAAGTGCATCGCTCCCAAGTGGAGATGAAGGATGGGAGAGCTCCTGTCCCAGCAGGGAAGTGGCTTTTTCTGCTGCACTTGCTGGTTTGAGCCCAAGTGCCATCAAGGGAGTTAAATATTGAACAAACACCAAGCGAAAGCGGGTGCAGGCAGCCAAGCAAAACAAAGGCTGAGAGAGGCCGGTGCTCTGACTCATTTGGCATGAAAATGCAGCATGGAATAAATTAACTTCGGCTCTTCCTCATCCTCTGGGCACGATACAGAGCAGAAGGGCCCAGTTGTCACCAGTGCTGTGGTGGCTTTGGGGAGCTGGTGCACACAGCAGGCATCAAGGAGGGATGGGGGAAGCAAACTGGGGGGGCTACAGACAGAAGGTCCCTGTCCTGTGTCCCCAGCCGTGGCTTTTGGAAAGGCACTGAACTGGTGCTGGTTGCGTCAGGATTTTAAGATCACATTGTGTTCTCTGCATCTGAGGCAGCAGCAGCTGCTCCTGGTCCTTATTCTCCTGTCTTATGAAGGGATAGGGAAGGTGTGGGGGGCTCCTGGATCCCCAGTGGGGATATCATCATCATCATCAAATCATCATAGAGTGGTTTGGGTAGGAAGGGACATAAAGCTTATCTAGTACCCCCCTCCCATAGGCAGGGACACCTTCCACTAGCCCAGGTTGCTCCCAGCCCTGGCCAGCCTGGCCTTGAACACTTCCAGGGGCATCCACAGCTTCTCCGGTGTCCCCTCTGCCTCCACAGTGGCACAGTGCTGCAGCCCTGAGCACCCATGCAGGAACACTGGTCCTGGCTGGGCTGTCCCATGGGCAGGACCACTGTCACAGACTACCCAGAACACATCGAGAGGGAGAAAAAGATCAGGGCTTCAGTGCAGGCTTTGGCCCGTGATGTAAAGATTGGGAATTTCCGGAGTGTAATGTTTGCATCGGTATAAATATGCAGCTGGAGCGCACCCAGGGGCAGCTGCCTCTGATGGGCGAGGGAGATAATGCCCTGCTTCCGCCAGCACGGAACTCTCGGGGAAAAGGGCAAGGCAGGGCCTGGCTCCGCAGCACGTCGCCGTGATTCACCCTCACGAGCCGCCTCGGGGGATGCTGTGACCCCCGGGGCTGTGGACAGGGGGGACACACATCCATGGGGTGTTCTGCGGGCTCCCGGCAGACGCAAGGAAGGCGCTGGAAATGATGCCCCAGTGCACGTGGTGCCTCGGCAGAGCTGGACCGCTGGCACTAGGGCATGCTCGGGGTGGCCTCGCTGTCCCCGTGGCTGCTGGGTGCTGTCCTGCCCCGGAGCGGAGTGACACTGCCTCTGACAATCCCGACTGGTGAGACTGGGAGAGGCCGGCCCAGCCCTGCTCCGGCCGCGGCACCGGCACCCCGTGCCCGCCCGCTCCCAGCGGTTTCGGCAAACCCAGCTGCCCGTCCTCCCCTGGCGGCACAAACCAGTCCCGGGGCTCACACCCAGCACCGCCCGGTCCGGGTTGCGACAGTCCTGGGAGCTGGAGGCTGTCCCCCACCAGCCCTCCTCGGCAGGGGCGTCACTGTGGTGAGTGGTCGTGCACCCCAGACGCCCCACGGGATGCTCCGGTGGATGGGGGTCCTGGCCAGGGGTGCATTGCAGGGGGCTGACCCGGGGCAGGGTGTAAAGCAGAGCTGCACCCTTGAAGGGGATTAGGGACAAAGTGGTAGCTGTCCTGGGTGGAGGACTGTTCCTCTTCAGGGGACGTGTCACCGGGCTGGGAGGCGACAGGTGAAAAGGATTTTGGCACCGGCACATCCTGCACAGTCACTCGGAAAGGATGCCGAGCGGGATCAGCCTTAATTCACGCCCTTCTCCCGCAGGAGCGCCCGCGGTCTGTCACCCCGGGCACGGGCACATCCTCCAGGGTGGCTGCCGGTGCTGCGGGGCTCCGCGCCTGTCTGCCCCGGGCCTTCCCTCCTCTTCGTCACAGCGTGGGTGGCACGGGCCGGGGTGGCTCACTCACCCCAGACATCGAGGTGTCCCTATTCATGTCCCGTGGGCGCTCATGCCCTGGCTGGAGCTGTCACCAGCCACTACCGAGTCCCCAAAGCCCTGCCATGCCCAACACCCATGGGAGGCCTCAGCTTGGGGCTGGGCAGCAGTGGCTGGACAGACAGATCACCACCATTTCTGCCATTCCGTGTTTTCCTCAGCTAATCCCCAAGTGTGCCATCCTGAGCAAACTGTCTCAGAGGAGGGTTAGGCTGGACATCAGGAAAAAGTTCTTCCCCCAGAGAGTGTTTGGGCACTGAACAGGCTCCCCGGGGCAGTGGGCATGGCCCCAAGGCTGCCAGAGCTCAAGGGACGTTTGGACAACACTCTCAGGGACAGGGTGGGATTTTTGGGGTGTCCTGTGCAGGGCCAGGAGTTGGACTCGTGATCTTTGTGGGTCCCTTCCCACTCAGGATATTCCATGATTCTATGTCCCAGCATTATCTGGAGCTGGGGAGAGCTTTGAGCACAGGACCTGGCCCTGGCGGGGCCAGAGGCTTTCCCAGGCCGTGCAGGACAGAGACAGACAGATGCATTTCATAATCCCCAGGACTCACCTAATCCCCAGGTCCTGGCCACCTCGGGCTGGTGCCCTGGGTTGGTGCATGATGGGGAGAGGCAGAAATAAAACACTCATCTTGCAGTGAGTTGGTGCTCATTTATGACTCTTCCATTGCCCCTGAATCAGGTCTGTCTGTCCTGTTGTCTGTCCATCCCACCCACAGCTGGATGTGGACAAGTATGACAGGGCCGGCCGTGACCTAACTGCTCTGGGATAATTCACATTCTGGGATAATACCCCACTTCAAACAGTTTCCGTATGTCCACCAGCACTTACTCCCAGGGTTTTCCTAAGTAGTATAAGGGATCATTTGGATGCTGGGGTATGACCAGACAACCTTCAACGGCGGGGGGGTGGGAAATACCAAAATGCAAGAATTGTGCTTCAAATTAAATAAATAATGTATTTTTATACATATTCTCATAATAATATATATTCTATAAATATGCAATATTATCCTGGCAGTGGCAAGGGAGGAAGGGAACCGTGTGTGGCAGTGCAGCCTGGGTTTAGTGCAGGTCAGAGATGCCTTCAATTGGCTTTAAATAGTTTGTGGTGGCAGGTTAACCAGGGATTATAACCATCGTTAATGATTATAACCATCATTAACAGCCACTGCAAATCCAGCGGGGGGCCCTTCACTGCTAGGGGGGTGAAGGGGTCATCGTGCCAAATTAACTGCTTAGGATATCAAACCAGGGGATGTGGTGAATGGTGAAGAGTGGGATGTGCCCCACTGAGGGTGGCACACGGGGGATGAGACTCTGGGTGCCGTGGGGGTCCCCCGGTGAAGGCTCTCGCCGTGGCTCCGATCCCAGACGGGACTCAGACCTGGTGGCTGGAATTTGCCACACCGGAGCATCCCGGGCCCGCCGGCCCCGCGGAAGCGGAGCCACCGGCAGGGTTTAGCTGGGGGGAGCCGGCAGAGGGGCGATCACATGCTTGCCCGCCTGGGATTAGGTGTAGCCGGCTGCTGCGGGGAGCCGTGCCAGGGAGCCGTGCCGGGGAGCCCTGCCAGCCGCTGGCACTCCGAGCCCGTGGCCCCGGGCAGCAGGAGCCGGCCCTGAGGGCTCGGCCGGGACCACTGCCCCCAGATGATGTCCTGCCTCCAGCCCCGTGGCCGCCCCCTGGAACGCTTCGATGGGCTTTCCCTCATTTACTGGTAAGCAGGGCAGGACGCTGCTGCACCGGGAAAGGACACCGCTCGGGTCTTGGATCCACTCTTCAGGAAGGGTCTTAGGGAGGATGTGTTCAGTGGCTTTTTGTGGGGTTTAATTCAGTTTATTTTGATGGCCCTTCTCCGGAAGGCAGGTTCTGATGGGGGTCCCACAGCACCTTCATCCCCCCGGCAGGGGCAGCGCATGGGTGAGGCCGGTACCAGCCAGGGGTGGGGAAGGGGGTTTATTTTGCAGGCAGCAGCTGGTGAAGCACCCACAGCCTCTGAGAGCAGTTGTGGGTGCTCCTGCTGCAGCCCCAGTGCTGGACTCTCCCATTTGATGAAACCTCCCCAGAGGGACCGTGTCCACCCCACGGCAGCGCCCAGGGAGCGGGTGGGTGCGGAGCAGGGCCCCGGGTGGGTGCGGGGAGGGCACGGCGGAGGGGACGGGAGGTGACGGCGGGTGCTGGGCGGCTGCAGATGTCTATGTAGGGCAGGGACAGCGGCGGGAGCACGGCTGTGCCCGGGCCAGGGTTCAGAGCGTGCGGCTTTAGCCGATTAACTGGGGGTCAGTGGGCCGGATCCGGCGTAGGCCCCCGCGGGATTTGGGGACCACCCTGAGGTTTGGCAGAGGCTCTCTCGGGCTGGCGAGCCTGGGCTTCTCCTCAGCGGAGACCAAGAAGCCAGAGCACCGTCCAGACACCAGGGACCGTGAATGGTGCTGGGACATGATCCGTCTCAGGCTGAAGTAGGTCAATGGAGCGAGGGCGGGGGGGGCTGCGGGGTGGCTGCAGCCCACGGGGGTGCAGGGAGGCTGGTGAAGGCGGCACACCAGGGTGACACCTGCCTTCTCAGAGAGGATGGTTTGAGTTGCAATGCTGATTCTTCCTAGCTTCTCTTGGGTGCAGAAAAGGCAGAATGTGTTGCTGGTCAGAAGGAGGTAGTGCAGGACGGGCGTGACCTCGTGGGCCGTGTTTTGGGGAGTGCTGCCACGTGGGTGCTGATGTTAGGGGGCTGTGCTGTGTGTATGGGAGCAGACAGAGCTACACTCCTGCCCGGCAGCACTGTCACCTCGCTGGGGTCTCCTGGGCATCCCTGGCTCTATGGGGCTGCTAAACCCCACTGCCCTGCTCTTACAAGGTAAAAATGCTCAAAACCTATTTTCTACCTCAAAAATCTGCTCATACACTAGAGTTTTGGCTTGAACCCTCCCTCAGCTTTGTCTGCTGGGATGTGCTCTGTGAGAGTGGAGGGAGATGGTCAGCTTTGTGCCAGGGGACCAGCCCCCACACGTGGTGGCTGCCAGATGCACTGGCCGGTGTCCGGCCGTCTGCTGGCTGCGTCGGGCCACGGCGCAGGGTGGTGAGCAGATGGAGGGGAGATAACACCTCCCAGCACTCCGATAAGCACAACCCCACTCTGCCGCTGATTAAAAGATTAATTCTGGAGTTTGAAATAGGAATTTAATAAATAAACATGAACCATCAGCAGGACCTCAACCGTCAGCATCAGCGCACAGTTGGACCAGCAGCTCATCCCTCATCCCCCAGTTTCCTCCAGCAGTGATGCCGGTGTGTCCCCACAGGGCTTTTCTGTACTTCTTTCCTCTTCAGAGAGGAAGAGCTGGAGGCTCTAAGCAAGTTTTGTATGGTGGCTTTTGTGTAGGAGCTTTGCCAGACCCAGCAGGAAGTAAAACAGCTCCAAAGGTGCCCATCCCTGTGGGGCAGGTCTCATGGCTGCACCACGCTGTGTGTGCCCCAGGTGGGTGTGGATCTGGTGCCAGCTCCTCACTAGGCATGGCCGAGTGCAAGACCGGCCTGGCACTTCCCCCAACCCTCTTGGCATTGTTATTACTGCATGTTTATGGCTTGTGGCAGGGTCTGGATTTGAGCAAGGGCATGTTTGCAGCTCAAAGATGGGTCAAAGCTCTTCTCAAGAGCTATGCTCCCACCTCAGCAGCATGTTCTTAAATCTTTCCCCAAATTATGTTGTTTTCCCATCTTTCCATACCCAGCAATTTCCCCTGCCTCTTTCTTTCCGTCTTTATTTTTATAGATTCACTTGGGTGAGTTTCCTGCCATCATGCTCATGTTTTCCCCAGTTAATCTGGTGTGGGCAGACCAGTGGCCTGCCTGGCAGAGCAGGTTCCACAGCCCCCCGCACAGCCCCCACCAGCCACTGTCCCCTGTTAATAAGTCCAATCCCACAGGCCAGGGGATTTAGGAAGGCAGGGAGGTTTATAATCCTGTTAACCCTTCACTGCAGTTGACACCTCAGCTGGGGCCACAGCAGCACCCCCAAGCAGAGCAGCAGATTGGCTGCTTCATGGGAGGGCGAGGAGGAGGAGGAGGGAGGAAGGACTCCTCGTGTGAGAGACGTGACCACACCTTGGTCTTCCTGGGGTGAAAATGAAGGACCCTGTTTGAGCTTTTCCATGTGATTGTATTTAAATTGTGTTAATCCCCATCTCAAGTGGGTACATCCGAGGGCTGGGGTGGATGGGGGACACTTATCTCAGCTGGGTACGGGGCTCTGGAATAAACACCTTTGCCAAAGACTTCTGGCAGACCAAGCCTGACCTCTCTTCTACCTGAAGCAGCCTCTCTTCCTAATTACTGTGAGACAGGCTAATTGAAGAGGTCCTTTTTGCCTTTTCCTCAACCAAAACCTTTTGGAGCAGCACAGGAAGAGTTGCATATTGATGTCCATTGGAAAATACTTGTAATCCCTTGTTGTGGTTTAACCTCTCCAAGCCCCAGAAGTTCATGGATTGACTATCTTCATCCTGGGCAAGAAGCACCTCCAGGAAGTGCTCCACCTCTGTTGACTTGATGCACAATTTTCAGGTGGGATCAGCCCCTGTCCCCACCAGGGTGTAGGTGATGGGCAGCGGAGACCTGACTTTCAGACAGCAGAAGTTCATTGGGATGAATCCCTCATGCTGAATAAATCCACTGTGTGAGAGGGATATTGGAAAATGGGAATGAACTTTAGAGAAGGATGATAAAAGCGGTGGAAAAATGGAAGATCCTGGCCAGCAGTGAGAGATGGCATCTCCACCTGCCCATGGTCTTGGTGGCCTGGTGGTGCTGGTTCATGGGGCAGATGTCCTGGGAGAAGGGGCCTTCCTCTTTGAGGAGTGAGGAGATACATCCAGCCTCAGGTGGAGATATCTTCTTTCAGCAGAAGGAGGGAGCGAGCACTGGAAAACTGCCTTGGCATTAAAAACTCCTCATCTCTCCATCTTCAGGTGGGAGGTGACCCACCACCAGAAGGAGTAGGGAGGGAAAAATGCTCCCAGGAGCCACCCTCTGACCTCTGCAGCTGGAGGGGGCTCAGAGGAAGGGATTGAAGGAGAACTGGGGTCTGCATGGGAGGAAGAAAGTGCCCGTAGGGTGTGTGGACATCGATGGGTGACTGTTGGCAGCCCTACTCCTGGGGCTGAGGTTTCACCCCACAAGGTTTCCTGAGGCAGGACCCCAGGCTTGGAGAGGCAGTGTCACCCACCCAGGGCTGGCAGCATCACTTCACATGCTGCCACCTCTCTGCCCATCTGCAGGGGTGCCTGGGGAGGTGCTGATGCCAAGGGCAGGGATGGGAGCATGGAGCTGCCTATCCTTGGGTGCTCCCCATAGGACCAGCCTGCTCCTTTCACCAGTAATTTCAGCAGCATGGTTTTGTTTGGGTACAAGTTACTCCTGGGGAGATTCCAGCTGGTCACAAGAGGAAAACTTCTCATAATGTGAACAATAAGCCATTGGAATCATCTCCCCAGGGAAGTGGTGGATCACCCAGCATTGGATACTGTCAAGATTTAGCTGGGCAGGGTTCTGGGCTGTCTTATCTAGACCATGCTTTTGACAAGAAAGGTTGAACCAGATGCTCTCTGAGGTTCCTTCCAACCTTATTGTTTGTTCTCTCTTCTGTTCAGACTTGTTTGTGAACGTCCCTGATCTCAAGAGCTCATCTGAAGTGACTCCACGGGTAGAATTATGGAAACACTGTGTGGGTGCACTGTGACTGTGGGCAGCTCCTTCCCAGCTCCAGAGCAGCTGATTTATTTTTTGATTTATTCCCAATGCTCTGTAGCTGATCCTGCAAGCAGCATAGTTGCATTTTATTCTCTTCTAATCAGATGGAAATGCCTCTGCAGCCTACGCTAATTTTATTTTGCCATGAAATGAACTTACTTAATAACAATCCAATGCTCCCGATGCTGCCTGGGCAGCCCTGGCCTCCCACTGTAGCTCCTGGTGGGACGTGGGCAGAAACCATGACACAGTGCCCTGCTGAGGTGAACCCTCCCACCCCCAACCTTCTTAATGCCGCTTTCTGGAGCCGAAAGCCCTCAGATAGATCTCACTGCCACTGGCAGGATGTCTTTCCACCTCTAATGCCCACCCACGCAAACCTACTTGGACCCTGTTCCCGTGCTCAGCCATGCACTGAGGCTCCCTGTGGGCTCAGTGTTGCTGCTGTCAGCACATCCTTCCCACCTCAGCTCTGCTTCGCCAAGCTCAGGATCCTGCCTGGGATCCACCCTCTGTTTGGGGTGATTTGGCCCTGGCCTAATCACCTGGTTCACCCAGGGATGCTCCCTGTGGGACCTGGCCAGGCTGGGCATCCCCTCGGGGTCTGACCATACCTGGGCTCAGCTGCTCCCCACACCTGGTTCCCGGGTTTTAGCCTCAATGTTGGGGCTGGAATAATTGAGGAGACTCATGGCTCTATTCACTGCTTGTATGGACTTACCATGACCTGGAGATGACCCCACCTGAGCAGACAGGATGCAAAGGGCTGTTTGGCTGGGGAGAGCACTCAGGGAACCCCTCGATTTCAAATGGAAGTGTGTTTCACAAGACATGAGCTTTGAGCGACATCTTCCCACGTAATTTTGCATTTTCTGCTGGACATGTTGGTCATGTGATGCCAACACTCCCAATGACTTTAAACCCATCACCTCCCCTCACAGTCCAGCTGTTCCCAGCACTGTTTGCTTGTCATCTGTGTAGGAAGGACAAAGGGAGGCTTGAATTATGAGAAGAAACAACTTTACTATTGGTTGTGCTCGTTTCAGCCATCCTCTTCAACCCTTTTCTCTCTGAAAGCCAAATACATCACCACCTTCTCCACCTGCTTCCTCTTGGCAGTGGTTCCTGGGCCTCTCTCCAGCGCTCCCAGTTTCACTCTCCCACACTTTCCCCTTTATGATCTCTCAGAAAAATGTATTGGAAATGCACCTGACTTGTGCTATATTTTACTGTCAGCATTTTTTAACTCTGCTTCCGCTCTAAGCCTTGTTTTGCCTCCACTTACAGTTTTCCAGCTCTGCTTATATATGGTAGTGTTAAGTAAAGCTGACTGATACAGTTTCTCTCAACTTTGTCTATTAAAGATATATTTTTCAAGCAAAAATAACTTTTCCATTGGAAAAAAAAATCCATTTTTCAATGAGTTCGATGAGTTTTCCTGACTTTTCTAGCAGTCAACGGAAAAGTGGACATACAAGTGAAGTACGTGGTTACTTGCTGTCCAGCCCCATGGGGTGAGTTTATAATTAATTCATAGTCCTTCCATTCTCTCATTTATTCAAAAATTTAAAGCCTCACATTGGTGGTTTCCTGAGTAAGAATCCTGGATTTACGGAGTTACTCAGCTGCGTCCCAGCTCCGTAAAGAGCTTGAGCACATGACACATCATCCTTGCCAGTGGGATGTTTGCCTTCATCACTGGTTATACAGAGCAGGGCTGGGACCCTTGGGCACGTTTTAAACCCTTTCTGAATGTGATTCTGGGTTTTAAAACTCTGAAAATCTTCTGAAACATTTTTGCTGAAACTTTCTCTAGTAAGACAGACATTAATCAGCAGGGGCAGCATCAATGTCTGATGCTTTTGGGGTCAGACTGTGTTCTGGAGGAAGGAATCGAGAATCTATGTGTTTGGAGATAAACTTGGAAGCTGAGCACTGCTCCCGTTCCCTGAGGGCAATAGAATCCCTCTTGGATTCCATTTCCATTTACTTTACCATCTCGTGGTCAAACGTGTGGTTTATTGGAGCATCCTGCCCCGATGCTCGGAAGCACTGGCACGTGGGAAGGATGAGGAAGCCCGTGGTTGGTCTGCTGAGGGACTTGATGTGGAAGGTGCTGAGCACCCAGACCCCAGTCAGACACATCTGCTTGTTGCTGAGTGTGCAAATTGTTCCCTGAGATGCAGAAACCATGGTGGGTGAATTACTGAATTGCCAGGCTGGGAAATTTTCCCATTTTCCTGCATGTTTGAGGTTGGGCTGTCCTGGCTCCAGTCAGCTCTCCTGCAGTGCCTCTGAAGCTGGTCAAAGAAGTCACCTTATAGAATCACAGAACTGTTTGGTGTGGAGGGACCTTAAAGCCCATCCAGTTCTACCCCCTGCCACGGGCAGGGACACCTTCCACTAGCCCAGGTTGCTCCAAGCCCCATCCAACCGGGCCTTGGACACTTCCAGGGATGGGGTAGCCACAGCTTCTCTGGGCAACCTGTGCCAGGGCTTGTGTTATCCCTTCCCTTCAGCAGCCCTGATTTATTCCAGCCAAGGCTCTGGCCCATGAATCAAAGGCCTAATTATGTGACCATGCATCAGCAGAGCCTCAAAGGACCTCAGAAGGCTGTACGTCATATTTTGGCGGTGGGATGGAAATTGTCTCTTACGATGAGCAGGATGGTTATTGGTGCATTAGAGGACCTGGAGTGTGATCATTTGTGCAAGTGGCTGGAGGCTGGTGGGTGAGGGCTGCTTGGGCATCCATTCACAGCTTAGCTGCCCAAGAAGGTCACCCCAAGTTGGGTGTGGTGCCAGGACACTCCTGCCCCTTGAGGAGCTGTGCCCTGGTGTGAAGCAGCTCCCCGCAGAACAGGCACAGATGGAAAGTCACCACACCCCAACGTTGAATTCATGTCTGTGTTCTGCCACAAAAACTCCTGGTGAGCCTTGAACGAGTCACTTTCTCCAGAACTGGAGGTCAGTAGATGTTGGACCCTCCTGCCTTAATTTTTGTCTCTCCATGCCCTGGGTCATTGTCTACAGGATGGCAGGAGAAAGAGCATCTCCCTGACCTTGAGTCGCTGTAAGGATGAGCAGGTTTTGAGGCTCTTGGTGCAGTAAAGGCTGAACCAAGAGTCTGCAACATGGCCCCACGCACAACCCTCGTGTTTAGCCTGGTTTGGCCAAAGCCTTGACGTAGACATGGACTAGATGTGGTCATGTCTTGCTGTGGTGGGGTGTAATGTCTAAGTTTGAT
This sequence comes from Cephalopterus ornatus, assembly GCA_013396775.1. Taxonomy (NCBI): domain Eukaryota; kingdom Metazoa; phylum Chordata; class Aves; order Passeriformes; family Cotingidae; genus Cephalopterus; species Cephalopterus ornatus. The sequence goes on from VZRE01010664.1 coordinate 95,111, forward strand.
GTCTAGTTGGCATGATTTTTTAGTTAAGTTTTGGTCACCTAAAGGTTTAGTCTGCTCAGATTTTTAATATTTCATCTGAACACCTTCAATGGAAGCCATTTAAAAAAAAAAGTCATTAAAATGTAGGAGAACTTTTCCCGTTTATCATTCTTTTGAAGCACCTTGCACTTGTGAGGCTTCACACGGCCATTGGGGATGCTCCTGCTGATAAAATTGGTTGTTCACACACGGGAGAAGTGCCATCCAACAGCATCAGACTCAAGGAATTATTTGGCAAAGGGTCTGCAGTCCCAAGCAAGCACGTCCACATGTGATGATGCTCAGCTAACGAGGTCAAGTGCCACTAATGGGGCCTGGCCAGGAGCCTGCGGAGATGGTGTGGGAACAGCAGAAGGAGGACAGTGTTGATGGAATCAGGGCCAAGAGCTTTCCTGTGACCTTAGATGTCCCCCAGAGCTGGTTGGGATGCAGCATCTGTGTCCTCCTGCAGCTCCAGGGGAGTGTGTTTCCAGATGATTCCACTTCTCAGGAAAGATCACCGGATCTTTTCCACCAAGATCACAGCCCTGCTCCTGCCAAGCCCTGAGGTGGGTTGGTGTAGGTCCGTCCCTGATCTCTGGCCAACCTTGGATAGTCTTTTTTCATCCCTCCATCCCCGCATCCCACAAAGTGGGGTTCCTGCTTCTCTACTTGGATGATGTGCATCAAGATGGGGATAGAAGAGGCTGTTCAAAGGCAAATCATGATTCCGACCTCCCAGCAGACAGTGGAACAGCTGAACTTGCTTTGCAGTAAGAAGGAAATGCTGTGGGCTGGAAAAGATGCTAAAAGAAAAAAAGAAATCAACAACAACCCTAAACCCCTAAGTGCTACAGTCTGTTATTACTTCCAAAGCTCTGCTACGGATTTTAATCCTTCAGGGATGCTGAGCACACATGTCCTGCACCGAACGCTGCCCTCCATCCCTGGGGGGATGTTCCATCCAATGCACCTAAATAATTAGCCCGTTGTGCTAACGGGGAAGGGGCCAGCCCTGCTGGGGGGATGGCTGAGCTCCTGCCCCGCTGTGGGAAGGCACTCACGATGGGCCGCGTTGGCTTTGGCTTGCGTAAGCTTTAATCTAAAGTTGGGGATGTTTTTAGCTGATCTGTGTTAATGTTGGGTGGAATTAACATGCATACAGGGAGACCACGTGACCCCCTCCGACCTCCCCCTTTTTTTCCCATTTTTTTTTCCCTTCACTTTAACGGATTCCTGCCAAATCCGAGTGGCTGGTGCCTGGCAGGGCCAGGCTGCCGTCGCCAGCAAGATGCCCGCAGTCTCTGTCCTTTACAAGGGAGCCATCATCATCAGCAGGTAATCCCCCCAGCCGGGGCAGGAATGGGGAGGGAATGACAGCCCTGGGGGGCCCGTGGCCACCTCTAGCCAAGGTTCCTCTGCTGTGGCTCTCCACGAGCAGGGAGGGGTGGCAGGGGTGATGTGCGTGCAGCAGAAGGAGCCAAGGACACCGACCCCAGCCCCTGGGATTGAGTGCTGCCCTTCTCTGGCATTAGCAAGGCTGCTGCTGCTGCTCCCTGTCCCTGCACGTGTCGGGGATAAGAGTTGATTTATCAAGGAGGGATCTGCTCCGCCAAACTGCCGCCGTATGTTGCGTCCCAGCCCGGTTTGAGCTACTTCAGTTCACCCCTGGTGGAATTTCCCCGGTGATTTACGCGAACTCCTCTGAAAATCCTGGGTGGTTACTTGAACCAGCCTGGGCCCAGGGCTGCTCTGGCTTCCTGGGATGTCTTCAAGCTCCATTTTCTGACAGCCAGATGTGGCCAGTGGTTTGTTCGGTCTTGGATACATGAAACAGTGCAAGAATATCAAGGAGGGGCATGTTTTTAACAGGGAGAAAAAGCTTCCGGTCTGATCTTAGAGGTGGATGTTACTGGCTTTGCAGAATAGCTTGATATTTTGGGATTTATTTTGGATTCCTGAGGAGAAAAGTCCTCACAGTTTATTCTTATCCTGCGTCCTGCTGGACTCGGAGGAGCCTGTTTTTTTCCATGGCGTTGTTCCTCCTCATCTGTGTTCAGATCTGGGACTTGATATTTGTTTGGAAACACCTTTTCTCTTGCAACTTAAATCCTGGGGAGTGTTTTGGGAGCCACTCAGCCCTATTTTCCCACCTGGCTTGTCTGGCTCTGGGTTTCTCAGATGAAGGCTCCCCATCCTCATGGGGGTGACCACCAACGGGCCACCCAAGGAGGAGAAGCACCAGCGGTCCCGGGTTTGGAGTCTGACATCCCCAACTGGGGCAGAGTGGGACTGGTTGTTTTTGGGGTCATTCATTTGGGATACCCCCCTTGCCTGAGGGTGTTTAGGGGGAGACTGTGGGTTGTTTGGGAGTGTTTCTTGCCTCAGGGGAATCTTGGGTGTATGATCTCTGGCTTGTGATGGGAAGCTTCCACCCTCCACTCGGCCAGGCAGGGACTTGAAGCGGCTCAGTAGATCTTACATCCACCTTTTCCAGACCCCCTGCCCACATTAAAAAACCTCAGGAGCAGATTGCGCCTGGCTGTCTTCATTCCAGGCTGCCTGTATTTGTGAAACTGGTTTATTCCCAGAACATTGGTCCCAGCTTTGATCTCATTTCCCGGGAGCTGGACAGCTGTCCAGCCCCGATAATCTGAGGTAATGAATCACAGACAGGTCCATCAGATTTGCTGGGTGGGGAGGATGATGTCCAGCCCTGCACATATTCTCTCATTTATCTGTGTAAACCTTCGGGGGGGCTGGAAGGGGGTTGATTTTTGCCAGTGTGGGTGTAACATGTGGGGCTGTGGCCCTCACCCTGTGTGTCTGCAGCGGTGTGTGGAGGAGGTCCGGGGTGGTGGGGAGGATGTGCTTGTGTGTGTTGGTTGGGTGCTTGTGCATCTGTATATTTTAGCCTGTGACAGAAAGATGCTCCTCTTCTCTCTGCCAGGACACTCATGGGACCATACGGGATGGATCGAACCGTGCACTGCTTTGATTTCTACGACTGTGCAAACGGGCTGGGTGAGTGCAGACCCCCCAGGAGGGACATTAGGGTGGGCTGGGGCAGCTCCAGCATCCCCTTGGTCCCTGTGTCGTGATGTGCCTCCCCATATGACAGTCTCATATCTGATCAAAGTACTGGTTGCTGTGCCTGCCTGTGCCAAGCATCTGATAGCACCTTTTGCAGCTGGGATGTTAAAATCATATCAAAATCCCAATTAATTCCATGTTAATGGTGAGCAGCCGAAGTGCTGAGAGCTGTGCAGGAGCTCAGGGCCAGAACCCCTTCCTTGAGCAGAACAGGGGAGAAAGGTTTTACAGGATTTCCTGAAGTAAATAAATTAAAAATTATACTAAATAAATAACTAAATAAAAATCCCCAGCACTTCCCAGTCACCTGCCCCTGTCCTGCTGCAAACTTTCGCCCTCAGAAATCACCCCAGTGGACAATGCGAGGTGCTGCAGCTCTCCTGGGGACTGAGCTGTATGAGTTGTTTTGGGAAAGTTTGGCCCACAGGTTAAGGGTATGAGCTCCCAGTGAGTCAGATATTCTTCCACAGTGCTCTGAACATCAAAGCTTTTAAGAGAAAGGAAAAAAGAAGGTTCTCTCCAGCAGAAAGTCCCGGGTTCATGACACTCAGCCCGAAGGGATCCAGCAAAGCATCTCATCTGACTTCTATATATCCAGCAGCATACTGGTGCTTTGCCATGGACTTTATAAAAATGTGTTATCCTGCATCAGGATTTCTTGGGGTCCACCTTACAGTCTCCCCCATAACTCAATTGTGAGTGCAGCCCATCCTCTGGCAGAGCAGCTGCTGGCCCCTCAGTGAGGGCTCTGTGGCCATTTGGGGACCCTTCCTGAGCAGTCAGACTCACCAGAGAAACAAGTTCAGGTGTCCTGAGACTTGAGATTAATGATAGATTAATTATTGGCTGTTTCCAGCTCTGGGCTAACGGGACTTTCTGCTGTGGAGAAATGGCTTTGCTGACTCTTCCCTTGGTCATGAGGTTCATGAGGTTCACAGGAGCTTGGGCCATGGTCTTTTCTCGGTGAATATGATATTTTAATCTCCAGAAGTGGATTTGGTTGAGTTGATGAGATTTTAGCTGCTGGGTTAGATTAGCTTGTTAAAGGAGAAGACCCAGGAAAGCCTGATGGGGCCGTTGCTGACCTCTGGAAGGAGTGCACAGATGTGGCAGCCACTGTGAGCCACTTCACATGCTCTTTTCCCCCCAGTTTGTGGCCAGAGGGTCTTTGCAGGCTCTTGCAGAGCCTCTACAGCATCTTGTGATGTGCTGCAGGAAGGTGTAACAATGTGAATTTTCTAATGCCATCATCACCTATCTTCATCTTCTTCTGTGAGGCTTGAAACACCCCAAAAAAGGGATCATCTTCCAGAAATCACAGACTGCTTTGGTTGGAAGGAACCTTAGAGCTCATCTCATTCCACCCCCTGCCATGGGCAGGGACACCTTCCACTAGCCCAGGTTGCTCCAAGCCCCGTCCAACCTGATCTTGGACACTTCCAGGGATGGGGCAGCCACAGCTTCTCTGGGCAACCTGTGCCACGGCCTCACCACACTCCCTGCCAAGAATTTCCCCCCAGTGTCCCATATAACCCTTTCCCTCTGGCAGCTTAACCATCTCTCTGTGCTGAGGACCAAGTGGTGCTTGCAGTATCCCCGTGTCTGCCATAGGTGTAGCTGCTCAGAGTATGGGTTTTTTTTTGGGAAAAAAGCTCCTTCACGAGTTTCCTGGTTAGATGCAGGTGTTATGCCAGCAGAGTTCCTCTGGAGCAGCATCACCAGCTCAGTGCTGGCGTGGCAGGTCAGCGTTTGGCCCCAGGTCTGTTGCTCTGTGGCTTTAGGTAGAAACCCACATGTGAACTTCAGCAGAAGTTCAAAGGGGTTACTGGCAGCTCCTAAAACCTGCACCTCGAATTACAGAATAGCCATCAAAGGGAAGTGCTGATTAAGAAGCATTTCCCAGAAACACTGAGATCCCATTATCTTGACCTTCATCTTCTTAGGACAGGGCAGTGAGTGATTCACCTCCAATCTGTCCCTTCCTCCAGACAGAAAAAGCTGGCCAGGGCCACAAGATCAACAGAGGGATTAAGGGAAATGTAATTGAACATTGCTGGCTTAGGCACAGAGCAGCCTCTCTGTGCGGCAGCCGGTGGGGTCAGGATGGTCCAGAGATGATCCCAGTTGGGCTAAACAACCAGATTAGCCAGGACACCCCCTGACCTGTGGAACAGGGAGCCGGGAGCAGGTGAGATTATAGCCTGAGAACTGCGACTATGGCATTAGTGGGAGCGGGATTAGAGGCACCAGAGAAGCTTGAGGGTCTTTAAGAAATTTATAGGATCGTTAAGAGTCTAAAGAAAACACCGCCTCATTCAGTAAGTTCATCTGGAGTTTTCCTGTCAAACTTTATTCTGCAAAGGAGAAAATACTGGGGACATGGCCACCAGCTCCAGGACCTTTGCCAGAAAGGAAAGATTAAATAGAGAGATCCAAAATAGGCTAGATTATCTAGCCCTAAGTATGACTTAATAAGCATTATACCGGGACTTTGATGCTGTGACAATTAGAGACCCATTATTTACCTACGCTGGGTCCCAAATAGAAATTTGATTGAAGTAATTGTTAATAAAATAGATAAGAAAATATACTCCCAGGGTGCTGCCACCAAAATCCTTGATCATTTGGGTTTGCTGCCATCAGTCCTGGGCTGTCCCATGGCTTGGTCTGAGCCCTGGAAGGGGTGAGACCTCCTGCCCTGGTGGGGACTCTCCAGTGCATTTTAGGGGGCAGGACTGACACCCACAGCACCTCCTTGGCGAGGTGATGGGTGGGAGGGCAGTGTGGGCAGAGCTTGGCAGCACCCAGCTGCTTTCCCAACAAGGGAGTTAAAAATCAGGGATTTTTCCCTCCCCTTTCATCAAAGTTTGAGTGTGTCTGGAGCAATACTGTGAGTAATCGCCGATTTTAATAACAAGATCGGATTTTCTCATGACATCGTTGGGGATAAAGGAGGATTTGTAGATACTTCAGCTATATTAAGGCATTATTACAATTGATTTGCAGACACAAAAGGGAAATGAGTCATTATTGATTTGATACCTCGGCAGAGGCGCCGCTCATACGCAGGTCCCGTTGGGCTGCTGGGAGATGCTGAGGCTGAGCCTCTGCAGATGCAGATTTTTACACCATTTCTCCAGTGTGTCTCATCATTCCCAATTACTTCATGTTCTGATGTGAAGAAAGGCGTAGGGTGACTTCCTGAGTCACCACCTTGGCTTAGGCTGGATTTCCAGTGTTCTCCCCATCCAGGGAAACTGATGGGACTTAACCACTGCAGGACCCCCAATGCCAGGGGTTCCCCAAACCCATTCCAAGTGTGACCTTGCTCCCAGGGTGTCTCTGCAAAGCTCAGCAGCAGCCACTCTAGTCCCACTGGGAACGGAGAAGTTTTCCAGCTGAGCATCCCAAGCAATAAGCAGGTTTTTACCTTCTGTCCCTGAACTTCGGGGCTGCAGCATCTCCTCTCTGTTTTGGTTTGCAGGTGTCTGACCTGCTCCCATGTCTTGGGGAGCTTGTGTTGCTTGGAGATACTTCTTTTGGGCAATATTTCCAATTTGAGTGAATTTCGTTTAAAATGCAATGAAGAACAACATTAGTGCCTATTCCTGAGGTGTTCTGCTGTGAGTTCCCTGTTCCATCAGTAAAACAGCTCCTCACAGGTGCCTGGTTAATGCATTAAGCCCAGAGAATAAACTCAGCACTCAGACAGAGCTGGGATTTTTAGCTTGGGAAAAGCAGCAATTGGTGCACATGGAACTGGAAAATTATAATAATCTAATTCTAATATAAAGGTGATTTAAGACACCAGCTCTTTCCCTAGAGACAGATGAAAACTATGAGGGGCCTTAAAGCAGAGCTTGGGTTATAAAAGCAAGAGAAACAGAGATGGAAATAGTTCTGTGCCCTGAGCAATCCCGATTCAGGGTTTGCTCCTCTTCCTTCCTGCTTGTTTCAGAAAGGGGTCTCATGTTTGGGGAAGCAGCAGTGCTCTGCTCCCCTGGGGGGAGGAGTTTCTTGCATAGGGTCACTCTGCACCCAGGACCTCACCAAGGCTCGAGGCAGCACATCAGCCCAGGCAGCAGCTGGAGGGTGACGCTGGGCTGGCACTGGCAGTGCCCCTCTCTGTGGCACAGCCTGTCCCCAGCCTGCCCTCCTGGCCAGAGCAGCAAAGTGCCTGACCGGCGGCTCTCAGGAGAGATTTGTTAATTAAAGCCAGGCTTTTTAATCCTTCTGTCCACAGCCTGGATCTTCGAAGTAGGACTTAATGAGCCCTGGATAAGTAAGTCTCTTGGACCTTTTCCTGCCAGCCAGCTTATGCTCTCCAGCAGGGAAAGGTCCCATGGCTGGAGGGGTGGCTGTGCAGAGCAGCAGCCCTTTGCCAAAGTGCCACAGGGCACCTGAGCTGTGCTGCTGCAATGAGGGGGTTCAGAGCTGCAACGGGGCCTCTGGTGCTCCTTCCACGCGGAGATGCTCATAAAAGTGGCTGCTCCTGATGTCCAGCTCTGCCATCGGTGGCAGCATCAAAGGCTGTGGTGGAGATGCTGCTGCGGCCTGGCAGGAGAGTGGGCAGTGGGAGTGTCCCCACCACTGCAGTGAACCTGGGGCTTGTCCAGATGTTGCACCTGGAAGTGGGTCTCCTGTAGGAAATCCTTGTCACAAGGAATGTTTTGTATGACAGTTCTTATCAGAGAAATGAGCACAGGCTGAGGCATCCATGGCAGAAGGAGACCCTTTCCTGTCACTGATGGACTTGGAGCTGCTGGAGTGAGTCCAGAGGAGCCCACGCGGAGATGCTCCGAGGGCTGGAGCCCCTCTGCTCTGGAGCCAGGCTGGGAGAGCTGGGGGGGTTCACCTGGAGAAGAGAAGGCTCCAGGGAGACCTGAGAGCCCCTTCCAGGGCCTAAAGGGGCTCCAGGAGAGCTGGAGAGGGACTTTGGACAAGGACCTGGAGGGCACGGAAAACAGCTTCCCACTGCCAGAGGGCAAGGTTAAACGGCATATTGAGAAGGAATTGTTGCCTGTGAGGGTGGGGAGGCCCTGGCACAGGTTGCCCAGAGAAGCTGTGGCTGCCCCATCCGTGGAAGTGTCTAAGGCCAGGCTGGACGGGGCTTGGAGCAACCTGGGCTAGTGGAAGGTGTCCCTGCACGTGGCAGGGGGTAGAATGAGGTGAGCTTTAAGGTCTCTTCCAACCCAAACTATTCCAAGATTCTGTGAACTTGGGTTTGAGGCTGCATCCCTTTGAGACTGCCCCTGGAAACTGATTCTCCTCCCTTTGTGTCACGGGCTCTGCTTTTCCTCCAGGTATTAAGGTAATCGGTGGCATCAAGGAACTTACTGGAGAAGAATATGGAGTTTATGTCAAGCGGATCCTTCCAGGGGGTGTTGCTTATGCAGATGGTGAGTTAAACGCGGTGCAGAGCACCACAGAGTCTGGGAATAGCCCCAATCCAGTGTATTTATTTTATACATTGCCATATTAGATATTTTAGGTGCTTCCTCAGAGATTTTCCAGTGGTATTTTTTTGGCATGGCAGTTGTTCTAACACTCAGTGGCAGCCTTGGATTGGCTTCTCAGCACATGTACAATTGTTTCATGTCTCTAAAGCTATTCCCATCTCTGCCACACCAGAACTTCACTTGGCTGCCTGTCCTTCCCCACCTGCCACTCACTGCCTTTAGTCCCAAAATGACCTGAGATCCTTTTGCAAATTCAGCTCTGCTCTGGGTCACTGCTTTAATGCTGAATATGTTCAAGTAAGTAGGTATTAGAGGTCTGCAGAGTTCACCTGTTAGAACTTAAGCCAAAAAGATACTTTTTTCCAAATGTTACATCATTTTTCCATCCAATAAAGGAAAATAAATCCAGAACAGGTGGAAGTGCCAGTCATGGTTTTCTACCTGACCTCCAACTGAACTACGTGACCTCAAACTGAATTAAGTAAAAGCTTTATTGCATTTTTTGGTATTTACTTTCGTAACTTCCTGGAGCAGAGGAAGTGCTGGGACATTGGCCCACGTTGCTCTGGGAGTTTGCAGAAACTTCATCTCTGGACATCTTGAAAAACAGGTTGGACGAGCATCTCTGGAAGGACCGACACGTTTTTCATCCTGTCTCTGGGCAAAGGCAGGAACTGCCCAGCCTCTCCCAGTCCCTCCAAGCTGTACTTTCTGCAGTTTCTATCCATTAGTTTTCTTTTCTAGGGCGCCTGCAGCCAGGAGACCAGATCCTGGAGGTCAATGGAGATTCCCTAATTGGGGTTACAAGTGAGAGGTACCATATCCAAATGGAAATTTGGCATTCCTGTTGCTTTTGTGTAATTCTGGGAAGTGGCTTAGGCTGTGGGTTGCATGGAGGACACCAGGGAATCACTCTGTCTGTGCTGTTCTCAAGAGCCCAGTTGGGAATTCTCAGACCAAAAAGATTTGATATAAAAATAGACCGGTGAACCCATACAGTATTTGTGAGATATTCAGACATTTCCCCCAAATACCGGGGTTTTACACAGCTCCATCTGCTCCAGCTTCCCAGCCAGCCCTGCAGCATCCAGCACAGGAGATTAGCTGGAGCCTAAGCCTGACAGCAGTGCTCTGTGGGGGGAATTCCCTGTGGAGCCACAATCCAGCCCCTCAGCTCCCCACCAAGAAAATAATTAATGGCTCCAGAGGAGCAACAACACTCTTCGGGCTCCCCTTTCCCATCAAAGATGGGGCTAGGCTACTGTCTGCCTTAAATTCCTGCATGGTGTGCTGGATGGATGCTCGGGAAGCAGCATAAGGAGTTTGTCCTGCTCCCAAAGCCCCAGAGCAGCTGAGTTTGACGATGGAAGGCCCTCTGTGGCTGTGGGAGGCTGTGCCTAGCCCTGGCACACTGCTCTGGCTCCCATGGGAATACCTGTATTTTGAACCAGAAAGGGGCCGTCCCTGAGATGGAAACTTCCACAGGGAGGGGATTATAGAATCATGGGATGGTTTGACTTGGAAGGGACCTTAAAGACCATCTCATTCCAAGCCCCTGCCATGGGTGTGCTGGGAGGTATTTGCTCACCACCACGGGCACCTCCTGAGTTTTGTTATCAGGGACTTCTCACTTACTGCAGAAGTGGGAAAATCAGGATGTGACTTGGCTGTTCTCCGGCCCCGCAGCCAGAACAGGGAATGTGTCTGTTCCACAGGCATCCGGCTGGAATGGTCACTCAGTTGCTGACAGGGCTTGCCCAGGCCATGGGTCTCTGCCCAGTTTATGTGAGCTCCGATGTGTGGCTGGGTGAGCTCGGTGGGGCAGCGCTGTGAGCCAGCGACGTGTTGTGTCCATGTTTTCCAGGGCCGTGGACATCCTGAGGACGGCGTCGGCCACCAGCCACATGCGCCTTCTCATAGCCCGCGACGACGATGCCAGGTAAGGGGGGTCGTGTCACACCGGGGAGGGGCATTGTGGCACTCGCTGGCACCACAGCCAGAGTGCCTTGGAGTGGTGGCTGAGGTGGCCACTGAGACGGCCCAGGGCCTTTGGTAACTCTGTACTGGCGGGAACACAGTGGAGCTGTAATGGGAAGGGAAGCAAAGCTGGTGGCTCCCAGCTCCAGCCCTGACTGTACCGGGTCTGTGGGACATTCCAAAACTGAGCAGATTTCCACAGGCCTTTTCCCAGGGAGGACCAGGGCAGCTCCAGCCTCTGCTGTAGGGTGGCAGAGCTCCCTCGGCTCTGCTCTGTGGTGATGAGCTGCCTGTGGTTTATCCTGTCCTTCAGAGCTTTGGATGAAGATATGCAGGGACAGCAGGATCTTCCTTTTCCGTTCCAGTTGGACATGTTAAGGTCTTCCTTGTCCAGAGGATTCCTCTCCCTGAAACCTCTCCCCTTGCTGCTCCCTGGAAAACCTTACTTTTTCTGGAGAGGCTTGGAGGATTCCAAAGGAGAATGAAAGAGTTCAGTCTTGTCTTGGCTGGATAAGGCTGTGTGGGACAACGATGGTCCCAAGAGAGAGGGCAGGGCTATGGGAACCAACATATAGGATTAGCAGGGTCTTTCTTTGCGTTGCCTAGAAGATCTGGCACAATGTGGTGGCACATCCTCTCCCTGGAATAGAAACACAGGTCTGGAAAGCTGAGGTGCACCAGGAGCCACAGAAATGAGAGTGGGTTTCAGTAGAGTGTGGCCGTGGGCCCACAAGCTGCTGGACCAGGGCTTTGCACCAGCTGTGGGTGGCTGAAGGTTACAGAGGTACCTGCTCAATGTACCCACATCCCATTAGTGTGGAGGTGATGGATTCATTCCTTTATCCATCAGTCGCTGTGGAGAGTTCCTGCCTTGACCGGAGAGTGAGAGCGCTGTAATGACAGAGGTGAGGCTAATTCTGACACAGCAATACACTGGTGGAAGAATTATTTGCTATTAATGACAGGCCGCTTTTTACCCACTCTCTTCCACTGGAAATAACATCTCCAATTATTCTATTAAGTGCAAGTCCTTCAGCAGCTGCTGAGGAAGCTCGGGGTGAAGCAATCAGGTCACCTTTGGTCTCAGTAAGGATGCTCAGGATGCAGCTCTGTACCACAGCAGTTCCCCTGGGAAGTGACAGTGGGCTCCTCTGGGGGACAGGATCCCTTCCCTCCCAGCAGGAACATCCATCCATCAACACCACTTGCTCCAGCAAACACTTTAATTCTCACCCAGAGCCCCCCGAGCAGGTTTTCTGCCTTCACCCTGATCTGCTCCAAGCTGTTCAGGCATCTCGCTGTGGCTCCTAATATCCTAAACTGCAGCAGATGTTTCTCGAAGCACACGCACGCGTGGCTTTGCCGGCGGCTGCGGCTCCCCCTGCAGCTGTCGACAGCCCCCAGTCGCCCTGCCCGGAGCCGGGGGAGGCCGGGAGGGCAATGAAACTTTAAGCAATTTATTTGGCCTCCGTTTACTGTGGGTCATCTGGTAAATCTGTAAAAGGTTAGCCAGAGGGAGAGGGGGGAAGTAATCAGTTTATTTATTTATTTTTTTTTAAAAGATTTGCAGAGATTTCACTTACATAATCATCTCGCAAACTGTTTAATACATGAATACATATCTCCAGGATTAAGGGCTGTGGGAACAGGGGGAAGGATTTTTCTGCTTTCTACTTTTTTTTTCCCCCTTAGTTTTGTCTTTTACTGATGCCCTGTTATCTTTTAAGTCTATCCTTGAGTGGGGATGAGCAGACAGCCGGGTTGAAATGGGCTCAGGTCTGGAGGTGATGTCCCTGGAGGTGCCACGCCATGAGTTGTGGGCAAACTTAAACCTTCCCACTGCCCAGCAAAGCAGCTCACGAGACCTGAAAGCTGAGAAGGACACAGGGAGGACCATAAATCAGTGTATTTTCAGATCCTTCAGAAACCCAGAGTGCACAGAGGAGGGAACGTCGTGGCTCTGGGTTTGGACGATGATCCAACCTGCCTGCCAATTTTCCCAATGACTCAGCTGAGTAGCATTTTGTTGTGGTTGCCCTCGGGTGAATTTGACTCATAAATGCTATTATTTGTCCCTGGAGTTAATTATAGGCCCAAATTACCTGTGCTTTTCATGGAACTCAGGCCTGGCATGTATCAGATGCATGTTTTCAGCCTGTCGCATCAGCCCTGCTGCACAGAGGGGCAGCAACACCAGGGCTTAAAGCAGAACATCCAGATTTGGAGCTGGACATGCTGCGTCTGGGGCATGGTTAGCTCTGATTTTTTCCTGTGCTCACCTTCAGCTAATGAGGATAATTTAATTGCATGCACATAATTATTGTTTATCCATTCTCAGCCTGGGAGTTACAATAGGTCTCTGTTTCTCTGCGCTGCACAGATATCATCCTGGTCTTTCAGGTTTATCACTGTGAGAAAGCCAGTTTGAGCTGCGCCTCCTTGTCCTTGTATGATAAAATGCTAAGTACGTTGTGTCTCTGCAGTGTCATCTCGGGGAACACGGGCTGGGGATTAACAGGGCTCCCACAAGAAGCAGCAAGGAAAGTGGGCAGCTTCTCTGCAAGTGCCCAAGCAACAGGCAGGAACGGAATCACAGAATCATTAAGGTCAGAACAGACCTCCAAGATCATCAAATCCAACTATCTCCATCTATATGACTATCTCCATCTTGTCAACCAGACTAGAGCACTGAGTGCCATATCCACTTGTTGTTTCTTGACTCCACCACCTCCCTGGGCACCCTGTTCCAGTGCTTGGCCACCCTTTTTGTCAAGAAATTCTTCCCGTGTCCAACCTGACCCTCCCCTGGTACAGCTTGAGGCCGTTTCCTCTCATCCTGTCCCTTGTTCCCGACCCCCCCGGCTTCCCTCTCCTGTCAGAGAGCCAGAAGGTCCCCCCTGAGCCTCCTTTTCTCCAGGCTGAGCCCCTCCAGATCCCTCAGCTGCTCCTGCTGCTCCAGACCCTTCCCCAGCTCCATTCCCTTCCCTGAACACGCTCCAGCCCCTCAGTGTCTCTCTTGTCTGAGAGGCCCAGAATTGGACATGAGGCTCGAGGTTGTTGGTCTGACCACTTGGTGCTAACTGGTAGGGAGGGCTGGGGCTGACTCCAGCAAGCCTGGGTGTGCCAGGGACATCAGCTGTGCTTTGGGAAAAACACACATCCCTTTACACAGCTGCTGAGATGCACGGTGCATGTCACTGCTTCTGTCGCACCCTGCCAGTGGTGGAAATGATGGAATGTTTTGGTGAGAAGGGACCTTCAAGACCATCTCATTCCAACCCCCTGCCATGGGCAGGGACACCTTCCACTATCCCAGGTTGCTCCAAGCCCCGTCCAACCTGGCCTTGGACACTTTCACGGATGGGACAGC
>VZRE01010664.1:109203-140516 GCA_013396775.1 Cephalopterus ornatus
AGGTCTCCCTGGAGCCTTCTCTTCTCCAGGTGAACACCCCCAGCTCTCCCAGCCTGGCTCCAGAGCAGAGGGGCTCCAGCCCTTGGAGCATCTCCGGGGCCTCCTCTGGACTCTCTCCAGCAGCTCTGTGTCCTTCCTGTGTTGGTTCCCCCATATCTGGAGGCAGCTCTGCAGGTGGGGTCTCACCTGAGGGGGCAGAGGGGCAGAATCCCCCCTCCCCTGCTGCCCACGCTGTGGGATCAGCCCAGGGCACACGGCCGGGGCATGTCCATCCCCTCACCCACCAGCACCTCCAGATCCTTCTCCCAGGGCTGCTCTCCATCCATTCTCTGCCCAGTCTGGATTTGTGCTTGGCATTGCCCTGACCCAGGTGGGGGATCTTGCACTTGGCCTTGTGGATCTACATAAGGTTCACACAGTGCCACCTCTCCTGGTGGGTCTGCCCAGGTCCCTCTGGATGCCTCATCCCTTCCCTGCAGTGTGTGACCTCACCACACATCTCTGTCAGCTCCAAACTGGCTTAGGGTGCCCTTGATCCCACTGTTGCTGTGATCTGCATGTGAGAAAATCTGCTTTTGTGACACTTTCGCAGTGCTTTGGGTTCATGGCTCCCACTCACCTGAAGGATTGGTTTTTTTGAGGCAAACTATTAAATTCTGATGTCACAAGCTCCACCTTCTCTCCCAGCTGAGGTTTCCAGACGCTGTGCGCTCATAACCTTTGATGTAGGATTCACCCTTTGTTCTCCCAAGAACAAAAGGGCAGGACAAAGAGGCATTATGAGATAAAACAACAATATCTTCTGCAGGAAGATTGACCCTCTGCTGCTTAATCTGTAGGAAAGTCATCCTCCAGCTGGCTGTGCTGGCAGACCCCGTTATCCTGAAGGCTGTGTGGGACCGAGCTCTTTTACAGGCATCCTCCAGACCTCTAATGTTTGCATCCTAATGAAAAAAAGCTGGAGAAGGCTTGTTAAAATGAACTATCCACCTAATAGAACGCCATGGTTGTTGTTTTTTAATAAAGCTGGGCATTTTAGTCCTGCAGGCACCTGACAATTCCCAATGTTTTAGCAAGGGTCAAATTTTAAATATTAAAGACATCTTCTGAAGTGTCTTGGTGTCTGAAAGCACAAAGCTGGCATTCCCTCAGTGTACGTGTTCATCACTCAGCAATGTTTGGGCACCGTCTGCCTCTTTGCAAACTCCTCCAAACACAGCACTGAGCACAAAATTAATTCCCAGGAGATTGACACTAGAAAGTGTATTGCTTCCTGCTGGGATAAGTGTGTGCCTCAAGTTAGTCATGTGTTTATGTCCCTGCTGGAACTGAGACTAGCAGCCCTGACCAACAAAGCCGGAGCTGGGACGGCGGCGCGTGACGTAGCATTTAGTCACATCGTCCCTGGGCTGGACCCGGGCTCAAGGGGCAGCCCTGGGCTCCCAGCTCGTTGTTCAGGCTTCTGAGCAAATGATGCTAAATACTGCTTTGTGGAGGAACTGAACAGCACAGGATAAACAACAACAAAGGGTGCTCAGACCGTGCATGTCCTCGCTTAGAACAGCGTTGGACAGCTCGGGTCCGTGACCGTGCTCGCAGGGTTGGAGGAGCACAAGAGCTGCTGAACGAGTCGCATTTGCATTGACTAAGACTATTTTAGCCATTGTTTTAGGTTCATAACCTGTTCTGTGCTCTGATGGATTATTATCCGAGGAAAATGTAACAATAGGTGACCACAGAAACACCCAGCCCAAAACACAACCCAGCTGCTGAAGGCTTGGGAACCACTGGAAATAATACACCAGATTCCAGCGTGTTTGACCTGCCCCTGCACTGGCTCAGGGAGGGATAAGGCCATGGCTGAGTGAGTGACCAGTGAAACCGGGGTGAATCACCTCTAGAAATACAACAGCTTTGCTGGAAAGTGGAAAAATTCTGCTAAGATAAGATCCACCCAAGGCTCAGCCCAACCAACCACAGAACAGCAACTGCTGTCCTACTGCTCTAGGAACTGAGTTGTCCTTCCGCTTTCCCAGTGCTTGTGGAATCATTCAGGTTGAAAAAGCCCTCTGAGATCTCCCAGACCAACCATTCCCCCAGCACTGCCAAGGCCACCACTAAACCACATCCCCAAGTGCCACATCCACACATTTTTTGAACATTTCCAGCAATGGTGACTCCACCACTTCCCTGGGCTGTTCCAGCGCCTGACACCCTTCCAGTGAAGAATTTTTTCCTAATATTTTACACATATTTTGGTGTCCAGCTTTATGAAACTTGACCCCCCTCATGCACAGTATGTAGAGGTCACACAGGGCTGGCCCAACACATGGTGGGACATTAAAACATCACCATATGTCTGACACTTTCTGGGGGGTAATTACAGTGCTTAGAGAATGGTTTTGATCATCCTTATATCCTTTATACTGTTCTATCACAACAATGTCAGGAGACCACAGAGTCTGGAAGATGCTGTGGTGGCATCTTGACTGTTCCCAGGAAGTTTGTGCCCAAGAGGTGAAAACTAAAACACCTTTGTGGGAGGTGGGGTTTCTGAACAAAGTCATTGTCTTTTTTTAAGATCATGGGTTTAATTGATAAAGACAGTAGTGTTGATGCAAATATTGGGATTCACCAAGGCATATCACCGAGTATTGTGTGACACTTGTGTTTTAAATTAGCATTAGATGGAATGAATAAGGCATAAATTTGATGGCAATATTAGATAAGGCATGCACTGCTCTTTGAAGTTTGTTAATGAGCCGGTTGTTACTGGGAAGATGTAAATTACCGAGAGCATTTCCAGCAGGAACCTGAGGAGCTGATGATTCATTCATCATTCAATATTGTTGACTCTAATCTAGCCAATAATACATAACCTGTGTCCCAGTGAAGAACGCAGATGACACAGCGTCTGAGTGTGGGTGAGAGCCGTCTCCTCGCTCAGAGAACTTTGCTGTGGCTGCTTTCCTACAGGTTTATGTCTTGAGCTTGTCTGACTGTCAAGCCTGAGAGCGAGCCACTCATACCCAGGCTTTTCCTGGGGCTATAGCATCAGGAAGGCACCTTCCCATGGGGATTCCCTCATGCCTTCAAAGAGGACATCTAATGCTGTTGCTGTGGCCACAGAAACAACACTTTCAGGGTCTCTCCCACTGCCTGGCTGCTTATTTATTGGCATGTGTAAGAAATTAGTCATCCTTGAGGCTCTTCTCTCCGCCAAAGGTCAGATTGATCAGGAAGGGTGGGGTTATAAAGGTTGGGTTATGAAGGGAGGGGACCCCCCTGTTGCAGAGCGACAGATGTTCCTGGGAGCAAAGAGCCAAAGTGGCAGGGTTGGATCAGGAGGCTGATGAACATGATGATGTCATCCCTTTCCATGTCTCCTCATCCAAAAGGGTGTGAGAGGCTCATGGCAGCTCAAAGAAAGGTTTCAGAAACGAGGCAGGAGCTGGTAAACATGGATAATGGTGGTCCTTAGTGGGGTTTATAAACCCCAGATGTCACACTGGGCAAAGGGAAGGCCCCAGAGCAATTCACCTGTGGTGTACAGGTTGTTACAGCTCATCAAGGGCTTGGGTCATTACATGGTGGTCAAACTCCACTGGGAACAAAGCACTAAGGAAGGTGCCTGAGCATGGAGCCAGCTCTCCAGGGGATTTTCTGGATGCGATTCCATGCAGGTCTTTGTATGCTCCAAGAGCTTCACCAGAGATGTTCATGGAGGGCATCACCATGGATGGATTCAGAGAGCTGGCAGCTTCTTCTGCATGTGCTCCAGAAAGCCACATCCTATCTTCACTCCAGCAAGAGCCAGAAGGATCTGCCTTCTGTCCAGGAAGGAAGAGTAAAAACCAGAGAATAATCTTTATTTAACTGTTCTAGAAAGAGTCACAAACAAGCCAAGCCTTTTTGTTCTGTGTTTGCACAGTTACAGCTCCTTCTGACAGTCTGTTTAATTTGTGTGGTATGTTTCCAAAATTTTGAACCCTATAGTTGCGGGTGAAAATATTTCGCCTGATTCCTGGGAGTGTCCATGAGGTTGGGTGCAAGGCAGGGGTGCCAAGCGGGATGCAAGGCAGGGCTCCAATGTCCATCCACCTTCTCTCAGGAATGACAGTCCTCAGCCCCAGAGCCTGTCCGTAGAATCACAGAATCATTCAGGTTGGGAAAGACCTTTAAGAATAAACCCCTTCCCAGCTTCTCTTGCCCAAGTTCACCCTGAACACATTCCAGGGCAGGGAAGGAGCGCACTGCAGCTCCAGCCCAATGCAGGAAAGCTGCTGTGCCATGAGATTGATTACAGACCTGAAGCCTTGCACAAGCTCCTGAAACCAGGGTGTTGCCTCTGTGCACGAGGAAGCCCTGTCTGCTCCCCACTGCTGGAGGGCGTCAGCCCTGCAGACTTGGTACTAAGTCACTGCCACCAGAGGCACCATTGCCAGGTAATCAGGTGGGGGATAGTCTTGAGCAGCAGCTGACTTCACTATGGTTTTGTTTCCAGGAGGGAGTTCTCTGAGCTGCTGGAGAAGTTCGGCTCCCAGAGCAATACGGGCTCAGCGCGGAGCTCGCCGGTCCTGCACGGCGGCAGTGAGTGACTCAGCGTGTCTTTGGGGGGAACCACAGAGAGTTTCCTTTGTCCCAGTGTAATTCTGAAGGAGCTGGGATTGGATTTGGGCAGGTGTTTGGGTGGAGGTTTGAAGGAAGCTTGTCCTTATTCCAAGCCCAGGTGCAGAGCAGCGTGGCCAGCACAGGGCAATGAGCCACCTCCTCGGAGGGAACAAGGGATACTTGAGTTGGGATTGTAATCACTCCCCAGATCCCCAGACTCTGCTTGACTGATGTGTTGTGCAGGTGACTCCATCAGTACCCATCTCTGCAGGGACAGCTTTAGCTTTCTGCTCTGGATTTCAAAGCATCTCAGCAATAATTCATTCAACGATCACTATTTTTTATTTGCAAATGGGAAATGTTTAGTGAGATGCAAGAAGGTTGACATAAGTGAGGTGCCAGCACACAAATCCATGTGTGCATGGGGAAGGAAGCTGTGCCTCTGGCTTGGCATCCCACCGGCCAGCTGCCAACCCTTCCCCCATGGCAGGGGTACATAGGGCTGCCAGAGGGGTGACATTCCGGAATTGTGCCAAAGGGGCTGAATGTTTCCTCTCCATTAGCCATAACCTGACGATTTTAACAAACATGTGATTTTCCTTAAAAAGATAGGAATACAGTGACAGCTCTCAGTGGCAGAGCAGGGAAGGAGCGTGATGCTGGGTTTGTGTGCCCTGGACTGACTCTGATTTTGCTGTTCAGGCCGATACCTGGAAAGCACATCCTCGGGCTCCTCCTCGCGCTCCCAGAGCCCACTGCTGCTGAGTCCTGCCAACTCCCACGGCCCCTGCATCGGGAACGCAGCGCACGCCCCTCACGCACAGTACGTACAGGTCCCGGGGCTGGCCCCACACAGCCTGGCCCCTGGTGGGCCATGGAGACATCACTGAATGTCTGACACTGCCTTAGAGCCAGAAAATAATTCCAGTGCTTGGAGAAGGGCTTTGTTCATCGTTATGTCCTCTCCACTGATCTATCACCCAATGGCTGGGAGACCACAGCACCTTCCAGATGTCGTGGTGGCATCTTGGCTGTTCCTGGGAAGTTTGTGCCCAAGAGGTGAAAACCTTCCCAGCTGAGGCATTCAATATATCTGCACTGTGGTTAAATATGCAACAGCTCCACTTCATCCCCTCCAGATCCCACGGAAAGGCGCTGGTTTACAGCCAGCTGAGAGGACCCTGCACATCACCTTTACAAAACATGCCATGAGCAGAGTGTTCCTGCAAAGCCAGTGGTGCTTTCAGGAGTGTTTTGGGATCTTGTTTCCTATTGCCCTGCTTCTGGCATGTTGACCCTGTGTACCAAGAACCCAAGTACCTTTCCATGCAAACATTCCCGACGCCCTTTGCTTTGGGATCAACAGCAGTTGACAAGAGTCACCACATCCTTTGGTCTCCAGAGCATCTCCCGGAGCGTGTGTTTTCATGTGGTCATCTGTCCTTTTCACATTCCACAGGTCAGAGGTTTGGACAGGGAGAGCTTGTTTTTCTGCAGAGTCTCGTCTCCGGGGTGCTCAAGGTTGTCCTTCTCCAGAGGGACAGCTCGGAGCGTGTTCACAGTCGTGGAATGGGGACCACTTGTCCCCAGGGCTTGCAGCTTCCCTCCTTTTGCCAGCGTAAACAAGCCAAGTTGCTGGTAAAGGGAATCAGCCCTCACTGCAGAACCAGTAAATCCTCTCGCTAAATACCAGCTTATTAGGGATTTGTAGAGGACAAATATTTGGCACCAGAGGTTTAAGCTGCTTGCATGGAGTGAGAGACCCACACAGAGGAGAGGCCAGATTATCTACGTGGCAGTTGGTTTGGACAAACCATCCTTCCTGTGCTGTTAACCCGCCCCAGGCTGAGATATAGAATCCCAGAATGGCTTGGATTGGAAGGCACCTTAAAGATCATCTCATTCCAACCCCTGCAATGAGCAGGGAAATGGGCACATAGGCTAGAGAGGGCCTGGTTTGGTGGCCTCCTCACTCAGCACTGCCCTGCTGTGCCATGTTCTGCTTGTCTCCATGCCACTGCCAAGCCCCAATGGTCTTCTCCTGGAATCACAGACCACTGATTGCAGCTGAGTGTTGGTGGTCATCTGGGAGGTGTAATTTGGGCCATGAGTCTTTTCATGCACGTGGCTGCCATTCCTTTTGTCCAGGCTGTCCCAACGCTGTGACCTCTCATTGTGGTGTTGCCTGAGGCCCTGCCACCCCATTGAGCAGCAGGACTCAGATACAGTTCAGAGTCACCACAGTGTCTGATATTTTGATTTGAGTGGAGGTTTTAAGGCTGTTATTTCATGACATCATTTTTGTAAAATCATTTACCTTAAAGCACTTTCTCATAAGAATAAGGCACGTGCACCCCTTTCAGGGCAGTGTCTGACCTGCAGGAATGGCATCACTGGGGAGCACGGGGTGGTGACACGCTGGTGTCACTGTGGGGCACAGGATGCACAGCTGTCATTGTGTCTTAAGTTATGAGACAACATCAGGAGGACCAGAAAGTTCAGATTGTTTTGGGGATTGGCTGCTATGGAAATAAATGGAAAAGGTGAAAAGCCAGCTGCACCCATCCCATTTGGAGAAAACTGTTTGCTGACTCTTAGACCCCACCAAATCCTTCCCCAAACCTTCCTGATGCAGTGCTGCCCACCAGCCCATGGGAGGTCAGTGAAATCTCTGCTCCCCCAAACCCTTACCTTCTGTGGCTGGGTCTTGGTGGCCTGTTGGGTCCTGTCTAGTCACTGTTGGAGAGAAAAGTCCAATCTGGTTGCTGCTCCATTTACATCCTTCACTGGGAGAGCCATCTCTCCCCCTACCACAGCAGCACTCACAGTGTAGTGGGTGTTGCTGCAAAAGATGACCATTTCTTAGGGAATCTTCCAAGATTTTGAGTTCCAAACCTCAGTTTAGACACACTCAGCTGTGTATCCCAAACTTTCCTTGGATGTTTCCTAAGAGCTGCTTAATACTTGACCAATCTGTAAATTGCTGTCTGGTGATTTAGCTGGATTCAAGCAATAACCATGTTTGATCCTTTGTGTGCTTTTAGCTATAAAAACCAGGAGTGCCAAACCTCTTCTGGTTAAACCTTTAGTTTCTTCTCTATTTTAACCCTGAGATGAGCTCAGCTGGTCAGAACATGGTGCTGATAACACCAAGGTCGTGGGTTTGATCCCTGTATGGGCCATTCATTGAAGAGTTGGGCTTGATGATCCTTGTGGGTCCCTTCCAACTCAGAATATTCCATGGTTCTGTGGGTATTCCCCGGTACTTGGGATTATGTGAGCCAGTCACCTTCATAATGCTGAACAGTGTCTGCCAAGGAACAGGAGCCCTCACCTCCTCCTTCCACGGCTGGGTGGAAGAAAGGATGAAGGGAAAAGGTTGGGAGAAGGCAGAAGGATCGTGCACAGGAAGAAATCCAGGCAGAGTTTGTTCAGTGACATGGAAAATAACCCGGCTCACCTCGAGTCACCTACTAATGTCTCTCCCTTGCAGCTGCTCCATTGACTCAGGAATCCAGAGCATTTCTATAGCAAACTCCTCCGGCCTAGGGCTGACAATCAGCGGTGGATCTAACAGGCCTGATGGGCCCATGATTTATGTCCAAGAGCTTTTGCCAGATGGTGACTGTTACAAGGTAAGTCAGAGTGGAGACCCTCAGTGGCCTCTGGGGACCACTCCTGGCGGCTGGAGCTGTTCTGAAACAGCTTTTCTAAGACTAAACAGACAATGCACTGCACAGGCTGATAAGGATTTGTGTTGCAGGAGAAGGCTTTGGGCAGACACATTCCTTCCCAATGCTGTGTCTTTCTCCCTGTTTGTTTAGGATGGTCGGCTCCGACCTGGCGACCAACTAATCGCCATCAATAGAGATTCTTTGGTGGGCAGCACACATGAAGAGGCCAGAAAAATAATTGAAAAAGCCAAATTCAGGTAGGCATAGAACACATTTCCCGCTGTCATCATCAGGGTGCTGTTGAGTCTTAGGCAGAAACCCTTTATGCCATATTTGTCTTCAAGAGCATCATTAGTCTTAAATGATGCTTCGAGATGGTCCTGATAGGTGGTCACATAAGGAAATCTGGAAGGCATGGGTCATCCTGAAGTGTAATCCAGACCTTCCCAATGTTCTGGACCTTGCGAATATCTCCTATCACTGCCCAGCAGAGTTCTGCAACAGAACTGAAGTTCAAAGAACCATAAAAAAGGAGGCTCAGGAGAGACCTTGTTGATCTGTACGGGAGGGTAGAGCCAGGTGGGTGTCAGTGTCTTCTCCCAAGTAACAACTTATGGAACAAGAGACAAGTTGTGACCTCAAGTTGTGCCAGGGGAGGTTTAGATTGAATATTAGGAAAAATTTCTTTTTGGAAAGGGTTGTAAAGCCCTGGCATGGGCTGCCCGGGGCAATAGTGGAATCATCATCCCTGTCAGTGTTCAAAAAACACGTAAGTGTGGCACCTGGGGACATGGTTTAGTGGTGGCCTTGGCAGTGCTGGTTTAAGGGTGGGACTCAATGATCTTAGAGGTGTTTTCCAACCTTAATGATACCGTGATTCTATGAATCTATGGAACAAAGCTGGTGGAGGTCCAGCTGCACTGGTGCAGACCGCATGGACTTAAGTGAGATTACCCTGGAGACAGAACCCGAGCATGGAAGTTCTGCAACTTTGTACCTTTTGTTTTGTTAATAAGATGTCCTGTATTTGCTGTTTGTTTAAGACACGAGGGAAGCACAGAAGTGGCCTTTATTCCTGGAAGGGGACGGTTACATCCTGGACTGTCAGTGCACAACAACATCCCATCACCACCTCCGAAGGCTGTGGGAAATGGCCTGAGCTCCTGCAGGCTCAAGGTTCACGTGAGGTCCCCAGAGGTAGGCTGAAGTTCATATCTCACAGCACAGATCCTGTGATCTTTCTTTGATCAGAAAAATCGTATTTAGGGACTCCCTGGCAGTATTTTGGGACAGTGGAAAGTCTGTAATACTAATACACATGGCCCTGTTTTACAGGCAGGTATTTTAAATCTGAAATCATTTCTTCTCTCTTGGGTTTGAGCCAGAGAAGGGTCTGTGGAGGTAATGAGAGGAATTTCATCTCCAGGGCCTGCATTCAGACCTGTTTCAGGAGTCTCAGGTTTTCAAAAACAAAACCCTTCTGTGGATAGCAACCTGCATCTCATTCCACTCCAGTCATAGAGCTGGAAGGGATCTCTGGAGTCAGTTTGATCTAGTCTCCTACCCAAAGGCAGGAACAACCCTTTATTCTTCAAGCCCTCTGATGAGGATGAATCCAGAGCATTCCTACACAGCCCATTGCTGCTCCTGGCTGCTCTAATGATAAGCCAGGCTCATTCCTCCTGGGAGGCCGAGCTCCACATTGTGTTGGCAGAGACAAGTGCTCCAGCTGTATGTGGTTGGACACACAATCCTCATGATTCTGTAGGTTTATGTCTGGATTCTGTGCACTTGTTGCTGGTGCCATGCTGGGTGTACCCTCTGCCCTCTCCCTCACAAGCTTCCTTTGGAAGTTCCTTTCCCTCAGGTGTGTTTGGCTGTGAGCAAAATAACAAAACCCCTTTAAAGAAAAAAGTTTAAAGTTCTGGGACCAAACTCCTTAATCCCCTGTTTTGCAGCCATCCAGAATATTTTCTACCTGTGGACATAAGTGGCAAGCACACACTGCCTTTGGAAAGTCCGATTTTATTTCATTTTATTGTAGCCTTGATAGATCTGAGACACAATTCTTACTCACAAGTACAGTCTGAATGCAAAAGCAGGCAAACAGTGAGGAAAGAGGGGTTTTTTTGGCAAATGGAAGAGGCCAGCTGGATGTTCCCTTCGTACAAGATCATTCATAAAACATCTCTTTCCAGCCCTGTGGAGACGCAGACTTGCACAAATGTCATATGCATGTTTCTTTTGGGTGCGCCAGGCTGGAAAGTGCTTATGAAAAGCAGCAGCAGCCCCTAGAGCTGTAGCTCAGTCATATGGTTGGATCCTTTACCCACAGCTCACTGTGGTAATTTTGTGTTTGGGGTAAATATTACACCTGCTATGGTCGGACTACTTGGGACCTCACTGGTGTTGGACGCAGAGCTTTAGGGAGAACCTCTGTGCAGAAACCAGACAAGGCCAAATTCAGCATCAGCTCTCAGTCACAGTTACATTAAGGACAGACTCATTTGTGCGTGACCAGAAGTCTTGGGATGGCCCAGGAACATTCCTGTACCAGGTGCCCCCAGAGAAAACCTCGGAGTCTCTTTTGGCCCATCTGCACATGTGGTGCCTTCATGGGCCAGCTGGGTGGCTCTCTCTTGAGCACCTGTATCTTCTGCTCTTTATTAACACCAGCAGATTCTTCTTAGCAACTGTCTGTGCTATTTTGTCTTGTTTTTCTAGAATAGACGTGAAAATCCTTTTCCTGTGCCTTCTTTGTCACCGGACATTTGCCCACCAGAGCTTACGGTCTCAGGTAAGAGTTGTGCTCAACCGTTCTCCTTGTGTGGGGGACAAACAGCTGTGGCTCCTCAAGCTGAGGATGATGAAATCACAGAATAAAATCACAGAATCCCAGACTGGTTGTGTTGGAAGAGACCTTAAAGCTCATCTCATTCCAGCCCCTGCCATGGGCAGGGACACCTTCCACCATCCCAGGTTGCTCCAAGCCCCATCCAACCCGGCCTTGGACATTTCTAGGGATGGGGCAGCCACAGCTTCTCTGGGCAATCTGTGCCAGTGCCTCACCACCCTCACAGGGAAGAATCCTTTCCCAATATCCCACCTAACCCTGCCCTCTGGCAGTTAAAAGCCCTTGTCCTATCACTACGGTTTTTTATCAGTGTTTATACTGCTGTAGTGGAATTTAATGGGGTGATAACGAGACACAGCCTTATCAGAAACAGGGAAGGCAGCAGCCTGGCTTACTCAACGAGTAGTAACTATGTCCGTGTTTGCCCAAAGTAGCAAAACTCTTTACTAAGGCATTCGAGGGCTGAGGTATTCACAGGACACAAATTCTTCCCCTCTCAGCCTTTGGCTCATTTGCAGCAGTGCCTTTGCCCGTGTCAGACATTCAGCAGGTCTCATCACAGGCCACATTCTCTCTGACGGGAATGGGGGGTCCTGGGACACAGAGTGTGTCACCAGGTAGTCAGTGA
Organism: Cephalopterus ornatus; assembly: GCA_013396775.1. Taxonomy (NCBI): domain Eukaryota; kingdom Metazoa; phylum Chordata; class Aves; order Passeriformes; family Cotingidae; genus Cephalopterus; species Cephalopterus ornatus. Next base: position 120,971 of record VZRE01010664.1, read on the forward strand.
CAGTTGTGACGTACACACCAGCCCTGGCGCTGAACGGGCAGTAAGGGTGCCCTCAGTTGGCCAGACTGGGAAATGGCTTCTAGATGCGACTAAACCAGACTTCTCTCTACATCTAAACTTCACTTTTTGCTTATTTTCCATGGTGTGTTTTTTCTCCCTGCTCTGAGTCTACTGAGCTCCTACCTTTTGTGGAGAGACCCACTCTGTACACCCGACAGGGTGGCAGCAATGGGGGTGAGCTCAAATCACCCTGCAGCTTCCCAGATCCCTTAGGAATGGCAGGAAACCTCCATAACCTCTGTGACCCAGAGCCCAGAGAGGCAACCTCCACCAAGACACCCCGTATCCCTGTGACAAGAATGTTCTCCCGCCCTGAGGAAAAGATAGGTTTTCCCAATGAGTCTCCAGCAAGTGCTGCCCATCCTTCTTGCAGCCTCAAATCCTTCCCCATGCGCCGCCAGGGCAGTGGCTCTGCTTACAAATCCCTGTGCCTTGTTGTAATTCCCATCTGGAAGGCTGAGAGCAAGCACTGGAGGTAAATCGTGTTTAGTCCATACCTGGGATCGGCGGCAGATGGAGCAGCCAGTGCTGGGATGGGTGTGTGCCAGCTCTGCTTCCAGGGGTGCCTGTGCCACCTTGGGCAAGCTGAACAGGCTCTAGCTCTGTCTTCCATGCTCCTCTGGAAGGCCCTGGGACAAGGATTTGCTCTGTCCTCCCTGCCCTGAGTGTCCTGCAAATGTCAGTTGGGCCTTCAGGTGGCCACCACGGAGAGCCAGCACTCTAATCACTGCCTGACTTAACTGGGAGATTTATCCCAGCAGGTCTTTGCTGTGAAATGCTGAGGAGGCTTTGTGTCAGTGTCGTCACCCACGAAAACAGACAACTGGCTTTGAAAGAGCAGCAGCCAGGCTTGGAGCCTGGGCCAGTGCCTGCCTGTCTCTGGGTGCCTGGTGGATGCCCTGGATATCCCTGTGTCCAGGGCTGGCAGCAAAGCCACCCAGAGCTAATCCTGATTAGCCAAGCTGGGAAGGGTGACAGCTCTGCCCTTGAACTTGGAGGGCGGAGTGTTGGTGGCCAGTACAGCAAACCCAGTTGTTACCTCTTGCTCCTCCCAGCTCTGGCAGAGTGGATGGATCCCTGGATCAGGAGGATTACATTTGTGCAGCACCTCCGCTGCTCCCCGCTGCCTTCCCCTTGCAGTGGGCCCTGCCCTGATGGTCAGGAGGGTGTGGGGAGAAGTGCTCCAGAGATTCCAGAGGAGTGGAGTTACTCGGCAAAGAGGGCTTCCCATGGTGTTAATCAGATCCCAGGCGGACAAAAGGAATTGCTTCCTGGGCAAATCTTGGGCCACTGGCATGAGAAGGAATTTTATCAGCTGGGCTGAGGGTTTGAGGGTGGGCAGGGGCAGACACAGCAATCCTGCACCTTTCTGGAGTCTGGCTGGGCTGTCCCGAGCAGGCAATGCCTTCTGCAGTGCTTTCCCAGGGAATATCCTCCTTCCTTACAGACAAGGGTTAATCAGAATGGAAAAGGTGAGGATCCCTCCAGGGGTGGAGGGGCAGGGCTTTGCTCTGGACTCTTTCAGCTGTGCAGCAGCGCTGGCAATGCTGAGCCAGCTGGATCTTCCATCTCACGACAGCTTTTCCCCAGCACAGCAGCTGCTCTTTCTGCCTCCTTCTCCCTTTGTGGCCACCTCACAATGCATGTGGCTCCTTCTACCCAAAAAACTCTGCCTGTCCAAAAGAGGGGAAAAGGGCTCAAGGCTTTTTTCAGCCTTGAAGAGGGAAGAAAATCTTGCAGTGGTGCTTTTCCACATTGGTTTTAATCTCTCCATTCCCATGGGTTTCATGAATTGTTTCAGTTTTGCTTAATCAGTTAGAGCAGATTTTGTTTAATTCTTTTTTTTCACAGCTCATCACAACTGCGGGCCCCAAGACTCCACAAAACTCTGTGACTGGAAATTTCCAAAGTGCTATTTTTGCACTCCTAGGTCCTTGGATGAAACATCCCATTTTAAACCATGCAGAAGCCCAGTTTCAGAAGGGTTTGCACCAGTGTCCTATCTTTCCAAGAGTGGCCTACTTCAGCCTTCCAGAACTGGATTTAATAAATCCTGAACTTTGATTTTTGTCCTGCTGCACACACATAATATTTCATATAATTAGAGTTCTAAGTTTGCTTTTCAGACACCTCTTTCCTCTACCAAATGCTCACCCATTTATTTATTTTTTATTTTCCAGCACCTGCTTCAGCATCTAATCACAAAGCAGCTTCAGGCACCAAACCAAAAGTAGCACTGGATCCCCATATCCGGCTCAAGGATGGGAAACTGGAACTGGTAAGTAGAACAGGTCCCTCTTCCCAAAGCAAGGTGAGCTATGCAGGAAATAGTCCTTCCTCTCTCCAGCTGAGAGTGCTGGAGGTTAAGTCCAGCCTCTGAAGGTAGAAAGGGAGAAGGAATAGTGGAATATCCTGACTGTGTCCAAAGGGGAATTTGAACACACCTTGGCTCCTCTTGGCTATTTCCCAGTGCTCTGGGGGACTCCAGAAGTCTTCTCCTGGCATTCACACCTCCCTTGGACTACAGATGCTTGGTACTGCTGTTGCTGCTGGGGTGACCACGGGCAGCCTGGTGTGTGCGAGGAGAGGCTGAGATAGGAGATATGTCACCAAGGATCCAGCTAGAACTGCTAATTCTTTCAGCATTTTACGGAAAACCTGTTCCATGGGCAGAGAGCAGAGCTGCCCGTTTGCTCGCCGAGACCTGCTGAAGGGCAGAGTGCCCTGGGGGGCCATGTCCCTGTCTGGCTTTGGGGTACAAGTTCCCCCGGGTTCTGCTGGCGTTTGAGGGGGAGAGCGGGAACAGGGTCCCTTGCGCAGGGGACACCACGGTGGCCCCGATGTGACGAACATCTGCTGCCACCCGACGGCAGCAGAGAGCTCGCCCTTGGCTGCTCCCACCTCCCGGGAGGGCAGCGCGCCAGCAGGAACTCTTCTAAGCCTGCCTAATTCTCCTAAAGCGGGATTTAGGCCTGCATTTTGCAGCGACCTCTGCTCGTCATGGGTACAAAGCAGCTCCTCTGGGTAGGAGGAGTGGGACGCTGGGTTTCTCCTTTTAAAAGCCTGTGTTACGCACGGGCAGCTGCAGCGGTGACGGGGTCGGGTGTGACACCAACAGGCACAACCTGAGGTGGTTTTGGGGTGGCCAACCTGCCCAGCACCCCAAAGGGTGGGAGCCAGTCTGGGAGCCTGCAGCACTGCCTTGCACAGGGGGCAGAAGAGCCGGAGGTGGAACTCGAATGAGAGAGCAGACGGGTCCCAGGGACTTACTTGCTCGTGATGGAAACGTGAGCAAGGATTCATCACCCGCGCCTTCCCAGGGGACCTTGTGCGAGGAGCTGGGAGTAGGAGCTGTGTGTGCAGCCTGAGACAGGCAAGTGTTTCATTCAGGTTCTTTCCCAGAGGCTGCTGAGCTCCACTTCTTCCTTTAAAAGCTTTTAGTTGCTGCCACCCACAGTGAAGTGGGGCTTGCACAGGTTTATCTGCTCTCTGTGGTGCCCTGGGGTTCAACTGATAAATATCAGTAGAAGTCCGGGCATCAGGAGTAATGGGAGAGCAAAAGATGAAGTGGAGAAGCAAAATGTTTGAATGTCTCCTCTCACCATGGGAAATACTCTGAGAAAAGCTTTTATCTTCTTGGTCCTAAACACAATTCCCAGGCAACAAGAGAAAAGAGAGAAGAGGCCAAGCTCTTGCCAGATGAGCCTTGCTAAACTCCCCTGGCTATGAATAAAAGTCCCGACAGCTCATCAGAGCTGCAAATCTGACTGCAGTCTGTAGAGAATGTTCTTGGAAGGATGTGAACATGTCCCTGTCTTCAGTAACAGACATTTCTGTACACATGTAGGAAAGGAGAGACTGGAGACCCAACCCAAGCCTGATCCTTTGGGAGATGCTTCCTGGAGAGCCACTTCCAGGAGAAACCCAACACCAAGTGTCTTCCCAGTGCTTACTCCAAAGTGTCACTTTTCCAGTATTTTTCTTTTTAAAGGCTCCTTGTTTCTGCTCAAGGTTCTGCGGTATCTTGGTCTGGATGTGACTGAGGAGAAGAAGAGGCAGTTGCGGCAGAGCCTGACCACGGACTCGCAGGGGACGGTGGCCTACGGAGGTGAGCGGGAGCTTGGCTGGGTTTGGGGAGCTTTGCTGGCAGATAAGAAAGGAGAGAGGTGACAGGTGAGACCCTGCCTGGGCACTGATGGAGCCTCAAAACAGTTTTAAGAAAAGTCACAAACACAAATAAAGGCTTTTAGTACAACCACAGAATGGTTTGGGTTGGAAGAGACCTTAAAGATCATCTCATTCCACCCCCTGCTATGGGCAGGGTCACATTCCACTATCCCAGGTTGCTCCAAGCCCCATCCACCCTGGCCTTGGACACTTCCAGGGATGGGGCAGCCACAGCTTCTCTGGGCAACCTGTGCCAGGGCCTCCCCACCCTCACAGGGAAGAATTTCTTTTTAATATCTAATCAAAACGTACTCTCTGTCAGTTTAAAGCCATTCCCCTTGTCCTATCAGATGTAAAATCAGACTAAAATAAAGTTGGTGCAAGGGCTCATTTAAATTCCCAGCTTTCCTAGCAGGAGCTGACCAGAGGACATACAGAAAATAAAAGCCACCTCTGCTTTCTGTGACCTGCCAGAGCATGTCTGACCCACAGAGTCTGCTCCCCAGAAGGTTCTTAGCAAAAATCCAAAGCCATCAGCATGTCCCCACCAGACAGAACAGGCACTTGGACCAATGTTTTTGTGCAGAGCGAGGGATGGGACACAGAACCACGTGAGGCCTGTGCAAACCTTGTGAGGCCAAGTGCCAGGTCCTGCACCTGGGTCAGGGCCCAATCCAGAGCATGGATCCAGGCTGGGCAGAGAAGGGATGGAGAGCAGCACTGGGAGAAGGATCTGGGGGTGTTGGTGGATGAGGGGCTGGACATACTCTGGCCGTGTGTGCTGGGACCCAGAAACCCCCCATGCCCTGGGCTGATCCCACAGCATGGGCAGCAGGGGAGCGGGGATTCTGCCCCTCTGCCCCCTCAGGTGACACCCCACCTGCAGAGCTGCCTCCAGAGATGGGGCACCAACCTCAGAAGGACATGGAGCTGCTGGAACGAGCCCAGAGGAGGCCACAGAGACACTCTGAGGGCTGGAGCCCCTCTGCTCTGGAGCCAGGCTGGGAGAGCTGGGGGTGTTCACCTGGAGAAGAGAAGGCTCCAGGGAGACCTGAGAGCCCCTTCCAGGGCCTAAAGGGGCTCCAGGAGAGCTGGAGAGGGACTGGGGACAAGGGATGGAGGGACAGGCCAAGGGGGAATGGCTTCCCACTGCCAGGGGGCAGGGAGAGATGGGATATTGGGAAGGAATTGTTGCCTGTGAGGGTGGGGAGTCCCTGGCACAGGTTGCCCAGAGAAGCTGTGGCTGCCCCATCCCTGGAAGTGTCTAAGGCCAGGTTGGACAGGGCTTGGAGCAACCTGGGATAGTGTAGTGGAATGTGTCCCTGCCCATAGCAGGGGATGGAATGGGATGAGCTTTAAGGTCCCTTCCAACCCAAACCATGCCATGATTCTGTGATTCTGTGACTGGAGGCTCTGGGATCCAGGTGCCACCTCCCTGATGGCTCCCATCTGTCCCACACAGCCCCTCTTGTTGTGCTTTCTTTCATGTCTGAAAGCAAAATGAATCTGGATTTTCAAACTTGTCAATTTAACACCTTTTCTAAGCGCTGAACTCACCGAGTTGTCTTTTTGTTTAAATCAGCAACATGAGAAATGGCAGCAGGAGGCAGGTGCAGGTCAGAGAAATGTAGGTTTGGCTTAAAGTTTTAAAACTCTCAGAACCACAATCATAAAAATTCCCCTCTGAAAATATCTGGGGGTTTTGGGTTTTAAAAGTAGTTTTTTTCAATTGGATAAGAAACAAGAGTCTGATAAAGTGTGCCAACAACTCATTGAAGCTTGGTGGGATTTCTGAGGAACCCAGGAGGGTTAGAGAGGACTGTTTGGCATCTCCAAACCCTCTCTGATTGGCATCAGTGGTGCCCCAAAGTCGGTGGCATTTTCTCCTAACGCAAAACACTTTTCTTTTTTAGCCTGGTAAAAACTGCTTGTTTCTCACAGATGTTCTCCAAGCACTCAGGGATCTGATGCAGGAGGAGCTGGACGAGGCTGGTCTGGATTCCAACTCCATGCTTTTCACACAGCACGAAGTGGCCAATCTGCTGGATACATCAGCTTTTCACTCCCCGGTCAGTCAGTCCAAAGCTCTTCTACATGGAGTCTTCGTTGTGAAATCCATGGAATTCTGAGATGGGAAAAGCTAAATTACCATTTTCTGATTGTCCTAGAAGAGAGACAGACAGATAAAGAGAAGGCAGAACTATGCATTAATCATTTTGATTATAGGAAATTCTATAAAAGACCTCAAACTACTCATTTTTAATAAGGAAATAATAACATCTACAGGATAATATGAGGAAGCAGCCTGGCAGTGATGCACAAGGGAAAATAGGCATAATTAATCAATATTAACTAATTTCATTTGGTTCACAGAATGAAAATTCACTGTAAGAGAGCTATTTAGCATCGACAGGGATCAGAGAGTGAAATCCTGTGGGGCGAAAAAAACCCCTGGTGTTGAATTATTTAATGTGCATTTTGATCCTTTGCATAAAAATGCTGACTCCTTCTTGAAGTGGTTTGGACTGGATGTGTGATGAGTCTGTCCCTCTCCTTGCAGACCTTTGACTCTCTCAACTGCAATGGCAACGAGGACCTGGAGCAGCTGCAGCTGGAGATGACGGACCTGCGGCACGAAGTCCGAAGGCTAAAGGTGGAGCAGATTTCTTGGCTGGGGCCTTCTGCTGAGGTTGTCCATGGGGGTAATGGTGTGGCCTGTTCCTCTTGAGAAGTCGCCAGTTTGCATTCTGTGCATTCCTCGTCACAAAGGAGCCTCTCACCCTCTGCTCTCCTTAATTGCCTCTCTCTCACTCTCAGCTTCAAACAAAAACTTAGTTGTACTCGAAGTCTGCAGTCCCTTCTTAGAAGAGTTAATATATTTAAAAATACCAAAGAGTTTCTCACGAATCATTCAAGCCCATGATAAACAGAAGGAACCACCTGGGCTCCCACCCTCTCCTGGCTGCAGATCCCCGGTGAGGCTGTCGGCACCATGGTTGTGTCCAAGGGGATTTCTGCAGACCTGCAGTTCACAGCACAAAAAAGCTCTCCCTGTGGGGGGGACAGTGCACAGAGCTTACACCCTCCGTAAAATAATATTCTGGTGGATAGGGGCTACAAGACCAGGGCATTTTCTAGAGAATGTCCTGTCACTTGTTGCTTCTAACCCAGCAAAAACATTTTCCGTAGTCTCTCCTGAAAGAGGTGGAGAACAGCAAGAAGTCAATGGAAGATGAGCTTCAGAGGCTGAACCAGGTTAGTGAAGGGGTTTCTGGGGCCCTTAGGGTGGGTTTGGTGGTTGGCAGCTGAGAGGGATGTGGTGAGTTCACCAGAACTTCTCACTGCTTCCAGAAAGCTCTGGGGTTCCTCTCCGAGAACCGGACGCTGCACAACAAGCTGCAGATGGCCGAGGTGGTGCAGAGACAGTCCCACAGCGCTGAGCAGGACTACGAGGAAGTGATCCATTTGCTGGAAGCTGAAATTGCAGAACTGAAGATGCAGCTGGCAGGGAAGAAAGCAAAACACGTCTCTGAAATAGAGGTAATGCAACCCCCAGCCTGGGAAAGCCTCACAACCTTACAGACCTTTCTGTGGGTTCAGGGAGTCTGGAATGGTTTGGGCTGGAAGGGGCCTTGAAGCTCATCTCATTCCACCCTGCTGTGGGCAGGGACACCTTCCACAAGACCAGGTTGCTCAGACCCCCATCCAACCTGGCCTTGGACACTTCCAGGGACGAGGCAGCCACAACTAAGGTTCTCCTCCTTCTTTTTATGCAGGAGAAAATGAAATAGCACATAGATCATTTGTTGTGTGTGACCGCAAGGCCAACATGCTCTCTGGGTCTGTGTTATAATTTGCATCATTTCCACTGTCCCTTTCCAAAGGACACTGCTTTTGTGTGTAACAAATGTCATAAACTGGTGCTTCCAAAGGCCAAGGCTGCAGCATCACCACCACCTTTCTCTTCCTTCTGTGTCCCTGTGCCAGGAGGACATTCTGGAGCTGAAGAGGCAGCTGTCCCTGGCTGATGGCCAGTTACGGAAATCAGAAGTCTCACGGAAGCGCCTGGAGATCTGCAATAGGAAACTGCTCCTGTTTGTGCAGGTGAGGTGTGGAGCCACCTCGGTGCTGTGCCATCGCTGCAGCCTCTCACCTTAAGGGGGACTTTGCAAGTCCAATGAACTTCCTGCTCCATAAGCAAGAGGGTTTTTTTCCCCTATCTCACCCTAAAAAGACACTGTCTGTTGGTTGGGAGTAACCAGGGGATGAACTCATATATCTTCATAACCCTAAGAGCAATGTCAGCTCCCTGGGGCAGGTTTTCCTGGTGGCTCTGCTCTCCCTGGCTCACCAGTCCCACCGGGATGTTCTGGTTGAGGCTGTTCCAGGAGCTCAGCTGTTGAAATCATCCCTGCAAACTACTTCCCTTGGTAGAGCTGCTTGTTGCTTCTCTACAAACTTGAAGAGTGGTTTTGCTCTTCCAGTGCTTCCCCCCCACCCCCAGATTTCCTGAAAAATCTCACACATAATTGGTTTAGTCTTTTCATTGGCTGTTCTTCCACTTCACTCTCTGTACTGGGAATACCAATGTATGTCATCAGTAAACTGGCCAGTATGAGAGGCACTAATACTCAGTGTATCTGCTGTGGCTTCGAGTGGCCTGTCCCAGGAGCTCTTCAAATCAAGAGGAAACAGTGGAGCAAAAGGAAATGTAGATGCCATGTCCTCTGCTCCAGAGAAGGAAGAATTAAAATGCCTCCAGTCCTGCAGCACTACGTGCTGGAGCCTGTGCAGTTCGGGGTCAAACTTTGAAAGTGCATTTAACTTGACCCCAGGGTTAAACATCACAGGACTTTTGAACACTGGAGCAAAATATCTTCCCTTTTTATCCACCCCTCAGTAGTCTCTAAGAAGTCATGACCCGTGTATGTAATGAGAGCTTACACGTGCAGGTACAACCCAGAATCCAAGGATTGCTGGCAGCAGTGATCAAGGCTTGCTGAAATATAGCCTGCAAAAGTGTTCTTTGGAAGAGGATTTTTGTGTTGCATTTCATGTATTTTAGCGTTGGCATCAAAATGCAGAATTCAGATGTGTCTGTGGATTTGCATAGGCTGAGAATGTTGTCTGAGCTGAAAAGGGCCTTGAGACATTCCCTTCAAGGGCAATGAATAAGCAGAAGCTGATTACTGTCATATTAAATCTGATCATCAGGAAAAACCCATGGGGTTTGTTCTCAGGAATTATTCATTCCTACAAGTTTGAAATCTCTTTTTTTTTCTTTTTTCTTTTTTTTTTTTTTTGTTGTCGCATGGCAGAACGTTCACAAGGTCCTGAGCACACCCAGTCATTTACCAGATGAGAAAAGGTAGGAAATGGCTCCTGGGAATGGTGAACAGCAGCATGAAATGTCCTTTTCTGACCTTTCTCAGGGGAAGGTGCTTCACACATAACCTACCCGGAGTTTCTAAACATGCCTTGTTGCTTTGGAAGTGAAACCATGGGAGAAAGATGATCTGGGGGCTGCTGGTGGGTTGGACCTGGGGGGGGTTGGCCTCTGTTCAGGCTTTTTTGGGGAGTGAGTTGCTGAAACACTGCTCTGGTTAAGTTGCTCTGTTAGCAGAGACCTTAGGAAGGTTGTTTCAGAATTTTGACCCACCTGCTTTTCCACACATAAACCAGGTTTTGGCTCCAGAAGCACATCCTTATTTATTAGCAGTTATAGTAGATGAGTGTAAGCAAAGAGCTTCACATGGCTCTCAACTGTGGGAATGCTGCAGAAATAGAGCTCAGGCTCCTGGACTCCCCCCCAACCTGAACCTATGTCCTGCCATGTGCGAATAAATGTATCACAACTCTCTGTGTGTTTTTAACTGATTAAATCATTGAAAGCTCACTGTCCCATGGATAATGACCAGCGCCTTCAAAAAAAACATGTTTTAGGAAGGATGGAAAACAACTTTTAAGTGTCCAGGATGGTTATTTCTAATGTAATGAGGGGAAAATACTTTAGAGAAATTCTAAAGACTACTTTTGATGTCTGGCTGTAACAAAACAGTGCAAGTCTGTCTAACAGAGAGTCTCCCATGCTGCTGAGGGGTTGAGATGCAATCCCCTCCAAACACCCAGCATTTATGTAGCACATCCCTCACGAGAGGCTGGCCAGGATTTTCAATGACCCTTCCATGACAGAAGTATTGATGGCACTTTCTGTATTTATAAGCGTCAACAATGCAACAGAAGAGGATAAAACAGACGCAGTCTCAGACACATCTCTTCCATCTTCAGATCTTGTTGACCTCTTGCTATCAGAAGCTAAAGAACTGTTAGCACCAATCCTCTCCAGCAAGGACGGTAAGCACTAAATTCACTGGAGAAACCTGAATCCAAGCAGGTCTCAGAGGTGTCTGTCAGTGTCAGTGACAGTTTCCACCACCTTCCATGACTTTTGCCATACCTCCCATACATGTACCTGATTGTCTCATGCAAACAGAGATGGAATTGCCCTCCCTATATCCATGTGACTCATCTTGGAATCTGAAATGCAAACTTGCAGGGTAAGGAGTCAGAGGTGCCACTTGTGCTCAAGCCCACAGGAAAGGCATTTATTCAGGGAAAGAAAAAACTATCAGGCAGGAGGGTGGTTTCACAGAATCGTAGAAATGCTGGTTGAAAGGGATTGCTGGAGATCAGGAGTCAAATCTTCTGCCCCGGGTAGGACCACCCCACTAGACGGGATCTGCAGTAGCTTTAGCCAGCTTTAGTTCAGCCTCCCAGGATGCTGATCCACAGCCTTCCAGGATTACGTGTTCCCTCACTGAGGAAGGTTTGCCCAGCACCCAGCCTGAACTGCCCCAGGGCAGGATGTGGCCACTGCCCCCAGTTACAGTGTCTGCACTGCAAGAACAGCTGGGCTCCAGCGTCCTTCTCACGGCCCCTGCAGTAGCAGTGCTGTGGCCTCTCGGCCTCCTCTTTGCCAGGTTAAACACACCCCGCTCCCTCAGCCCTCCCTGGCCTCTCCTTGCAGGTTATGCGCCCTGGGGCTCCCCTTGCTGGGCCCCATCCAGTTTCTCAATAGCTTCAAACCAGGGATCCAACCCTTCCTTGCACCATCTGGGTACGGCTGCAGTGATGCTGAGCAGAGGGAACAGTCAGCTCTCCGTTTCCTTGGCGTACAAACCAGCCACACTGATGAGAAAATCAGAGAAAAGGCATCCAGCTCCATGGGAGTCTGGATTAACTTCCCTAGACTGGGACTCTGAGCTAGTCCATGAGCCATAAACAGCAGTTATTTGGCCCTACTTGTCTCCTTGCACACGAAGCGAGTTTCTGATCTCCTCTGTGTCATGACCAGGTGAGCAAACAGCCCCAAACACGTGCCCAGGCTTGGCTCTTTGATGCTCTTCACCAACTCAACATGGCCATGGCCCAGCACAGGGTTTGTCTCAGGGAAATAATTGTAGCCTTTCAGGAGCACCTCTGATATATGAGTGTGTCAGCATTTTCCAAGTTCCTGCCTCATTTAAAGGAGAATTATCATAATGTAGCAGCACACTGGGCATTTTTCTAACCCTTCACTTACACTTGGCTGTGTGTTTCCATTTGCAGCTCTGCCATGGGACAGGGACCAGTGCCTGCCTGCTGAAGGAATACCAAATTACAAGGAGTAGGTGTCAGAACCCTGGTCTGTAATTTTGACAACACATATAGTAAAAATTCCTGTTTGGTTTGTTAGGGTTTTTTAATCAAAACTGTTGCTTGACAACTTTTAATCAGATAGAGGCCTCCAGATGGCCATGTCAGAGAAATACGTCCCCCTTCTAGACAGCAAGAGACTTCCTGCCCTGCACAGTGAAGGATGCTGTGAATTCCTGGATCTCTCTTTTGCTTTCTAAAACATTGTTTTTCCTTCAGGCCAGATGGGGATTTGTGGCTCTGTGGCTTGTCTAGCTGGCATTTTTATAGTGCATAAGGAAAAAAGCATCACTGAATGTGTTAATCTTTTATGCTATGGTATCAGGATGCTGTGAAGCCCTGGCCAAGGAGAGCAGGATGACATGGTTTTGTTTGAACCTTAAATTTCCCTAAAACCTCTTAATTGGCTTATATTTAACAGAGCTGTATCCTAAAGTTATTTGCTGCAAGGGCACTCTAAGACCTAAATATCTCCTACTACTGTCTGAGCTGATCACCTTAGCTCAAACTGAAGACTTGCCAGCACAGTTCTTCAGTTAGGTACAAAACAGACATTTGAAAACTACGATTTCAAGGTTATAAAAAGCATTTTCAGACAAGACAGATGGCCAGCACAGACCACTAGCCAGGCAAGATCCGTGGCCTCCTCTTCTTTCCCAAGTAACCAGTGCTGTCTTCACGTTGTCCTCTGTGTCCTCCTCCCAGACCACCTAACCCCTATTTCTCCTCTTCAGCCATCTCCATCAGAAGACCACGTGGCCCCCTCCTCCAAGCCAGACCAAGAGTGATCAACCACAGCCACCGAGTCCGACGGAGCTGCCTAAGAAGCCGACATAAATGCCCCATGGCTTGGTCGTGCCCTGCACCACGACCGCCCACGCCACAGGTGCTGCTGTGCTGGGAGACGGGAAGGACACCCCATGGGCACCTCTCCAGGCAAAGCAGACTGAGAACAAGCTTTCTGACACAGGACTAACTCTTCCTCACTCTCCAAGACTTTTCAGTGACCTCCCCTGCGCATCTACCTCCGAGTTATCATACAAGGCTCTTTGCTCACGGTTCTGCAGCTTTATAGGAAAAGTATTCTCAAGAGGCTCCAGGGGCCTGGATTTCAGTGGCAGCTTTTTAGAGCTTGTATTCTGGGTAGTAAGAGGAGCATGAACTCCCCTGAGGGACTCAGGGGTCTCCAACAGACTCCTTTTGGTATTTCAGATGGAAAACCAAAGTCTATTTAGTGACTGTAATCAAAGCAGCTTAATCTGTAGCGTCCTAGCTGTCTTGGGATAGGTACTGCTCTTTTTATTCTTTTTGTATAGCTTATCCCAGCTGCAATGCTTGAAGTGGAAAGCGGCATCTCAGCAGCCAGTTGTTGGACCAAGAGCGCAGAGATATCCAGCGGGATGCTCCAGTGGCAACATACCGCTGGACACCCCCCCTGGAATGTGAGAGGGCATATAGTGGACATAGTGAACATAGCTCAGTAAAGGTCCACGGTGTCACTGGGAAATGAGATACGCATGATGCAAGGCTGTTCTGTGAGAGGGCAATGAATAGGGCACAGATCTGAGATGAACGGAAGGTCTGGAAAATAAAATGGAAACACTTCTCAAAGGCATTTGCTCTCTGGGCTATGATTGCAGTGGTTGTGTTCAGCGCCTCTGAGACAAAGACACAGCCTGAGTCCATTTTTCCTCCCTCTGATTTTGGCAGCTCCTAGTGAGATGCATTGAGAAGCTGCAGGGAAATGGGGCACAATCTGGCTTTTACAAATAATTTGTTAAGATTACTTCAAATTTCCTTTGTGGGAGTTCAAAGCATGTGGATCCTTTATAGCCTAAATTAAAAGCTTAGGAAAAATCATGACCCTCACCAGTGTCTACTGCACATGGGGATATCACTACACTGCTAAACCAGTAAGTGTGTGATGGAATATATTGTATAAATAACCAGTCTGAAATGTTGCTTAAACCTAATTTCATAGCTTGAAGCAAATAAATCTTGTGAATCCATGCCTTGGAATATAATTTAAAGGACTTCTTTCAAAAGAAAACATAATTCTTTGGACCACTCACAGGGAGAAGATACTTTCAAAAAATATTCATCTTGGGATAGCTTATGGTTAATAACTCATTCCCCAGTGCTCTCTGCTTCGATAGAATGATAGTAAATACTGGTGTTACCTGTGGGTTTGGCCCTATGGCTTTGTTCTCACTCCCTGTGGTATACAGACAGGTAAGAGGTGCACGGAGCAAAATCTAGTCTCACCAGTTTGGTGTACCTTGACTCTGGAAAAACACCTCCAGTTCCCCTGGGGCAGATCCCAATGTGCTCCTGGTGGAGTGTCTTCAAGAGCACTTGGCCAGGAGCTGCATCCTGGGAGATGTCTCTGGTCACTGCTCGCCCTCAGCAGGGAACACAACCAACAAGATTTTGGGAAGTAGCAGGTCTTGGGCTGTGCTGTGTCATTCCAACCACCCAACGGCACTTGAGACACTTGGTAGAAAAGGGAGGAGTTATGAGGTAAACAGAACTGTTTAGGCTGAACTTAAATCTTGTGGAAGCCAAGAGAAGTTTTAATACCAACTCTGAGAATCACGGAATTTTCTCAAAATACAAGTATTGAACTGCACCTCCCTGAGTGCTGAAAAGGCACATCCCGGTCCTGTCCCATCAGAGACCAGTTACATGGTCCAAAAGAGAATATCCTTGACGCTGCTTCCATAGTCAAGTGATCTGCATTTGAATGTCCCAAGAAAGAAGACTTTTATCAAAGCATCCCAGTGGGTGAGGGTATGGATGAGACAAGCACCGTGCAGTTGGTGCTGGCACGTGGCAAGGGGTGGAAACAATGGGATGCTGCCCCAGGGCCTCTGGCTTTGGGGTCTCCTGAGCTGTCTGTCAGCAAAGGAGCTGGGAAGAAATTAACCTTTTAAAAAGCCCTGACAGTTCTGTGCTCTCTGGAAAAGAAATCTTCCATGTTCTCATCAGCCACTGGAGACCCTCTTGTGGAGCAAGGATCAAGGACTTTGTGCTTTGCAAAGCTTTCATATTTCTTATCTGATTTCCAGTATTTTCTTTGAATTTATCATGTTCCTTTTGCCTTTGCTTCGAGCACAGAAAACTTTCTGCTCTCTATTAATAGCGTTGTTACCAACCGCTACCTTCGCAGAGCAACGCTCAGAGCTAAGCTCTGCTGAGCACTGTGCTCCTGGAGGTGATGCTGATTCCAGTGACCCAGAATAACAAACCTGTGTCATGCTTTACTCCCAGGCAAGTGGAATTAGGCAGAACTCAAGGCTGACATCTCCTCACAGAGCTACCAAGAGGCAAAAGGGGAAACGCTAAAGGAACAAACCGCACACGAGGAGAAGTCACAGAACACGTCATCGAACAGGATGTGTTTTATTTACGCAGGGCCTGTCTACCAACTGCAAGGGAGCTGAATTCTGAATTCATTTGCAATATTTTAGCTTGCTTGTAAGGCTGTGGAGATGTGCTGCTGTAGCAATGTGCTGTGTTTGTCTCAGAGTATCTGTCTCAGAGGGTCCCAGCATGACTGCACAGAAATGAGGAGGAGTATTTGTGATAAAAATGAGTCCTGCATGGTATCAGATTATCCTGAGTGGCGTCCCAGTACCTGAAGGGAGCCTACAAGAAAGATGCAGAGGGATTTTTCACAAGAGTTTGTAGTGACAGGACAAGGGAGAATGGATTCAAACTGAAAGAGAGAAGGGTTAGATGGGATATTGGGAAGGAATTCTCCCCTGTGAGGGTGGTGAGGCCCTGGCACAGGTTGCCCAGAGAAGCTGTGGCTGCTCCAGCCCTGGAAGTGTTCAAGGCCAGGTTGGACAGGGCTTGGAGCAACCTGGGCTAGTAGAAGGTGTCCCTGCCCATGGCAGGGAGTGGAACTGGATGATTTTTAAGGTCTCTTCCAACCCAAACAATTCTGGGATTCTGTGATAAGATGGAAAATGGCAAATATTTTATGATCCACGTGAGAAAATGCAGAGTCCCTGTAAATGGACATAACTGAGCGTGTTCAACACATTGCATGTGATAAACTCATAAAGATGCATTTAAAGAGCATCAGCAGAGTCAGCTGTTGAGCTGGAAGACTTGCGGGTCAACCATCAGTGATGTGATGGGTTTATTTTGCATTTTCTTTATGCAAAGAGAAATACAGTTCTTAACTATTGGTGAGTCGCAGGTTGGGGGACCTCTCTTCCCCACAAAATAAACCAAAACAAGATTTGAGTATGTGTTTTAACAGCTGCGAAAGCAGTGAAGGAGGGGCAGGGAGTCACCTCGGCATGGTGTTGAAAGGTGAATGTAGCAGAGAGCCATTAACACGCTGTTTATCTGCAGTCCCGTGGGCAAGGTAACCCAATCTGCTCTAAATGTGCTGGGCTTGAGCTCATTAGGTCTCCAGTTTCGTGCCTGCCAGTGATCTCTGCCATCTCACTGTGTGACCTTGGGCAGCTCACTTCAGCCCTGTTTTGCACCAGAAAATAAATGGGACTGAGAGAATCACGAGAAGACAAAGCCCTGGGGACCCGTAGGATGTGAGGGGACAAGAGGACCTGTGAGTGGTGTGGGATCAGGTACTGCTGATCTGTGTTTTCAGAGAAGAAAATGAAGAAAGCCTCAATATTTCAACTTTTGCTGGCTCTCAAAACAACAGATCCAACTTTTGCTTGGCTTTGGTGAAACGGAGCAAGGTTAAGTGCTTAAGATTTCTCCACAGAGGTGTGAAGGTGAAATCCATCCCTGAACGCCGCAGTGGAGTGGGCTGGTGTGTGTACTCCCAACACTGGAGCTCCAGAGTCTCCTCTTTCTCCCAGCTCCACTCAGTGACACCTGGACTGAAGCCACTTCCACGCTGCTTTAAATATGGCTCTAAAAAGCAGGTGAACTTTGCTGCTGAATTTTTAAAGAGGCTCTTTAATGATTTAACAGTGCTGATTTTCTCAGGGTTGTTGAACACATGTGAAAGGGGGCTGGAAAGCACCTCCTCGGTGTGATGATGCAGGAAGGGCCGGGCTGGTGGTGTGATACTGCCTTTCCTTTTCTGTTTTTTTCCTCAGGGGTCAGGGGACTCTTTCTCCTGCTCAGGGTTGAGTCTGCCCCAAAACCTCCATGACAGACCACACAGTTTTCTGGCCTCACTGACTGCAGTGTTGCCACAAACCTCCTTTGCAGCTTCTGCCAGGGTTTTCATAATAACGTAATTAGGAATCACAACACCATGAACAATCCCTACAAGCTTTCTCTGCATGTGATGCACCAACTTGCTTGAATTTCTGCTGAATTTTTTAAATTTATGCCAACAGATGAGGTATAAATGCTTAGACAAAGAGAGTTCGCAGTGAAAAGCCCTTGGTAATGGGGGAAGTGGAGGCTGAATGATATCTCCAGACCAGATGTCCTTCCTGGAAGACCTTCTCCTTTCTAACTGCAGGACTGGCAGCAGTTCCTGGGCTGGGCTGCTGTGGGGTAAGAACTTCTGAGTACCTCCCATGAGAAATACTGAGGGTCAATGCCAGTCCTTGAGGCAAAAACCCAGTCCTGGTAGGGGGAAGGACAGCCAGAGACTTCAAGGCCCTTGGGAATGCTGTGGAAAGTTGGCTTTGCACCAGGGAGAAAGGTGACTGACACTGGAAGATGGCAAGGTGACCTTTTAGCAGCAGGAGAAAATAAATGTTGGAAAATGGGAATTACAGTCAGGGCTGCCCAGCAGAGAAAAGGACAGGATGGGACTCACCAAAATCTCATCCAGTTTTTATGACTATAACAAAAGGAAAACTACCAAAACTAAGGCACAAAGTAGGTACGGGTTGGTGTAAGTTTTGGAGCAAGAGGATGGCAATAATGGGGGGTTTTCCTCCTGTTTTCTCTGAGAAAATATACAGTGAATAAGGAATGGGAGAGAAATATAATAGCTTTGGAAAAAAAAGTTCCATTCTGAATGGGAAATTCAGAATATTTATTTATCAATAAATAAATTTATATATTCAGAATATTTATTTATAAAGTAAATGTAGGTCTGGGGTAACTTTATGTTTTTAATGCCCAGCTGTTGTACAAAGGCCTTTAGGAAAAGTGCTCTGACTTCACAGGCTGCAGCTTTGGGAGTTTTGACATTTGATGGCCTGTGAGTTCATTGTTTTCAGAGCAGTGTCAGAGCCAGGCTCCTTGGTCTGAGATAGCAGAACATTTCAGGAAATAGTGCTGATCAGAAATAGGACCGCAGCTTCCTGAAATCCCCTCAGATAAGGGGATGCTCTACAGCTGGAAGTGATAAGGAGGCAGGAAAAGACAACGCAGCAGTAAATGTCATTTACTTCAAAAACATCAGGCAAAGTAGCATCTGGTTCCTAGGGAGATCCTGAAAGGAGGCTTTGAAGGTGTAAAACACTCCCAAACTGGTCTCCTTCTCCTTCAGCACTCTTGGTGCCACATTCCCCTCCTGTGCCTGCCCAGCAGCTCTCTCTGCCACCCCGAAGTTCTCCAGCCTGGGCGTCGTTTCCTCAACAGAGCCACGTCCTCAAGGGCCATCCCCAGATGGTGACAACTCTCTGCCACAGCCTCTTGCCCCAGCACATGCCTTGATAAACAGGGCCCACTCACCACGTGGCCCCAAACACAGGGCAAGGACAATGTCCCCAGGGCTTATGAGCCAATGTACAGATTTTAAGAGATGGTGGGAGAAGAGGAGGCTGAGAAGTGAGAACGCATCTCAGTGTCCTTCTCAACATCCCTTCCCCTTGTACCTGGTTGGAGATTTCAGTTACGGGAATATTTGCACAAAGTGTGAGTTTATAGCCATGTAATAAATCAAACAATACAATGCACTGATGGCATTAAGGGCTGAGGAGCCCTCAGAGAGCAGCATCTCTGTTCATGAAGGGCTGATTGTGATGAGCAGGGTTAGGTCATGTTTGGAAGCTGTAGCTCTGCCTCCTCCAAGCCCTGACCTGAGCAGGTTCCTTCTCAAGGGTGGGTGCCAGTTTGGGAAAAACCACAGAATCATGGAATATGCTGAGCTGGAAGGGACCCACAAGGATCATTGAGTCCAACCCCTGGGCCTGCCCAGGACACTCCAACAATCCCACCCTGTCCCTGAGAGCATTGTCCAAATGCTCCTTGAGCTCTGGCAGCCTCGGGGCCGGGACCACTCTGCAGGATGGGGTGAACTCATCACACCCCCCGCTCGTTATTCTTCTTCTCTGCCCTCACAAGACCCCACTTTGAGACGTGTCCAGGTCTGGAGTCCTCGGCACAGGAAGGACATGGAGCTGCTGGAGCAAGTCAGAGGAGGCCATGAAGATGCTCTGAGGGCTGGAGCCCCTCTGCTCTGGAGCCAGGCTGGGAGAGCTGGGGGTGTTCACCTGGAGAAGAGAAGGCTCCAGGGAGACCTGAGAGCCCCTTCCAGGGCCTAAAGGGGCTCCAGGAGAGGTGGAGAGGGACTTGGGACAAGAGATGGAGGGACAGGCCAAGGGGGAACGGCTTCCCACTGCCAGAGGGCAGAGTTAGATGCGATATTGGGAAGGAATTCTCTCCTGGCACAGGGTCCGCGCTCCCCCCTCACAGCGGGACCCGCCCGCGCCTCACGGGCACAGCGGGG
>VZRE01010664.1:140728-190040 GCA_013396775.1 Cephalopterus ornatus
GGGGTGTGGGGCGTGGGGCATGGATATGGGGCATGGGAGATGGGAATGGATATGGGATATGGGGTATGGGAGACGGGAATGGATATGTGATATGGGGCGTGGGATGTGGGGTATGGGATATGGGGTGTGGGATATAGGGTATGGGATATGGAGTATGGGGTGTGGGGTGTGAGGTGTGGGGTATGGGAGGCGGCCCCGGTGGGCGGCGTCCTGCGGGGGTCCCCCGTGGCCGCCGTGTGGGTGCCGGGCGCAGGGAGGGGCGGAGGGGGCTGGGGTTGTGTTCCCGTGTTCCCGGGCCCCCCGTGGGGCGCTGCGTGGGTGAGGGGTGCCTGGAGCCGCTGTCCGTCGGATACGGGGAGCCGACAGGGAAATTTTAGCCGTAATCCTTTGGGATCAGGGAGGGAGCCGGTGAAGAGCGGGGCGGCGGGCTCGGGCTGGCGGGGGGTCTCTTGGGGTCTGCTGAAAAGATCCCCCGCTTTGGAAGTTGTCAGGTTTGCGTCCTGCTTGGCGGGGCTTGGAAGGATGCTGGCTCAGGGCGGGCTGAGCCAGGGAGAGGGCTGTGAGTGGGACCATCAGCTCTGGAGAGCTGGGAACGGCACCTGCTGAGCTCCCCACAGGGCTTGGGGCTTAAAAAATCTACCCAAAAACTAGCCCTGAAGTATTTGTGAACTCAGAGGGTGACCCTGGTAAATGGCTTTTAAAGGCAGTGGCAGATTTAACAGGTTGCCCAGAGAAGCTGTGGCTGCACCATCCCTGGGAGTGTCTAAAGCCAGGTTGGATAGGGTTTGGAGCAACCTTGGATAGTGGAAGGTGTCCCTGCCCATGGCAGGGGGTGGAACAAGATGAAGAGGAGGCCTCGGAGATGACCAGTCTGTGACTGTATGTTTTTAGGTCAGCTTCCAGGTAAACCAAATATGTTCTCTGGGTCATTTGGCTTAATTCCTCCAAGCGGTAAAATCGGCTTGTAGATTGTGAGAAGAGGTTTGTGTTGATGGCACCACTGATCTGGTTGGGATAATGACAGCCTGTGTTCAAAGAAAGTACAGCTGCAAACTTCACTCAGGGCAGGCTGAAACAGTTTGGTGCTGGTGCTTTGCTGCACTGTCAAGTGTCCTCCTGCCTGGATCTACTATTGTTTTGTGTGTTAAACAGAAGCACGGAGTCCTCAGCACAAAAAGATGTGGACCTGCTGGAGTGAGTCCAGAGGAGGCCTCGGAGATGCTCCAAGGGCTGGAGCCCCTCTGCTCTGGAGCCAGGCTGGGAGAGCTGGGGGTGTTCACCTGGAGAAGGCTCCAGGAAGGCTTCCAGCGCCTAAAGCGGCTGGAGAGGGGCTTTGGACAAGGGATGGAGGGACAGGACAAGGGGCAATGGCTTCCCACTGCCAGAGGGCAGGGTTAGATGGGATACTGGGAAGAAATCCTTCCCTGTGAGGGTGGTTAAGCCCTGGCACAGGTTGCCCAGAGAAGCTGTGGCTGCCCCATCCGTGGAAGTGTCCAAGGCCAGGTTGGATGGGGCTTGGAGCAACCTGGGCTAGTGGAAGGTGTCCCTGCCCATAGCAGGGGATGGAATGGGATGAGCTTTAAGGTGCCTTCCAACCCAACTCAGTCTGTGATTCTTTGTCTCCATTCTTAATTTGTCTTTGAGTATTGAACTGTTGCCTATAGTGTGGATGGATAAAATAGTGTGATGTGACTTCCTATGGAATAGCGAGGTGAGGAATGAGCAGCTTTCCTTCAGGAATGCTTATCTCCTGCTGAGGGCTGGCAAATGTCAGGGATTTAGTGTGTTGCTGTGCATAAAAGTTCTGTGGTGATTCTTTGGTGAGAAAATTAATTTAGGAGATGAAGGTGTGGCAGTATGAGGCAGGGAGCTTGTTTTGATAAATCCATGGGAGAGAAACAGCTCTACCAGTCTTTGAGGGCAGAATGCTGGATGCTGTTCTGGTTTCTTCCCCTCAGCCAAAAAGACCTTATTGTGTGGTAAAGACTGTGTGAATGTTGTTGTTGGAGTGATTGTGTTGTTGATTGTCACACGCAGCAGGACTCCGGGCACCTCTGCCAGGTGTATGGAGCAGTGCCCAGGCTCCACTGCTTCACCCCTGCACCAGAGGTGTTTCCCAGGGGGTGATATCAAGTCCTGCCTGAACAGATGTCTGCTTCTAAAAGATGGTAAAGGCTTATTCTGGCACCCTTCCACCTTGGGGCTTCCTTGTATCAAGCTTCAGACGAATTGTTCTTAAGTTCTTAGGTGAAAAAGCTCTAATAAATATCCTACAGCTTGGTGCCATCTTATTATTATGTGCATAAAGCATCAGTTTCTGAATCATCAGTCACTAAGTGAAAGGCATTTCAGGCAGAGGAAATGTCACACACCTTTCTCTCCCACCTTTCTCCAAAAGGGGGGAGGAAGGACTACAACCCTGTGGAGTCTCTCTTTTCTAAGTGGAAATATCAGCTTAGCTGGGTGCCACAGCTGGCTTTCACGTGTTTATTTGAGGAAGTCTGGAATTCTGCTATTTTCAGCAGTTCTTTGCCAAAAACAAAACAAAAAACCCCGCACAAACGTGCTCAGTTGTTCTCCTCCAGCTGAAAAGCAGTCACCACAGGTGGGAGAAGTTACTAAAGTCACTTGCTGCCCAGCTCCCCCATCCAACAGGCAGCTCCAGTGTGGAATGAGCTGACTGAGCTCTATGCCTGGATGAAAAGCAGGGGTGGAGGGCTTTGATTTGGGGCTTTATGTGTATTTAATGTATAATATCTTGGTTCATGGGGGAGTTACTGTGTGGGCTGTAGCAAAAGGGGCCACAGGGAGCCGAGGCTGTTGGGTCTCTGCTGTTGGCACTGGTGTCAGCGTGTCACCACCGTGTGAAATGAGGTGGCTGCTGTTTTCTGTGTTCAGCTGTGCAATGGTGGAAATATTTTCAATATCTATTGGGATGGTTAAGGGTGCCATTACTGAAATGGTTATTATTAGCTAGATCTGTTGCTTCAATGTATTGACAACTCCAGCCTCTCTGAGTTTTTACCAACTGCTCTGGGCTTGGCCAGCTGGAATCGAGCTCTTCCCTGGTGTTACACTATGGATGCTCCAGCTGTGCCTCCAGCTGTGGGTTGGGGTTTCTAAGTGGTCATGCTGCAGTTTGGTGGGTCACTGCTCTTCACTTGAGCTGTGTTTCCTAATGTTATTTTTTAGCCAGATGCAAATAGGAAGTCGAGCAGGAAGCCTGGGCCACTGCAGAGCTGGAGTGGGATGGATATTTAAGGAACAGACACACTCTGTGGTTGTGTCATTTCTTTCTGGTTTTCTTTACAAGAGAGTTGAACATAATCTGTTTTTATTTTGAGTGGAACACATGAGATGACTTTAATAACATGTCTCTTTGGTGCAAAAGCCCTGGGAGGATGCAGGTCTTGAGCTAATACGGCCCAGGTAACACTTGGAAGTCTTTGTCCGTATCAGTGCTGATCATCACCTGTAGCTTGGTGTGCGGACCAAACACCTTTCACTGCCTTTTCTGACAGTTTTTTCCTTTTATTCCAGGAATTATGGCAGGAATCCCTCGTGCTTTGAGAAGTAGAATGACCGTCTTGCAGCTCTGTTTTGGGGAGAGGGCATAGAAGGTCTGCTGCCACTGCACTCTCCCGAGGTATGAAAGGTTTCTAGGGCAGGTGTGAGTTACCAGCTGTCTTTTTTCCACAGCTCCCTGTGGGTATAATAGTCACTGGCTCTTTTTCTCAACCTTCCCTCAGCTGGAGAAGTAGAGGGCAATAAACCTGTGGCAGTTGGGTACAGCTGCTGCCAGGGAGCAGGGGATCTGTCCAAGCAGCACTGTGAAGGCTGCTGAGCTCCAGCTTGTGCCATCCTGTTGTTCTGTGGCTTCATTTCTGGGCTGTGGGTGATTCCAGACTGACTGCTCTGTCCTGAGGCTTCCTGCTGTGGAGCTCCCTGACCCTCTCCTGCAGAGGTGCAGGAACTGCTGGTGTAACAGCGAGGTCAGAAAGGGGAGCACAATCCCAGCTAAATACGTTCCCCAGCTCCTCGTGCTCTATTTGCACTCGGTGGGAAGGTTCCTGCCGCCCTAATCATGTTACAGTGTTGCCCTCCAAGGTGCCCGGTGCCCCCTGGCTCGGGTGTCCGACACCTGATCGCAGCCCGGGCTGCCTGGGGTGTGCTGGGCCCTGCCCCGCTCACGGCACTTGGGGCTGATGCTCTGCTCATGAGTTCTCTCTGCACTGACTGGCTCAGCACCACTGGACTGGCTTTTAGTACCAGTCAGACTCAGAGATCCAGTGAGTCCTGGACTTTGCTCCTTGGATAACATGATCCTCTGTAGAGGACTGTTTGATTGTGCAACTCTACAGACGTTCCCGGTTCTCAGGTACTCCAAACTTTTTCAAGTCCTTTTCCCCTCTCCCTTGCTTAGATTTCACTGTGTAATGGCATTTTGCAGCAGTCTTTGAGGGAGAACCAATTGCTGTTTGCATTTTAATTCATGTTCCAGCTCAGGTTTTGGGCTTAAAATGTCAGGGATAAGTTGTCTTGCTGCTCTGACTGTTGAGTTCAGTGCTACTCTGCGTCATGTTGCCGAGGGCTGTGTCTGCTTAGCGGTGGAATCAGCACAGTCTCCAACCAGCCGTCCAGCCTTTTGTGCTCCTGATGTTCACAGATGGTGTTAGAGGGAGCAATACAAAGGAATTCCTAAAGGAATTGCAGAAAGCAGCCTAATAACCTTTTTTTTAATGGTTTATGTGCTTCCTTGAGATGCTGGTTACTGATGCATATTTGAGGGTTAAAACCCTGGCAAGAGAGTGTGAGGGAGGAATCCTGATGAGAACAGTGAGAGGTGGCTGGGAGCAGCGAAATGCTGAGGACTGAATTGTTCCCCTTGCCTGCAGCTCTTGCCTCAGTTCAGCGGGAACAGTGGGCATCCAGGCAGTGGGATGTGATTGCCAGCCTAGCATCAGGCATGTTCTTTCAGCAGGCTGTTTCCTTTTCCTTCCTTTCAGTGGGCTAAAACAACTCAAGGCTACTTTGTGCACAAAAGCATTCTAACACCGAGATTTGGGAAGCTGTGGAAGCTTTTAAGAGGGAGGACTTTGCCTAATGATTACAAATGTAATGTAGGAAAGGGGGGTATGGGGAAGAATCACCATGTAAGCTTCGTAAGGCTCCTAAGTCAGGCTTCTTCTTCAGAGTATGATTGATTCTGGCTTTACATCTCTGTTTTGTGCTCTAGTTATTGTGAGTTGTTGGAGCTCTAAGTTGCTGGGAAGCTGCACAGGGTGCTGCTGTGTGCTGGACGCAGCCCTGGACTGGGACTGCAGAGACTCGTCTCTGCCACTTACTAAACAAGATATTCTATCTAATGTATCTCCTCTCTATTTGTAAAAAGAGTTAAGGCTTCTAGTAAGGTCTGTAAAAACTGCTTAGAATGTATTGCGCTGTTTGGATCTAAAATTTTCCAATTTCTGTCTGTTCCAGGTGTGTGGTAAAAATGGTGCAGAAATACCAGTCCCCAGTTCGAGTCTACAAATATCCCTTTGAGCTCGTCATGGCAGTGAGTAACACTCAGCACTTCTCCTGCTCCAGCTGCTGAGGGTGCAGCCTCCGGCCGGTGGGAGGCGAAGGACTGTGGCTTTGGCTGGATCTCTGTGACAGCCCTGTGGGTACAGTGCAGGAACAGAGGCTCAGCTCTCCTTCCATTTTCCATGCAAAATAAGAATTAATATCTCAGTATTTTAAGAGAGGCAGGTTAGGCATTAGAAGGGAAAAAAATCCAACAAAACCTTCTGTAATTATTTTTTGACCAGGAAGGAAAAAAATTGTGGCATTCAGTCAGGCAGGGTCAGTTTGTGGCCAGACACCGTGTGTGCCTTCTCACCAAATGCCCCTTGGTTAGGAATCTCTCCAGATGTGATCCTAATCAGCACTCTAGGATGGATGTGTCTAGAACTGGATTCTGAATGATACTGGACTTTTGGATTTGGTTAAAAGCTGGTGTTGTGGGTTTTTTGAAAAAGTTCTTCTATATTTTTCTTCACTGTCCACTCCATGACTGAACTGTTGGGAGATCTCTCTCCAAGTTTTGTGATTTCCACAAGAGGCTTGAGAGCTATCAATGAAGCTCGTTCAGCGGTGATGCAGAAAGCTGTTGTGACCGTGGCAGATGCCTTAAGTGATTTTCTGGACTTGGTCACAGCTAGTGAGGGAAATACCCTTCTGAAAGGCCTGCTGTTTGCATTTCAGGGGCAGCCCAGAGCATTTGGGCATTGCCCAGAGATGCTTATGGAGTCTTGCAAGGCTTTGTTCTGTAATCTGTTGGGCATTTCAGTCCCTGAGACTTGGTTTCTTTAGCCTATTAGAGCCCAAGAATAAAGATGGAAAACTACAGCCATTGCAGGCAGCTGAAATTCCATGAATGGAAGGGAGAGCCTACATTGTGTTCCTCTTGACAATGTTTTCTCTTCTACTTTCTTGGGAGATACATGCCATAAGATTTGATTTACCTGAAAGAGCCTCCAGTCTTCTATTTCAATAGTTAAAGCTGGGGGAGACACCTTGTTCCTCAGTGTGAATAACAGACCCCAAAGGGAGCAGCAGCTGAGTGGTTCCTGTTCACTCTCTGCTCATCCAAATGAACACTTCTGGTGACAGTTCCTCCCAAATCCACACTCCCATCTCCATTTTTTCCCCCAGTCTTACTCGGATTTGCCACGTCTGTTTAAGAGTAACATGCCATGAAGTGCCCTGACCAGTGTGGGGCTGGTGTTTGTGGTGGTGAAGCTTTCCTGGCTGTGTTCTTTGCTCTCCCAGTGCACCCTGTGTGAGAATAAGACACAGTCCTTGTGATGAAGGTACTTTGGAAGGTACATGAAGCCTTTGCTCTGTGCACACCTCTCCACATTCCTGTTGTCTCTATTAGCAGGATAAACCTACCACCAGATGCTCCTCAATTGATTGGCTGCTAATATAGGAGGGCTGCCTCAAGACAAATCCTCTGTAAGCTTGTTAGCACATGCCTGAAGGCCAGGGGCTCATGGGTTTAGTTTTCAAGTGGGTTAGTTTTATTTGCTTTCAGTTTTTCAACGTAACAGGATAAAATTCCCTGGGATTTCAGGGTTGGGTTTGTGAATGTCATCCTTTAGTTGTTCAGCAAACCTTAGCAAAGTTGTTTGTCCTCTTTCTTATGAAGAAGTTCCGTGTCCAGGGTCACCCAGAGGACTGTGCAGTGGAGTAGGGAGGTGAACATAGACCCCGTAGTCCCACCCTGGTGTCCTGTGAAAAGCGTGTGTTCACAGCAGGCTCTGATACTGGAAAGCAGCATTTCAGTGCAGTGGTGGTCTGTGCAGGCTGAGCTGGGTGCAGACTTTGCTCCCACAGTCGGTGTGTTCAGATGGAGCTCCCGCGTGTGTGGAGGCAGCGAGGATCTCGCAGAGCTGTCAGGTACCAGCTGTCAGTTGTTGGAAGTTTTGCAGGGAGAGTGGGCGTGTGGTGAAGCTGTTTTGCTCCTCAGCACGTGGCATTGCTGTTAATCTGCTTCACCATAAGTCTGACAGCAGCTTCCTCAGCACTGGGAACCTGATATTCAGCTGCTTTCATCTTTTCCCCTCAACTGCTTTGTGGGAACCTTTGGAGTGCCGAGGTCTCAGGCTGCAGTAGGAAAGCAGAGGTCACAGGGTGACCTCAAGACACCCCTAGTTTTACAGATCTCTAGGCACCCTTCAGCCTGACACATTGGTGCTTAATTCCCCCTCTGTGTAATGGGGAGGGTCATACCTCATGCCAGCCTGAACAGACCACAGGAAGTAAGTTAGGAAAAGTATTTTCCCCTCAGAACTCCAAATGTTTGGACGATGCTATAGAAAACAGTGCGTGTGCTTTGCTCACAGATGAGCTTTGCTGAAATATGAGTCTGAGAAATAGGGTTGTCACAGACAAAAGAGGCAAACAATTCCCTGCTTCCTGGCCTGGCTCACACACACGGTGTTTGTCATGCCCTTTGTTGCGCCCTGGAATCAGGAACATGGTTTATCCTCCTTGGACTTATGGAGGGGGATGTGTGTGAGCTCATCCTCTGCACAGATCGGGGCTGTGCTCCACAGATGAGCCCCTGCCTTTAACTTTGTTACAGTGTGTCAGGGTAATTGTCTCTGGATTTACACTCTGCTCTTCACTGATACTCCTGCAGCTTTGTTTGGGTGTTTGCAGGCAGGAGATTTGACGTGAGTTCAAAGTCCTTGGAAGGACATTCCCCTTCTTGCTGTCTTTGCCAGTCCTGTGCCTCTGAGGCAGTAAAGAGGAATCAGCAGGTTTTTTCTGGTCACTTGGGAGTTCTGAATTTTTTTTCTTTTTTCTTGTCCTCCCTTCCAAAAAAGATTTAAATAAAGAATGGTTTCCCCACACCTGTCCAAGTTCACAGTAGTCACTTGCACCTGCTTTGTTCCTGACTTGGACTCATATTAAAGGATCAAAAATACTATGCTCTTCAAATTATAACCAGTGCCTGACACCTTTATCCTTTATACTTGAAAAGAAACTTGACTTCTGTTATGCTTTGTTATCCTGTCATGTTGTTCCTTTCCATTTTATCTCTTTTTTTGTGTGTCTCCTTTTAAATGGCGCTGTTCCTTACAATGGACTGTCCATGCCTCTCTGGGCCTGATCTTGTCTTCCCTTCAGTTAGAGCAGCAGGTTTGACATTGCACGTCTTCTGATTTTATCTCAGAGCCAAGAAAATCCCCAAGTATAAACTTATAATTTTCTTTGTGTAGCAGTTGTAGTTAGAAAGCTGAAAGGATTTTTTATACTAAAACGTTAAAGGAAGGAGGAAAAATCCAGAAGTAGAGGTGCTTCTGCCACATAACTCATGAGTGAAAACCTCCTCTGATGTAAATATTTGTGAGCCTTCTCTGATGTGTGGGGATGAGAATTTGGTTTGGGTGAGCGAGTCCTACATGCACAGTTGTGTAGGAAACAGAGCTGAGAGACAGATTGCATATTTAATGTTATTTGCAGTGAATTATTAGGTTAGATGAGAGAGCTTTAGCTGGAGGGTTTTAGCTTTGAAAGTAGTAGGGAGTTGTGTTCCCGTTATTTTTAGGAGTGCCTCAGCCCTTCAAGCTTACAGTTGACACCTGCCATTTTCACACACTTTATAGGGTTCACTAAAATTGCTTAGGATGGTCACTAAAGCTACAGGTCTGGAATAACCCCCCAGGGACCTTACAGGGTCTTCTGTATGTGGTGGATAATTGGAATTGCTGCCCTCGTGGTGTAAATGAGAAATCCCTCACAGCGCTTGGCAATGGTTTGCTCCTCTTGCCACGTTTACAGGGCACTTCATGTTCATCTCTAACTGCTGCCAAGAGCAGTTTATGGTTTGTGCTGCAAGAGAAGGGCCTTTCTGCACTGGTACCTAAAAACACATCATGGTTTTGAAGAGCCAGAGCACAGATGAGGCGTTTGGAAGTTTGCACGAGCCGTGGCTCCCACTGTGTGTGCAGTTGTACTCTGAGCTCAGAGCGAGCTGCTGTGGAGCCCCACATGTGCTGCTGTGAGTCAGTGCTGCTTTCTGCTTGACCTCCTTTCTTGGCTGCCCACGGCATGTGCTGACACATATCTGAGCACTGGGAGCTGTGTCTCCTGGGCACACACATGAACAGGGCTGGGGAGTGTTTTCTGTGCTGGGGGAGTGGTGCCCCTCAGGCCTGGGGGTCCTGCTGCTGCAGCGTTGGCTGGGGTGGGGATGGCTGTTCCGGGGGCTCTCAGACTCCCTAATACATCTGTGGCAGCCCACGATTTCCCTGCCTGTGTCTGCAAGTGAAAGTTTGGTCA
Organism: Cephalopterus ornatus; assembly: GCA_013396775.1. NCBI lineage: Eukaryota > Metazoa > Chordata > Aves > Passeriformes > Cotingidae > Cephalopterus > Cephalopterus ornatus. The sequence continues at coordinate 150,563 of VZRE01010664.1, forward strand.
TCTGAGGTCCTGACCTGCTGTCTGCACTTCCAAGCAGCTCCATGACTCTTTTTTTCTGGTTTTAGTGGCAATTCAATGTTCACAGAATCCCAGAATAGTCTGGGTTGGAAGGGACCTTAGAGACCATCCACTCCCACCCCCTGCCATGGGCAGGGACACCTTCCACTGTCCCAGGTTGCTGCAAGCCCCGTCCAACCTGGCCTTGGACACTTCCAGGGATCCAGGGCAGCCACAGCTTTTGTGGGCAACCTGTGCCAGGGCCTCCCCACCCTCACAGCCAACAATTCCTTCCCAATATCCCATCTAACCCTTCCCTCTGGCAGTGGGAAGCCATTCTCCCTTGTCCTGTCCCTCCATCCCTTGCCCAAAGTCCCTCTCCAGCTCTCTTGTAAGCCTCCAGTGTTCTTTACATTTAGTTGGTCTGGAGTTCTTTATTTCACATCTGTTTTGGCTCAGTACAGTTTGAGTGTTGGGGGTTCTAACAAGCTGAATGGCAGATTTAATTAGACTAAAACACTGCAGGTTTATTTAGAATCAGAAATTATTTCTCACGGAGTAAGCAGCAGAAATATTCCTTCTCCATCATCTTTACTCTCTCATCCTGTACACAGGGTCATAGCCCATCAAAAACAAACCTCCATGATCCTGATGTGAGATGTCTTTCTCTAGTGCCAGATCCTGCTGAAGCAGTGCTGATGATTGTCACTGGATCTGGCAGTGGGCAAACTTGCTTTTGACTCCTGCCCCTGAATAATCAGCCTTGACTACCCTGGCTGTTTGCACACAGGCAAAGCTGCTGTGCAGACGCTGGAGTTTTGCTCCCTTACAGCAGTTGAGGGTCTGGCCCAGGGTTACCCACAGGAGTCAACCATCCAGTGCAGCCAAAATCAAAATGCATCACTTATTTCCCAATCATCCCAACATTCTTTTGTGTCACCAGCGTTAGGAGGCTTGTAGATGCAGACTAACTGAAAACAGCAACTTGCTGGTTTAGCTGCAGGAGAAGAAACTCTGGATGCTGGAGTTCAGGTCCTGACAGCCAGAATTGCTTTCCACACACTTTTTCAAATTTATTTTTATATTTGTACCATTTCAGCATCAACATGCCTCGTGTTAAAGAGGTTAGATTTGAAGTAGCTTTATTTAATGACTTCTTCCTGTTGCCTTTAGCAGATTGAGTGTATAAAGAGACTGCTTAAATCCTGATAAGTTGGGTGTGCCCTCCTCTAATGCCGTGGTGTCCTACAGAGCTTGGTATTTCACTGGCTGATGTGGTGATGCTTTTCCAACAGAACCTGTGAGCCCCCTTGGCTGTTTAACACCCCCGTGTGCCCAAAAAGCTTGCAGTACACACTGGTAACAGATAAATGGGGTGTGAGAGCAGTACAAGGTGCAGACACACCGATGTCTGGCAAGGATCAGTCGGTTCCGTGGGTTTGTTTGGAGTGACAGTTCAATGTGTGTGTTCACAGCCCAGCCAGGTCTCCAAGGCTGCTCTCTCTGCATAAACGGTGCAGATTGGGTGTCTGGGTCAGCTGCAGTGCCCACAGCACAGGTGCACCACAGGATAACTGGGGGCTTCCTGAATTGTAGTTCCAGATTGGAATATCCTCATCTGGAGCTCCAGGTTGTTGCCACTATTCTGGTATCATCACAGGCTGGTTTAAGTAAAGAAAAGCAGAATGTTAGCTTAAAATATTTGATGCTGGCTCACAGCCTCTGCTGTCAAGTGTGAGCTCTGGAACCAAGTGAGCACTTGCTGCAGGGGAACGGATGAGCTGCTGGCAGCTGGAATCCTTTCAGAAGCAGCAGTGATGGCACAGAGGGCTGTGTGGAGCAGCCAAGGAGCTTGGAGTGGAGCTCTCAGTGCAGCAGCTGCAGGAGTGCCAGGGGAGGGATTCCTGCGGTGGCCTCTGTGTCCCTGGGTAGCTGCAGATGACACAGGGTAGTATCCAGCATGCCCAGTGCTTGGAAGCTCCTCTGGAGCTGCTGTGATGTGGATAATGGCTTTTAGATACTGTCTGCAATGGTATTGCTGGGTGGCAGTGCCCTGGAGATCAGGAGAGAATCAGTGTGCAAGGGGGGAATATGCTTCAAAACAGTTATTCTTGGTGTTCTGTCCATGTCATGGATTAACCTGGCACATGGCAGTGCTGGGTTAGCAGCACTCAGTGATCCTAAAGGTCTTTTCCAGGCTTAAGGATTCTGCGACCTGGAATGTCCTGATAACAATTTAAGCAGTAGTTAAGAAGTAGATACTTCCCTGCCAAACAGGATCTGCTCTCTCTGTTACTAGTTGTTATAGATTTTAGATTTTAGATGTTACAGATTTGTTATTGATATGTTATAGATTGTTAGGTCTGTAGAACTTGCCTCCTGACAAGTCCTCTCTGGATGTGGATGGTCTGTCTGCAGCCATGGTCTGTGCCAGGCATTTTAAAGAAGGCAGCTTCCCTTTCCCTTTTGCCATGTTTTGAAGGTGAGTTTGCTGTGACTGTCAGAAGCTACTGGGTTAACATTTTATGCACTTTAGAGAGAATCTGGTGTTGACTCAAGACATGATGCTTCAGCGTGACTTGATGGCTTGAAACCTTGCTGTCAAGATACACTATAAATATCCCATCACCCCACTGCTGAGAAGCGTTTGGCACCAGAACTCTGAGAGTGCTGCTCTCTGTGTCAGCTGGGCTGACTCTGCACAGCTGCTCTGTGTGTGCAGCCCTGGGCCTGGCACCCAGCAGGTTCAGCGTGAGCAAGAGTCGGGCTGAGCAGAGCTGACGGTGCCCCTGAGATTTTGGGGTGGGAGGTTTTGGGCTGGAAAGCATTTGGTGAGTGCTGTTTGTCACAGCTGCTGGATGGTGTTAGAACTGCTGTTTGGAAGAAGCTGATGGAGGAACTGCTTATTCATTTGGGGTTCTGGAGAACTGCTGGCAACATCTGCACATCTGGCCTGTCTGTGGGGATCACACAAGTCTCTGAGAGCTTTGTTTTGACGCTGCTAAGACCCCATTTTCTGGGCAAGAGCGGTTTAGGAGAGGATGGTGCTGGCACCATATGTGGATTGGAGGAGATTTACACTAATTCAAAGAGTCTGTGCAAGATAGTGCCTTCTCCAGCTAAAACCAGGCTTATTTCCTTGAAGGATGAGTTGTGTCTCAAGCTTAATCTGATCAGTAGAGGGATGGATGAGCTCTGAAGTGAGCTCCAGTTCAATGGCACAGCAGCGCAGCACGAGGAGACAAAACACAGCTGGAGGTATCACCATTATTTTGCATTCCTGTAGCGATTAAAAGACTCTTCTCTTGTCCACTGTAGGTGCAGAAGACAAATAATAAACTCTTCAGCAGGGACTAAAAGCAGTGATAAAATTTAGAATCATCACCAATTGTTACATCTCAGCCAGGATGGATTTGTTTTAACTACTAAGCCCAAGTCTGACCATGAATCATGACCAGTTTGTATAAATTCTCACAGCAGCTTCTGGCAATGACAGATTGTCCTTCCAAGGAGCCATTTGCAAGCTTTGTGAGCCACTTTTTGATTCTGGAGTCACTTAGAACAGTCAGTGTGTGCTGGACACTGGCTTGCTGTGTTTTGCTCTTTCAGGTGTTACCCGAGATGCCTGATTCTCTCCCTGCCTTCCAGTTTTGGTTATCTCTCTTTCCACACTGGGCTGTGGCAAACGTGTCCACTCAGGAGCAGTGCTTCCTGGATAAGGTGTCACTTCCGTAGCTTTTTGTAAAGGCTTTTTTGTTGTTCCTGCTCGGACAGGAGGGCAGGCACAGCGGTGGTTGCCTGGGGTAGCTTTGTGCAGCTGCAGGGCTGGTTTCAGGAGGCTTCTGTGGCCCTCAGATGTGCCTGTGTTATAATAGGCACTGCTGCTCCCTGAATTGTTTCTTTCACCAAAAGTTGAAAAAATGAGGCAAATCCTTGGCTGTAGTCCAGGCAGAGATAACAGTGGGTCAATGTTTGTAGGCTGGGTGCTGTTGTCCAGTGGACTTCTCACTGGAAAATCATTTTCCTCTTGCGAGCAAAAGTTTCTTTTTTTTTCCCTCAGGCCCCAAAGAGTTTCACTGTGGATGCTCTGCACCTCCTTAAAATGAAGTTCCCTTTTCCCTGACTCCAGGGCATTTCTGTACCCCAAATATCCATTTGATCCCTTCCACACTGTTCCCTGTGTATTTTATTTTGCGCTGCTCTGGTCAGTGAGAATTTGGTCTCTGTTCTGTTCAAAGCACGTGAATTGTGTCTGGTGAACGTGGGTGCAGACTGGTTCCCTTCAGCACCAAGCAGTGGGAGGAACTGCAAGGTGAAATTACTTTTTCCTGAAAGACCATCATCTGAAAACACCTGAATCTGCAGAGGAATATTTATGTGTCATTAGAGCTTCTCAAAAGCTGATCCAAATGCATCCACTTCCTACTTAAAAGTGATGAGGGGTCTTTATCTTGCTTCTCATCATCTCTTTTCAAAGGAATGATGTTTGGGCATCTTTAGCTCAAAACCTGGTATTGGATCTCCTCCCCTTATTTCCAATTCCTCTGAGCACAGATGTTCCTTTTTCCTGGCAATCTGCACATGGCTGTAACATGACCTTGAGGAATCTTGTTAATTAATACAGATTTAAACTGTGATCATGAAAGTTTGAAGTGTTTTAGCCACAAGGATGAAACATTTATCCTTGTAACATATTCGTATAATATTGACTACAAGTTTCTGTCTACCTCAGGTGCATCACAGTTTAGTTCCTTTGTGCTCTACACAGTATCATTTTCCCCTCATTTACACTCTTGAAGGTCCCTCTTAAGTTTGTCTCACCATCATACAGGAGTCAGTCCATAGTTTTTCCCTCTAGGATATTAAGGTATGAAACTAAATCATCAAACAAAATCTGCCCCTTGCAGCACACGGAAACCACTCCGGGCCCAGCAGAGCCTGGGCTGGAAGAAGCTGCCCTGAGGTGTGCAGGGGGTTTGGTTGGTGAGGTGTTTTGTTTCAGGCAGTAATTCCGTGGTTTCGCATCCCTGTTGTTTTGGATTCCTGAGGCCTCTGTTGTGTAATTGCTCTCGAGGTCACTTGCAAGAAAAGGATGTTGAAAGCCACGGAGGAGAAACAGGAGGAGCTGTTAGAAAGGATCCTGCCCGCTGCTGTGTCCTATGGATGCTGTGGGAAGAGCAGTGACACAGCTGTAAAACTGGAGGGGCAGGAACACACTTGCACTGTCACCTTGGAACTGGGAAGCTGCAGGGCTGGACAGGACCTTCTGCTCTGGGGGAAGGGGTTAAGCAGGTCAAGTAGGAGGTTGTAGAGAAGGCCAATTTCCCCCTTTCTCTGTGGCTGTGAGGTTTTAGAATGTCACTTTTTCATTTTGACACATTTTTTTGTATAATTTGCTCTGTTTGGCATCTGGCTGATCCTCAGGGCAATCTCTTCCCACAGCTGTGGGGTTACTGTGTGTTTGGCCAGCAGCTGAAGACACCTTCAAGCGTGGCTTCTTCTGTTGTTCTCAAACTCTCTTGTCACAACCTGATGTTCATCTCTCAGCATTGGTCCCATAGTTTGGGATCAATAGCACAGGTGCAACCACTGGGACACACTTCCCAGGAGATCAGAGGGCAAAACCTTGGTCAGAGCACTCTGCTGATTTCACAGCCAGCCATCTCACTATTAATTAATTGTTGCTTGGTGTGATAAATCATTTGTCAGCCTCAGTGTCACTAAGGGGTCTTTGCTGGGATGCAGAGATCACTGTAAGTTGGAAACATCCTTGTCCTAGTTTGGGTTCCCTGCAGTGTGAAAGGAAGATCTGACACCACTGAGACCTTGAGATCTTCAACTTTCCTTGTGATGTTTTTTTTTCATTTAATCTCTTCATAGTTGAATGTTTTTCGTTCCAAGAGGCTTCCAGCTGCATTTAAATTATTGGTTTTTCTTTACATTTGGAGGCATCCAAAAATAATTGGTTATAGTTCTAAGCAAACTATCTTGAAGAATACAAACAGATCCCAAATCCCTCTGTCTTTACTCAGCCCACTCGTGAAATTTAATGTGTAATTTCAGTTTCAGGACTGCAAAGATTTAAATGGCACTTTGGACTGGTGGTCTCAACAAAAAATTTTGATTTTTGCAACAATTCTTTTGTGGAAGAAATGTAGGGGGAACCAGGTTGATGTAGGGAAGGACACTAGTGGGTCTGGGCCACCACTTCTTGTGAAGTGGTTGGTTTGGATGTGAAGAGAGCACATTAATCTGAACCTTTAAGAAAATAGTTATTGTGAAGTGGTCAAGTGTGAGCTGGTTCTGCCAGTCCACGTTAATCCCAGTGGGTTTAGAGGAAGGGAGGGAGTGGCTTCATGGAGCCATCCATTATATATATGTATTTGATCCTGTTGAAAATTTCAGTCATCAGGGTGGTTGTCTGACCCACAGTATTGTTTAACACACAGTCGTGGCACAATAACTGCTGTTATTCCTTCTGGGATGAGGGCAGAGAAGGCAGAGACAAATCGTAATTCTTATCTGTTAGCCAGCGCAGAGTTCCTGCAGCAGGGAGCTGAAAGAGCAAGTGCAGGCAGCCAAAGCATTAAAACAAGCCAACACTAAATACCCTGTGCCTTTCATTTGTCTGGGATACTCTGTGGTTCACCTTGTACTCTGCAGAACCACAGAGGAGGAGAAATCCCAGCTAGGCTGGCAGTGAAATATTTCTCTGGCTTTATAACTTCCCTCAGTGTTGGAGCAGGAATAGGCTGTTGGATATGGATACTGATTTTGATAAGAGGGTGCAAAGATGGGCTGCTCTCCCGCTCAGCTGTGTCTGCAGGGATGGAAGGTCTGGGTGCTCAGGGAGCAGCTTTGTTGTGCCTGCGGCGTGGGGCCTCAGCTGTCCTTCATGTGATCTCAGGCATCTTCCCGGCCGTATTTTTAGAGCTGTTGTGCAAAGAAGATTAGCAAAGGACTCAATATCGGTGTGGATATGGATTCTTTCTCAACTATGGCAGTGTTCCCCCTCTTTAGGTGGTGGGTTTGGGTGCTGCCATAGCTGTATCACCAGGGCTGTGCACTGACATGTGTCTCTCCCTGGCCTTTCCTGGTTCTCCAGATGTGGTTTAGCTGTCTGAACGAGTGGCTGCACTCCCTTAGTCCTGGTCTTGGTTTTGCTGGATTTAATGACAGTTTATTAGGGAGCCTGTCTGCAGCTGGGTCAAGTGGGGAAAGAGTGAGTGGTGTGTTGAGTTCCAGGGGCTTCATCTTCAAGTAGGAGCCAGAGGCACCTGGATGCAGTGGTGCTGGGGGGTGGGTTCACACTGGCCATTGTGGCCTTTCAGTGGTGAGGGGGCACTTAGAGCTCAGTGCTCCTGGTGAAGCTGTTCACTGAGGCCTTTGGAGGGTCCTAATCCCAGCAGAGCAGCTCTTGTTTGTCTGCAAACTCCCTCAAATGTTCCTGGCACAGCTTGCACCCCTGAAAGAGTAGAATCACAGTCTGGTTTGGGTTGGAAGGGACCTTAAAGCCCACCTCATTCCAGCCCCTGCCACGGGCAGGGACACCTTCCACTGTCCCAGGTTGCTCCAAGCCCCGTCCAACCTGGCCTTGGACACTTCCAGGGATGGGGCAGCCACAGCTTTTGTGGGCAACCTGTGCCAGGGCCTTACCACCCTCACAGGGAAGAATTTTTTCCCAATATCCCATCTAAGTCTCTCTTCTTTTAAAGACCTTTCCCCTCTGTCCAATCAAACTGTTCACCCTTGTTGTGATGACAACTGGGGCAGCCTTCTCTCAGGGTAGAGTTTTCAGTGACACTTTTTGCAAGTGTGTTAAGGGCACATGGAAGGAGTGACATGGGGCAAACAGCTGAAGAATAGTTGGTAAATATTCTGTTATCCCAGTGGCCTATAAAGGTGTTCTCAGCTTTCACTGTCTGACTGCTGGGACTCCAGTAACTAAGAGTGGGTGGCCTGGAGGCACTTGCTGGTATGTGCTGGAACAGGGAGGAGCAGCAAGGCAAAGGCTTTGGCCTCGGGATGGCACTGGATGGTAGTTGGAGTCTGGAGGGGTGTAGCCCTGCAAGTGTCCTGTGACAATGCCTGACATCTATCCAGGAATTCCCATCACAACGAATTAGGTTTCTTAAAGCAGTGCATGTGCTTTTGCTGGCTGGAGCCACGTGGATCAGTGTTGGAAACGGTCACTTACCGTGGGAAGCTTTTTATTTATCTGCACTGGTTTAGTTTTCCCTGTGATGAGAGTGAAAAGCATAGGTATAAGGTCTCCCAGAAATGTGGCAGAGCAAGCAGGGCACTGCTCAGTGCCTTGGAGAGCAGGATTTAAAGCCCTGTGTGCTCTGTTATGGCCAGAATTCCAGCTGCACTGCCTGCACTTCCCTCCTGATACTGAGCAACACGATAATCTGAAATTACTCCTTTCCCATCCAGAGCTCCAGGAGCAGGAGATATGGAATGTGTCCTTAAGTGCCTGGGCTATTTTAGGAGCAGGGGCCATGAATCCATGCAGGGGCAACCAGCCTTTGCATTGCTGTGGGAACAGGGAATGTGGCTGCTGTGGGCGCACTGAGAGCCCAGCTGAGCTCGAGAATTATCACATTAATGTTTCCTTTGCAGTGGAGACTTCTCTCCTGAGTAGCTATGTTTTTATGCACTAGATAAAATAGTTGTGTCTTATGGAAGATGGGAAGATGGCAGCACTTCCTAGAGGTTAGGGTTGGCCTTGGAATGGTGGCAAAAAAAAATCTTAAAGCCAAAATGTGGAGCTCTGAGAGTGCAATGGAAGGAGAGCACAGATTCTCCTGAAAGAGCTCTAGTGGAATTCTGGGCAGCTTGTGCAGCAGTCTCATATCTACGACAGAATCACAACATGCAAGACATTTGTCAGAAATCCAAGGAAAACATCCTATCCTGCAAACATCTCAGAATATAATAAGAGATGGAGAAGTGCATACAATAAGAGATGCTCCTCTTAGGAAAGAGGAGCAACAGTAGGTATGGTTTATACAAGTTAACTTGCTGCAAGTGCCATGGAAAACGGGGTTTCTGTTGGAGCTGATAAAGGGCTTTTCAGAGGGATGTGCTAATTAAAACAAAGAAGATTTCAGAACTAGGACAGAATTGTTTCACAAATGGATAAAGCAAGGCAAAGTGAGTAGCCAATAATTTATGGTCTTACCCTTGATAGTTTAGGGCCCCTAGAACTGTTTGACACATCACATTTTAAGGTGTACAGGAGTGTTAAATATTTTTAATAGCTTCTTCATACAGACAATATTGACTTGACCCAGAGATAATGAAATTCAAGTCTTTAGCCAGCAGAAATCAGCAGAGCTGTGCTTGCTTTTGCCATGAGGTTCCTGATTATGAGTCCCTTCCCAGTACTCTTTAACAACAGGATTTTGTTTCTGCTTCATATGTGAAAGAAAAATTATGTTAAGACGTGTTTGGCTGATGACTGACCTGGTCCTGTCTCTGCTTGTAACTATTTTGCTTTAACTTCACCTCTGAGAGAAGTGGAGCCAACACAGGGGTTGAGGGGCCTCTGTTTTGTTGGAGTATTAGTGTAAGGGAGTTAATTCATTCAGAAAGAGTTAAAGCTGATCTACCCAGAGGCTGAACTTGCTTTGTTTTTGCTTCCAGGCGTACGAGAAGCGCTTTCCTACATGTCCAGAGATCCCAGTGTTCCTGGGGAGTGAAATCCTGCACGAGTCCAGGAGTGAGGATGGAGCCATACATGTCATTGAGCGGAGCTGCAAACTGAATGTGGACGCTCCCAGGCTGCTGAAGAAGGCAGGTGGAACCTGGGGCACAGAGAGACCTGGGCTTTGTTGGCTCCTGATAAAGGCTCCTGAAGTTACTCTTTCTTTCTCTGTCTCTTTTTTTCCCCCTCCTTTTGGTTCTTCACCCTCCTCAGATTGCAGGGGTGGAGTATGTCTTCTTCATCCAGAAGAACACCGTGAACTGGAAGGAGCGAACCCTCCGCATTGAGGCCCACAACGAGACCTTTGCCAACCGAGTCGTGGTCCGTGAGACCTGCAGCTACTCAGTGAGTGCTCTGGTTTATTGGGCTGCCAAGGAAGTGATGGGAATTGTGCACTAATTACAGGGTGACAGTGCTTGGAGGGATTTGGGCACTTCTGCAGCACTGGACAGCAGCATTCTGTGATCAGACACAGTTCCTTTGCTTTGGAGAGGGACTTTGGACAAGGGCCTGGAGGGCACAGGGAATGGCTTCCCACTGCCAGAGGGCAGGGTTAGGTGGGATATTGGGAAGGAATTGTTGGCTGTGAGGGTGGGGAGGCCCTGGCACAGGTTGCCCAGAGAAGCTGGGGCTGCCCCATCCCTGGAAGTGTCCAAGGCCAGGTTGGACGGGGCTTGCAGCAACCTGGGACAGTGGAAGGTGTCCCTGCCCATGGCAGGGGTGGGTAGAACTAAATGGTCTCTAAGGTACCTTCCAACCCAAACCATTCTGGGATTCTGTGATTTTTGTAGGGCTTGAAAAAGTTCTTTGGGTTGATTGGGGTTCTCTGATTAGAGTGAGAGTAGAAAACAGAGATGGTGCTCCAGAGCTGCTGGTATTCCCTGAGTTTCTTTTTGGTTGAAATTCAAGGTGATAAAAGCATCTGGATCTTGACTATGTATCTGGATGTTCAGAATGGAACCCTTAATATTTGTTATGATGAGAGCCTGAGGGAAGTCTGGAAATTAATTTTGCCCACAACTAAGTCAAAATTTTAGCACCATGTCATGATCTTTGTGCTCTGAAGATTTGGAGAAAGGTCTTGAGCCTTATTCATGGCCTGAGCCGTCTCAGTTTGTGCTGCATCTTCAGCACAGTGTGCCATTTCACTGTAATTGTGCTCTTAGGGCTTGGTCACCGTTAAATAGCTTCAGCTGATTCTGGAAGCAATCAGATACTGCTTTTTGTTCCTTAAACAAAAGTCCAGATCCTGTTACTTACCTGCCCTTTTGGCAGCTGGACAACAACAGCTCAGCTTCTTGGGAGTCAGCAAGCTGTGAGCAGCTCCAAGCAAGCGGAGGAGCTGAAAAGCTGTCAACATTTTGGATACTGAGGGGGTTCCTGAGCCAGAGATCACTTGGTGGCTACATGGGGTTTCCTAAAAACTGCAGTAAATGAAACTTCCATCATTGTCAAAGGCGCTGATGGGTCTGAAACGCTCCCAGGTCATCTCTGGGATCTCTCAGACATTGTTACACTTGCTGATTTTGGCTGTGTCCCGTGTCCTTCGGAAGGAAACGTCAGCATCTGGGCTTTGAGGGGAACAGGGTGGGAGCTCCTGGCTGCATCCTCAAGATGGTTCCCTGCTCTATTTTTACCAGTTCCCTTTTCCCTGCCAGAGTGCACCGGAAGCAGGTTTATTCTCATCTTTCCTTTCCTGCAGGGTTCTCTGAGGCAACTTGGAGAAATATGATCCTGCTCCTGCAGTTATTAAATGTGTCCCTGAGGAATCTGTCCTTTATCATATCTCTGTGTGGGGGCTGGAACTGTTGTTCCTTCATGTCAGTTTGTGAACAGCAGCACTTAGAGAGAGAAGGCAGAGCCTTCTCAGGAAAGGGTTAAGTTTAAAAGAGGAAAAGTTTATATAGGTTTTTACCATACCTAGAGTAACTGAGAGGAAATGACTAGAAAGGAAAGGTGTGTTTTGAACTGAGTAGGAAAATTCCCTGCTTTGCCACGTCTCCAGTGTTTTGGGGGTAAGGCTGACATTAGTGGCAGAGTTTCCCATCCAAAACTAGAAAAAAACCCCCCTGTTTTGTATTTTTCTTCATTGCAGATATAGAAGTTTTAATTACATGTCCCACAAGGCCATCCCTTGTCTTTCCATAAGGAGCTCTTGACATGATGGTTTCAAGTGGGCAGTTTCAGTCCTATTTTAGTGCAACTTTTGCTACTACTGTTACCTTTCAGGTCTGCTGGGGCAGAGGTGGGGTTTAGCCTTGACTCCCTCGTGCATGTGAAGAACGTTGGGTTAAAAACCATCCATATGCCCAGTTTGTGATGAGTTTCTGTTACTCTGGGAGAATTAACCTGTGTTAAGCACAGTCAGTGCTTCCCCTGCCCCTTACTCTGTAGCTCTGGAGATTAGCCAGTGTGGTGCCAGGCACAAGGGCCCTGTCATTCCATGAGGATGTGCCAACCCCATGTGTCCTTTGGGTGTAGGTTCACCCTGAGAATGAGGAGTGGACGTGCTTTGAGCAGTCGGCGTCTCTGGACATCAAGTCGTTCTTTGGCTTCGAGAGCACAGTGGAGAAAATTGCCATGAAGCAGTACACCTCCAACATCAAACGGGTAAGATGGGTGCCATGAGCCCAAATCCCACACCTGCTCCACGTGCCTTGGTTTTCCTTTCTGGAAATGGACCCAGTGTGGTTTTATACCCTTCGTTATGGCTCTGAAATCCCTCAGTTGGGCAAAGGAAGAAAAAAGCCAGTGTGTAATGAGCAGATAACAATCTGCTGGCTGGAATGTGGCTGTTCAGGGATGGAGCAGGCTGTGCCAGAGGAGGGCTGCAGTGGATGCTGTGGGTGCCAGGCTCCTCGGACAGTGGGGACACTGTTCTTGTGCAGGAAGGGAAAGTTCGGGGTGAAAATCAGCACCCTGTCTCTCTTGGGCAGAGGCACTTCCTTTCAGTGGCCTGTTTCCCTGGGCTGCAGAGGAACAGGGCAGCTGATTGATGGTTTGGGAGCAGGAGAAGGAGGTAAGTGTTTTAAGGGCAGCTGCATCCATAGCAGTGGGATTTGCCTGGCCAGTGCTGTAATTCACCACTGATATCGGCCTTTCCTACAGAAGGGTTTTCAACAGGGTGGTGGAGATGGAAGGAGACACTTCCCTACTGTTCATCTCTGGCAGTGTTAGTCATCTGCCCTGAGGAAAATCCTACACCTTGCTGGGTCTGGAGGATGCTCTCCTAACGGGAGTTTTCCCCTGCAGGGCAAGGAGGTGATTGAGCACTACCTGAAGGAGCTCATCTCCCAGGGGATCACGTTCATCCCGCGCTGGACCCCTCCGGCCGGGAGTGGGCGGGATGAGCCGAGCCTGGCTGTGGAACACGAGGCTGGTGACATCCCACTGGATTCTGGGGCTCCTGGATCCACCTGCCCTTCTGCAGAGGCTGCCAGCCCTGATGGTACGTAGCAGCAGCTGCTGACGAGCCTCGAGTAGCACTGACTAAGGAGTTTATTTTTATTTCTTTTGGCATCAGTTTTTTCTTCTGGATTGTGGGTTGAGGAGGAAGGAAAGTTATTTTCTGTTTTTTTCAAGAAAAACAAACAATGGACTTTTTTTTTTTTCCTAAAACTGAAAAGCTAAGAAAAGCTGCACAAGAAGTATATGTTTTTGAGCTTAGAAGGTATTTTAAGCCCCTTAAGGTATTTTCTTCTTTAAACTGGAGAAGCTTAAAGGTGTCTTGAGTATGCTAGAATTAAATTTTAATGAAATATCTTGTCTGTTTCAAACTTAATATTCTTGGGGACCAGTTTGGATGGCTTTTGCCCCTATTTCAGGCCAAGACAAACTTGCAAAATGTTGCCTTAATGCAATTCTCCCAGAAAATACCTGAATCAAACTTTGTCATGCCTTGTGTTGGTCTGATATCTTGTAGACTAAATAAAATACTTCTCTGACAAAAAGAAATAGGAGGGACCTTTGAATTTAGAGTTGTGGTATTAGAAGCAGTTGTTGTCATTCCTCAGAAGGAAAGACAGCACTTGTTTTGCTGAGTGTAACTAGGGAAAAAGCTTGGAATTCAGAAACATCAGTGGTTCTGCTCTCACCTGACCTTCTCTGGTAGCTTTTCTGTCCTGGAATCCATTTGGAAAAAGATGGAGATCCACAGAGGAGCTGGCTATGAGAAATGTTTGAGATTAAAGTTAACCTCAGAGTGGTGGATCCCATCTATCAGAAGAGGAGAGTAGCTCTTATTTTTCTGCCTATATTCCTGCCCCCCAGCTCATGGATTCCACATGTAGCACTTCCAAATACGTTTTCTGTATTATTCTGTTTATCCTGTGGGTGTCCAGGCCTTATTTGTAGGTAATGGCACCTGGTGCAAACCCCTGTGCCTGACAGAGAGCAGCTCCTGGGCATGCCCTGGCCCTGCCCCTCATGTGCCCCAGCACAGCTGCTCCTCTGGTGCCCTGTTCCCTCACTGGCACTGCACACCCAGCCCTGGGTGGCACGTCTGGCCCTCAGTGCTGGCAGTCACCAACCCCTTGTCCTTTGTCTCTGAGCTGCTGGTGTGCACAGGACTTCTCCCCCTGCTAAACCCCCCCCTTTGGTGTCAGAAATGTGGTGTTATTCTCCCTTTCCCTCTGCTGACACTGAGCAGAGTAACAGTTTGGTTTTCCAGTGAGCTACTTTTTAGCTTCTTGTTATTGGAATTGTGCACGAGACTTTAGGACACTGGGGACTGAAGTGCCCAGGTCCTGGAGTGGTTAGTAAGCTGAGTGCTAGAGCTCATGATATTTTTAAAGCTCCTGCTGGAGCAGTTCAGGCTGAATGGAATATTAATGTTCTAAGAGACAAGTGGAGTGATCCGATTTGGATCCAGTCCGTGCTGCCCCAATCACTGTGACACAATCCTTCCCTCCCTCAGGCAGATGAAATGAGGCTTCTGAGCAATGCCTGTGTAAATCCCGAGGAACCCTATGTGCAGAAATAACTGCACATGCCCCTCTGGCTGTGCCAAGGCTCCTCTGAACTGTTCCCTTTTCCCCCAGCTGACAAACTGGACGCCGATTACATCGAGCGCTACCTGGGCCAGCTCACGCCCCTGCAGGAGAGCTGCCTCATCCGCCTGCGCCAGTGGCTGCAGGAGACACACAAGGGCAAGGTGGGTAGGGGGCATCAAGGGGGACCCCTTGATTCTGCACCTGGGATGGGACAGCACACACTGGGGAATGCGAGGCTGGAGAGCAGCGCTGTGGAAAGGGATCTGGGGGTCCTGGTCGATGGCAAGTGGAACACGAATCAACAGTGCCCTGGCAGCCCAAAGGGCCACTGTGTCCTGGGGGCATCCAGGGAGGGGATTGTCCCGCTCTGGTGTTGCCTCACCTGCAGTCCTGGGGGCAGTTTTGGGTGCCACAACATCAGAAGGTTCTAAAGCTGTTGAAGAGTGTCCAAAGGAGGAACAAAAGGATGGGGAAGGGTCTGGAGGGACCATGTGAGGGGCAGCTGAGAGCACTTGGCTTGTTCAGCTGGAGAAGAGGAGAGGGAGCACAGACCTCATCAGGGTCTGCAGCTTCCCCAAGAGGGACAGCTCTGATCTCTGCTCTCTGTGGCCAGTGACAGGACCCAGGGAAGGGCTGGAACTGTGTCAGGGAAGGTTTAGGATCTCAGGAAAAGGTTCTCCCCCCAGAAAGTGGTTGGGCACTGAACAGGCTCCCCAGGGCAGTGGGCACAGCACTAGGGCTGCCAGAGCTCAAGGAGAGTTTGGACAACACTCTCAGGCACATGGTGGGATTGTTGGGGTGTCCTGTGCAGGGCCAGGATTGGACTTACGATTCCTGTGGGTCCCTTCCAACTCATGATTTTTCCCTGGAAAGCAGCACAGGCACTGTGGGATAGGTGTCTGTGCTCTGCTGGGATGTTCAGAAGCCGCCTGGGCTCCTCCTGGTTGAAGGAGAGTCTCTGCACCTCAGGCTGAGAGGGTAACTGGTGTGTGGCTAAGAAAAGATCTGGGGCAGCTTGAATGCCTCAAGAGTGATCTAACCCCACATTTCCTCATGGAGAGGGACTGGAAGGGAGGAACAAAGGATGGCAACAGGGAGAGTAATTGAGTGCGATGAGTAGATAAATGGTGCTTAGGAAGAGGAGGAAACGGGAAAAAGTTGGTTGGAACATCTTCCTGGAAAGAAAAATCCAGCTAGAGGAGCTTTGCCAGTCCTTTCTGCGTGATGTGCCATATCTGTCTCACAGCTGAGAGAGAACAGGTCTCATTTGAGTACAGGGAGTTTGAACATTGTTTATAAAGCCCCGTTTCTTCTTGGAAACATTAACGTATATCACCCATGTAGAGCTAGACGTCAAAGCCCACTTAGTTCTACAGTTCTATTGCTGTTCAGCTCATCAAGAAGTTTCCTTGTATGTGAGTGTGCATGGAATGGTGGATGGAGAAACATCTACCAGAACACCTCAGGGTGGACAGAACAGTCGGTGTTGAGGCAGTGTGGGAGTCTTCCAGTGGCTGATAAGCTCCAGGCGTCAACAACACTGTTGAATCCATTAAAGCTGATAAGTTCACAACACAAACCATCTTCCAAAGCTCACCAAGGCCACTGGTGTACAGGAGCATCAATAACATGTTGTATGAAGGGGGACCATGTCCAGGAGCATGGTGGCTGCTGGATGCAGGTAGAGACTACACACACACAGATACGTCTGTATAAATCTACACACACTCCTGATGGAGCAAAGGGCCCCTTGAAGGACTGTAACTCCTCCCTGCAAGCTGCTGTCGTGTTAGTGTGATGCTCTGCCTAGCAGTAAACACAGTAACAGCTTAACTAATAAAAGGGCCTCTGCTAAGTATTGGTTGTGATCTGTGTCCCCGCTGATTCAGCCTCTTGACAGATAAAAGGTACTTGACAAGTGGACACAAAACAAGGGGCAGGCAGGGATCAGTCCCCCGGTATAACTGTGCTCTGAAATACAGGACATGAGGCTTTTCAGGTCCATGGAGACCTGTCCAGTAACACCGTGTGGCCTCAGGTGTGGTAGGAGATATCTCACCTGTTGGGTACCCACTGAAAACGAGCCCTAGGTGAGAGCAAGACAGGGAGGCTTTATCCATCTCTGTGGTCTGCAAGGACCCTGCTTTCAGCTGGAACAGGCACCATCCACACATTTGCCTGTTTTGTTCTCTGGGTTGTTTTGTCCCCTCTGTGTCAAAGGCTGGGGAATGGAAGCTGGAGGAGCAAAAAGTGAGGGCACATGAGGAAAACGTGGAACAGCTGCCCCTTGGGGTGCTTGGAGCTCGGTGGGATGTGCTGTGCAAGGAGCCTGGGCCAGGTACAGCTGATTGCTGAGCTCTCTTACCCTTGGGTGGGCTCTGTGAGCTCTGCCCCCAGGGGAGCTTGAACATGTAGGAAGGAAGGTTCTGGCTGTTGAAAATTCATCCTGAACCCTCTCACACACTGCTCCCCTGTTTGCTTCCCCCGATTCCCTGTCAGAACAGTACAAAACCAGGAGCTTGGTTTCCAAGCCTTGGGTTTTCCCTGGAGAGGCTGTTACCTTGCTGTGACAATCTGTTCCTTTAATTCTGAGCAGGGATGTCCTTATTCCTCTCTCAAAAAATATCAAAAAATAGATCTCCTGTTTCTTGGAAAATGGTCCTTCTTATTTTTGTCCTTTCTGTCCTATTTCACTATCCCTTCCCTGTTCCTTCCAAAGCAGGAATTACCTTTAGAATCAGATTTATTGTTGCTTTAAAAATCAGAGGAGCTGAAGTAACAAACTGGAATGGTGTTAAAATTGCAGCTACTTAAAGCTCCTGGTCATGGCTGTGCACCATGTAGAAGAGTGCACATAGTTTCACACCAGGCTGAAATTAAAACTTCATTTTCTTGCATGTGGGAGTTACTGCTTTGGTTGGAGAAGGATAAAAGACTAATTCCGCTGTGGAATAAGTCCCCTCGGAGCTTCCTGCCTTTGGTCCAAACAGAAGCACTGGATTTGCCTCCTGCCTGAAGATGTGAACGAACAGAGGAGGTTTGAAACATGAAAAGTAACAAACCTTCCCCCAGCCATCCCCTCTCCTGGGTCCTGCGGGAGATGCAGAGGCTGCTGTGGGTGTTGGGGCTGATGTCTGCTGAGGAACAGCTGCCTCTGAGCAGCAGGAGCACAGACGGGAATCATCTGATGAAAACTCCGCTGTCTTTAATCTTGCTGTGATGCCGAAAAAATGTGGGGGGCATTCCTCTAAATACTCCTGAGATCCTGTTTGGGAAGGCTGCCCTTCTCTTTCCATGCCGAACAGAAGCAGTGTTAGAACCTGCTGAACGGTGTTAGTCTCTGCTCCTCAGGTGCCTTGGGTTTAGTTTAGGCTGCCTGAACTCTGCCCCATTCTTTAGGTGAGTCAGTTCTTAGCTTGTGAAACCGAGATTGCTCCTGCCAGACACTGCTGCCAGCCTTCCTTCTGTCCTGATTTCTGTTTTCCTGAGCGTGGCAGAGGACAAAGGAGCTTTGACTCCCGAACGTGCTATTTTGTGTTACAGCAGGGCTTGTGTTAAGCAGTGTGGATGCTCTGGAAGAGACCAATCCCTGCTCCACAGAGCTTGAATTTTTAATGGAAACTTTTGGGGGAGCAGGGTGAGGGACTTAAAATCCGGCAGCACGTGGAGCTCTAATCCAGCTGAGTTTGCAGCTGACAGGCTGTTAGTGAGATCTGGTGCTTCTGTGGAATCTGTCAGGGTCGTTGTAATTCCTGCTGCTTGGCTTTACTGGCAAGTTTTCCTTGATTTTTCAGCTAAAGGGAACATGGGAGATCTGGGAGGAGGTTGGAATAAGCCATTCTACAGGCTTGCTTTGGGAAAGCTTTTGTGCCTGTGATGCCACAATCACAGTGTTGGGGTGAGTGATAGAGGGGGTATCTTAGTTTGGTTGATTTGGAGCAAGAGCTACTGTGGTGTGGTGGGGCAGGGAAGCCTTTGGAAGCATTCAGCAGCTTCCCAGTTCAAACACCAGCAGCAGGGCCTGCACAAGAGCTGGAATTGGTGCTGGTGGGATCATTTGGCCTGCACAGTCTGATCCCCCTCCAAACAGCCCGTGCTTGGCGTGGTTAATGTGTTGCCATCCTGTGCTGATTTGCCCTGGGCAGGTAAACTTGCAGCTCCCTGACTTTCACATTGGTGTTGTGGTTGTCCTTGTGGATAAACAGCTGAGGGAAACATCAGCCAGCCTGGGGTTTGCTGGGGCTTCTGGGAATTGGATCAGGGAAAGGCTTCCCACAGGCTGGGAGTTGGTCCCTTCTTTTGTGCTCCTGGCACCCCCTGCTGCTTTCAGCTGGGCTAGTTTAGGAGGGAGAAGGAATGTAGGTGTCATGTTTGCTTTAATGCCTTAGTTTTAAGAGACTAACAAGTGGTGTGCACTCTGCAGCCTCCTGTGCAGGGCACATGGAACATGCCAGTCCTGACCCTGGGCCTTTCTCCTCTCCCAGATCCCCAAGGATGAGCACATCCTGCGCTTCCTGCGGGCTCGTGACTTCAACATTGACAAGGCCCGGGAGATGCTGTGCCAGTCGCTGTCCTGGCGCAAGCAGTACCAGGTGGATTATATCCTGCAGTCCTGGAGGCCCCCTGCCCTCCTGCAGGAGTACTACACGGGGGGGTGGCACTACCAGGACAAAGGTGAGGAGCTGGCACTGATACTGCAGCCCAGTCTGGTGATGGGACCTCACCAGTAACCTGGGAGTTTGGAGGAAGTTGTATTGACACTTTAATGGTTACCAAAGCAGCTCAGTGCCTGTAAACAGCCACTCTGGTTCACTGTAATTTCATTTTCTCTGCTCAGTTCAGGCGGACTGGTCAGTGCAAAGCAGCATCTCTTTGATAAAGCTGCCTTGAATCTGATTTTTATCCTTCTAAAATATTCAAAGGGGCTTTTATAAAAGGTTCTAGAGTGATAGATAGCCTGGAGACTGGGGTGCTTCCCTCTTGAAACCCTCCTGTTTGTTTTGAAGATGGACGGCCGCTCTACATCCTTCGCCTTGGCCAGATGGACACGAAGGGTTTGGTGAAAGCCCTGGGAGAGGAGTCACTGCTGCGCCATGTGAGTTGTGCCTTCCTGTCTCCCCTGAGGAGCTCTGTGTCCCTCGGGGTGTTTAGGGGTCCCCTCATAGTGGAGTAGCAATCATGGAATGGTTTGGGTTGGAAGGGACGTCAAAGCCCATCTCACTCCCACCCCCTGCCATGGGCAGGGACGCCTTCCACTAGCCCAGGTTGCTCCAAGCCCCGTCCAACCTGGCCTTGGACACTTCCAGGGATCCAAGGGCAGCCACAGCTTCTCGGGGCAACCTGTGCCAGGGCCTCACCACCCTCACAGGGAGGAATTCCTTCCCAGTGTCCCATCTAACCCTGCCCTCTGCTGTACTTCTGGTTTCTGTGTTTTTTAAAATAAGATCCCCAGGCTATCCTGGTTCCTCAGCCATACTCAGGCTAATCCTTGTCTGTGCTGTCCTTGATTCCAGGTTCTGTCCATTAATGAGGAAGGACAAAAGAGGTGTGAGGAAAATACCAATATCTTTGGCCGCCCCATCACGTCAGTATTGATGGTTTTCCTGAATCCCTTACAGAGATTCACTGACATGGTGAAGAATGTTGCTGTGGAGGTTTGGGATGACTGGGGTGATGTCCTTAGGGTTAAAGTGCAGACACACACAGTGAGTGTGTCTGTTACAGACTGTTTGGGGAACATTATGTGTGTGTATATATATAAATATGACTAAAATGCAGACAAATTCTACAGTTTCATATGAAAGGAAGTATTAGTCTTCCCTTACATCTTTTTATATCCCATTTCAGATGAATTTAGTCTTTCTGTCTTGGTGTTTTAATTCATATCTTTGTAATTATAGTGGTTTTTCTAGATAGGAACCTGTCTGCCATATTTCACTTTAATTTAAAATGCAGTTTTAAATTATTTTTAGCAGTAGGCCTGCACACTTTCACTTTCACCCCCCCTGGAGTGACATTGCATGTTCTTGCACTTAAGTCTGGGTGTCTGTTTTGCCTGAAGCTCACCTGGCTTCAGGTGTCTCCTGCCCTAGTGGAGATCTGCTTTTTATTGGAACTCCTGGTCTCCTTTGTTGGCTCCCCTGGATCCTGCGCAGGCTGTGGTGTTACTGGTGTGCTGTGGATCCTAAACTGAGCAGCCAGTGTTCACTGAAGTTCTGACAGGCCTTTTTCTGTGGGTGTGTTTTAGATCCTGGACATGCCTGGTAGACCTGGAAGGGCTCAACATGCGGCATCTCTGGCGGCCTGGGGTGAAGGCCCTGCTCCGGATCATCGAGGTGGTGGAGGACAATTACCCCGAAACCCTGGGGAGGCTCCTCATCGTGAGAGCACCCCGGGTTTTTCCTGTGCTCTGGACCCTGGTGGGTGAAAGCTGGGCTGCAGGACCATAAACAGCTGCGCATGTACAAATAGCTAAACCAGCCAGAGGCAGGGAGGGAAAAGCTTCCAGGTAACTCCAGGCTGAACTCTGAAGAGGCCACAGTGTTGCTGCAGAGCCCAGCCCTGGTGTTCCTGGAGCTCACTTAATCCCAGTGACTGTCATCTGTCAGGACAGGGTGTCAGACCTAAATTGCAACTCTTCATGCAGTGGGAGCTCAAACTCGGTGGGTTTTCATACGGATGGGAAGATGGATGTTTTTTAATCTCATGCTGGAGGACACTGAAGAGTAATAAGTAATAAATAATAAATATGGTTCTGCCTGGTGCCTGCTGTAATGTGAGAACATGGTCATTAAATTCCTTGTGAGGGTTATGTGTGAGGCAGTGACAGCAAACATCCTTTACATGAAGTAGAAAATGTTGTGAGATGACAATATACCCCAATATACCCCAGTTAGAGTTCACTTTCCATTTATTATCCCTTTCTTTGGGGAAATACTTCAGCATTTCAAAGCTACTGTTGGACTGCATTCCCACTGCTGAGACCTTCCAGTCTAGAGCCTAAAGCATCCTTGTGAGATGGTGCAAATGTTCCCTCTAACTTCCCTCAGTGATAGTGATGTCTTCTGTCCCCTTTTTCTTTCAGGTCAGTCCCTTTATCAATGAGAATACACGGCAGAAGTTCCTCATTTACAGTGGGAATAACTACCAGGGCTCAGGAGGGCTGGTGGACTATGTGGATAAAGAAGTGATCCCAGACTTCCTGGGAGGAGACTGCATGGTGAGTGTTCTTTGCTGTTGTGCAGGTGATTTCTGGAGCTGATTCCCTCTTCCTCACCACCCTGGCCTTCCACTGCCTTCTGGAAGGGGTTAAACCTCTGTGCTGGCTGGGATACCCCTGCTCTGGGCACAGGAGACCACCCTGAAGTGGTGGTGCTGTCCTGGGCATGCTGTCCTGGAGAAGGGGATTAGAGGTCAACTCTAAATGGAGCTCAGATAAACCTTGATAGTTGCAGTGAACTCAGTCCCACTGTGCAGTCCTAGCCCAGCTGAGGGTGTTACTCTGTGTCTGACACGTGGCAAGTGTTCCTGGGACAGGTGACTTGTTCTTTCCGGCTGGAATGCCATGAACCCTCGTGTCTGTGTGTCCTCTGCCCAGTGCACTGTCCCAGAAGGTGGCCTTGTCCCCAAGTCACTGTATCAAACCGAGGACGAGCCAGAGAACTCCGATCACATCCGGCTGTGGACAGAAACCATCTATCATTCTGCAAGTGTCCTCAGAGGAGCTCCACATGAGGTACAGACCCCAACTGCCCGGGCTCAGGAGGTGCTGAGCTGGGACAGTGGGGGGTTCCTTTTGTGAGGCTGACTAGAGCAGCAAAGGGGTCCCCCAGGGTGAGCAGGAGATGGCTGGGCAGCAGTGCTGTTCCTGGAAGGATGATGTTAGGGGTGTTAGCTGGAAGTGTGGGAGTTAGGAACAGCACTTTGAGAAGCAGTGTCACTTGTCTCTACTATGGCCTGATCTTCTGTAAGATACTCTCTTCCTCCTTCTTCTGGGGGAATTAAAGGTCCCTCCCTTTGCCTTCTGGCAGTTCAGCTCTCAGCTGAAGTGATTGTTCAGTTCAGGCTGGGATGGCAGTGGGGGCAATATGAGAAGGTGTGTGCTGGGAATGGCCCGATGAGAGTCAGCAGGAAACAGAATGTCCCAAAAGGAGCACCTGAGTGTCAAATCAGGCCTCTATTCTCACTGATGGGGAGTGACTCTGATTTGGCTCTTTGCTGTGTCCTGTGCCTCTTTTCCACAGAGGTTTTCCTAGAATAGTAACTGATTTACAAGGAACTCTAATATGGGAAGAGATAGGGTGAAAACGCTTGAGCAGATGTACTGTGGCAGGAGACTGCAAATGGGAATGGTCTGTATCCTCCTCGGGAATCAAGGCCATTAGCCAGCTGAAGGGTTGTGTGTGCTCCACAGGGTGGGGAGGAGCATAGTGGCTGCCACCTGACTTCATTGGGCTTGTTCTGCTCCCTGCTTTAGATAGTCGTGGAGATTCTGGAAGGGGAATCCGTCATCACCTGGGACTTTGACATCCTGAAGGGGGACGTGGTGTTCAGCCTCTTCCACTCCAAACGAGCTCCTGAGCCAAGTCACAAAGAATCCACGTTACCAGGTTCCTGTGCTGGGGACAACGTGCAGCTCATCGACAGGACCTGGGTGCTGGGCGTGGATTTCAGTCGTGTGGAATCACCACTGGTCTGCCGGGAAGGGGAGAGCATCCAGGTCAGACGGGATTGGGAGAGCATCCAGCTCAGAGGGTTTTGGGAGCTGGCAAGGATCAAACAGTCCTGCAAACTCCAAAATGAGCTGCTGGTGGGGAAGGAATTGATGATCTTAGAGCCCCTCCCAGTGCCTAAAGGGGCTCCAGGACAGCTGGAGAGGGACTGGGGACAAGGGATGGAGGGACAGGACAAGAGGCAGTGGCTTCCCACTGGCAGAGGGCAGGGTTAGATGGGATACTGGGAAGAAATTCTTGGCTGTGAAGCCCTGGCACAGGTTGCCCCGAGAAGCTGTGGCTGCCCCATCCCTGGAAGTGTCCAAGGCCAGGTTGGATGAGGCTTGAAGCAACCTGGGACAGTATCAGGTGTCCCTGCCCGTGGCAGGGGGTGGGAATGGATGATCTTTAAGGTCCCTTCAACCCAAACCATTCCATGATTCTGTGATCATTCTCTGGGTTCCCTGTGAAAGTGGCTGCTGTCCCAGTCCTGCTTTAAAGTGAGCCATTGGCAAGAGACTCCACGACTAAAAACCTAATGCAAAAGAACCTTTTTTACTGGCACTGCAGGGGAGTGTCTCAGGCAGGTGAAAGAGGTGACACCGGTGCCCAGAGCCATCAGCTCTGTTGGGTTTTTTTGGCTTCACTGGGTCATTCAGCCATTTCCCAGGACTCCCGGTGGTCACTGGTGTCCCTCCCGGTCTCCAGGGGTCCCACGTGACGCGCTGGCCGGGGTTTTACATCCTGCAGTGGAAGATGCACGGCCCCCCGCCCTGCTCCAGCTCCAGCCTGCCCCGCGTGGACGACGTCCTGGCCTCCCTGCAGGGCTCCGGCCACAAGTGCAAACTCATCTACTTCTACGAGGTGTTGGCCTCCAAGGACTTCAGGTGGGATTTAGGGGGGATTTACTACATGATTGCACCAGAGAAGCCAAATGAGAGGGCTGAATGTGAATTAAACGTTTGGATACCAGTGACCTCCACTGCCGGTGTGTTTCATTGGTGATAAGTTTGACACAAACTTGGTGGCATTTTGCACAAACAATCTCCTTTAGTGCTGTAGGTATTAAGGGCCCCCTTGGCTGTGTGTCCACCTGAGGAATTTGTGTTTCAGGTCTTGCTTGCAGCTAGCAGAAGAGCAGGAGGTTTTTGACTCAGGAGGTTTATCTTAGTTGGGAAGATTTTGAGGAGTTACTTTTGGGGTAACTCAAATATCAGCTGGGCTATTTCGCAGATATTCTGTCTGGCAGAGAAGGATGTCTGCAGTGACTTGGAGAGCCCTCCTGAGCAGGTGAACAAGTCAGCCTTGGGAGGGTGTGCCTGGCCTCCTCCTTCAGTGCTGAAAGCACTTCCCAATCACCTGTTAAACTGAATTCTTTGCAAGTCCTTGACCTTTCCCTAGAGCTGGAGGAAGTGTTGGGCAGAACAGACTTGCAGGTGGTGACCTTGAGAGGTGACCTGGCCAGATCCTGTGGAGTCAGAGCAGCAGCAGACACCTCCTCCCAGTGGTGCAAACGTGTTCCTTGGTGCTCTCCCTGCATTAAGTGAGCCCAGCCTGCTTTTGGCAGGAGCTGGAGACAATGGCAGGGCACTCTGAAGTTGGGACTCTGGTGTTCAGCAGCCTGCAGTCCTTGGGCTCACAGTGGCTGCTGTGTTTGGGGTGCACTGGAGTTCTCCTTTCTGCTGAGGGGCAGCAAAAACAGCCCTGCACAGGCTCCAGCTCTGTCCCCTTCCCCAGAACAGCCAGAGACAAGGAATAATATCTCTAACTGGGAAAAAAGATCTCTAATGAATTTTTCATGATGACACGGAGATTCTTAGAGAGCAAGTGGAAAATGATGGGACAAGAGGCACTTGTGCAAGCACTATAGAGGGTAAGCTGATCCGTCAGGGGAATAGTTCTCCGTTAATTGCTGCCTTCCTAACAGCACATCTGCTTTGTCCCATCCCAGGGGATCCATGTCGAGCCTGGAATCTTGCAACAGCGGCTTTTCCCAGCTGAGTGGAGTCACGACATCTTCCAGTCAGTCCCAGAGCAGCTCCCACCTTTCCAGATAGCAGAGCCAAGGCTGCAGTGAAAGACCACCTGGGGCTTCCTGCCCCCGGAGCTGCTCCGAGCCCCAAACCAAAGAGCTCCAGGGCTGAGCCTTGGGGCAGTTGTGTCACAGCCATTTGGACACAGAGGGGCCTCTGGGAGCTGCTTAAACCACAAGACCTGAAATTCCCATGGCAGATTCGGAGCTCTGGAGCAGCTGCCTGCTCCTCAATAGTCTCTTTCACCACCTGTGGATTTTGGATGGATGTCAGTTTGCAGGAATCGCTCCAAAGGGCTTTTCCCATCGGTCCTTTTCCCGTGTGTGGCAGAGGAGGCTGATGTTGCCTTACCTGTTGGACCTTTAGATTATTCCTGGGTAGCAAAACTAATGGAGTTTCCTGGGTGCCCACAGGGTTCCACCAGACAGTCAAGGTGGGCATTCCAGGGGCAGGACCTTGGAAGGACACCTTGGTACAGGTAGGACAGTTCAGAAATCACTTCCAGGTCAACCCAGAAACCTCTCCTGATCTGGCAGGATGTTACTGGGAAATGTGGTGGATTTTTGTAACCCTGCTGAGACAAAGTCAAAACAGTTTTCTGCAAAGTCCAGGCAGGGAACCTGCCTCCAGCAAGTGGCATCTTCCTAAAGGTAAACTATTGTTCCTTTCTCCTCAGGTTTACAGCAATAATGAGTAGGTCTGTCCCATCCCTGAATGGATGGGAACTGAACCCAATTCTAAAGGGCTAAGCCAAGCAATATTTGATTTCCTGAAGGCACAAGATTTTCTGGCAGTAACTTGCTTACAGTTCTTACAGAACTTCCTTCGTTAAAACGTGAGCTCAGTTGAAACCTTTCAAAGAGGCCTGTATGTATGTAAGCACTTACTCTAGCCTATTTATTCAATGCTAGCTTATTTTAAATTAATTTTTAACTTATTTGTAATGTCAGAAATGACTATTTATTAAATCCAGCCACCTTTTTTAATGGGATGAACTTTGTTTTTAGAAAGGAATAACGGATTGTCTTCAATCCCAAGAAGTCTTTCTACTTAAATCCCAATCCTTGTGATCACTGGATGTTCTTGCAAAAGGGCTGCACCATACAAAGCATTGGGGTAAGGGCTGTGTCACCTTCCCTGCAAGGGGAGGCGAGAGTCCAGTGCTTTTTGGACTGTTTCTTAGGATTAGAAGCCAGGATTGAGTTCAGGAGTTGTCATGAAGATTCACTGTCTTCCTGCACACCAAAAATCCCGTGTTTGTCCCTCATCTCCACTGGTGGTTCATGTGGTCAGGCTGGGGAGCGAAGTTATCCCTGGTCTTGTCCACATGGCAACAAAATGAGAGCAGGTGTCAAATACTCCCCAGGTTTTTATTCAGGCTGATGGAATCCTTCCCACCCCGCTGTTTTAATTCCTGGTTTGGAAGCACCAGGTGCTGCCAAAGGAGCCGAAATATTCCGAACAATGGGAGATGAGAACTTGATGTGTTACTGAATTGTTTGGTGATTTTTATTTTTTTTAAAGGATTGGAGCCAAGGGAATCACTCTCTCACCTTGCAGGGCTCAGGGAAGTTCTGATTTCCAAGGATTCCCCAGTTGTTCCATGGACTTTTAGCATTTGTCCCAGACAAGTGAAACTTCTGTCTCCAACACTTCAGCATAAATGGAGTCTGAGAGAGTGGGACAAGTATCACCCTTCCTCTGGAAAATCAGGAGTTCCGACAGTAAGAGTGCATGTGTGTATCCCTCATGGAAAGTCCTTTATCCATAATTCATTCTGATGCTAGAAATACAGTTTCAACCAACTCCCAAAGGCCCAGGAGCAAACCCAGCCCATCCTCCCTGTGCTGGTTCAGGGTTTCACCTTCTTGGGGCTCAGTGTTTACAACGGTTGCTCACGTCCCATGGAGGCAACATCCCTGTTTCCTGTAGTTTCCCTGGTTTCCTATGGTTAAGAATCTCTTCCTTTGCACTGGGATATTTTTAAATTTTGTTTTCAAGTGTGGGATGTGCTGTTTTCTGCCCACACTAAAAGTTTTGGGTGTTTAACTCTTGTCAGTGAGGCACCTAGAACTTGGCACCCCTGGCTGGTCTCTGAAGGAGCCAGGGAGGCCTGAAGGGCTGGTCCCATGGAGTGTTCCTGGCTCCAGGGACATCCCAATCCTAGTTTTTCCTCATGTTCCTTGTCAGTGCTGCTTCTCTGCCCATGAGATCACAGCACAGATGTGTTTGGGAAGCAGCTTGTGACCTCTCCCTTGGCAAAGCTGCCTGGGTTATCCCACCTACTCATTTACTTTGAAACCAATTTGAATAATCCAGTATTTTTTCCCCTACTTTTCCTGAAGGTTAAGATGAGAAAGGGAGCAACAGCCTGGATTTTGTGGCTGGTGCTGTGCTTTTTAAACCTGACCTTGTGAACTGCAGGTACCAGAGGCAGAATTCTTCTACATCATCTTTTCCCACTCAAATGACGTAAGTGTGCTTTAGCAAATAAAACCACGGTTTTCTTCACAGCAGCTTCCTGGGAGTTGAGGCTGGGAGGAGTTCTGGATCCTCTGGATCCTCTCCTAAGGCAAAACCTTGGGAAATGGCCTGTTTCGGGTGCTGACTGGTGATGCGGCAAGGCCCTGCCTGCTCCCTCCCCAGCAGCAAAGCCAGTGAGCTCGGGCTGTGTTCAGGTAATTAAAAATCAGCTCCCCGTAAATTGGGCCTTCCCTGTCTCAGATATTCCATATGCAAACACAACACCTACCTCAGAGCTGTTGCCGAGTTTCCGGTGCTGGGGGTGCAGAGGGCTGTGCCATAGTTTACAGTTAAATATGGCCAGAGGTGAAACCTTTTATTCTCAGTGATTCCTCCAGGTTTGCCCCGTTTCCTGGTGTCTGTCCCAGCAGGACTGGGAAGGGCAAACCTGGAGCACAAGGATGGATGTTGGATCGGTCAGGGCAGGGCTGGACTGCAGTCCTGGGCCATTCTGGCTGAACATTCGCTGCCTCTCAGGTGTGAGAAGGGCTTTTTGCTGCTGCAGCAGAGGAGGACCCTCCGGGGCTCCAGGGGCGGCTCCAGCCCTGGCGCCGCAGCTCCATCGCTTCCCGGGGCCGCTGTGACCCGGCACCGAGGGCTCTCGGGCAGCAGCGAGGCACCAGAGCAGCTCGCAGTAGTTCCTCAGCTCCTGGACTCACTCACTTCTCTTGGGAAAGAGAATTCCCAGCTGTGCCCAGGTGAGGGAACCCCGAGTGAGGCTGGGAGCGTTTGCTGCCGCCTCCAACCAGTTTGGTTCTGCCAGCTCCCTTTCAGGAACAGGGAAAAACCAATTCGGAGTAAGAATTTCTAATCTCAGTTTGGTTTGAAAAAGTCATAATCCACTCCTCCCAAATCTGTACCACCTCCTGAGCTCGGAATTCCTGGTGGGAAGTGCTGAGCCCAGCTGTGCACCCTGCTAGGGTGGGAAGTGCTGAGAGCCAGGCCAGCCGTGCTCCAGGCAGGGAATCCCTCCTTTCAGAAGGCACGCCCTGCTTTCATACCCCAAATGTTTATACTGTGAGCAATTATTGCAAGGAGCAGCTATTAGACTCTTAACTGACAGCAGTTCTCAAAGGTTCCTGCATGGATTCAGCGTTAATATTCCTCCAACACCTTTGTCACAATCCTCACACCTGATTATTTCTCTCTTGGAAGGCAAAATAGGAACTGTGTCACATGCAGAGGCTTTCAGTGACACCGACACCCACTTCTAAGTTATAAGTTACATGCGTTAAGTTAAGTGGGCATTAATTACCTGTCCGACTTTCTCTCCCTTGCAGCTGGCTTTGGTTTTATTTACTGAAATGCTCATTTTTCTCAGCCAAATCTCCTTTAAGAGCCCTCTGCAAACTGCAGGGCCCTGTAATGTGTTCCCTGACAACAAATGTACTTCAGTGATTGTCTGTGGGTCCCGGTAGAGCTGTACCTTGGGGTATGTTGCAAATAAAACAGCATCTCTAAGAACACGTGGAATTGTTTGATGCAATTGTTCAGATTGGGGGAAACTGAAAATTTCAGCCTGTGTGCTGCTCTTTCCCCCGGAAGCAGAGGTAAGGCAGGCTTGTGTTCACTTATTCCTGCTTTTGAATTAAAATGGTATTTTTTCCCTGCAGAACCAGCATTTTTATTTTTGTAGCACAGAGTGGGCTGGGACAGCACATCCTGCAGTGGGGCTGTTATTTCAAATAAAAAGGCCCCTGGGTTCCAATGGGAGCCTGACGTTAACTGGGAAAGGATCACGGCTCCTTCTGCAGCTGGACATCAGGAATCTGAGTTTCAGGCAGGTAGCACTAATAGACTTTATTCAAGTTTATTTTCAAATAATCTTCTGTAAATCATAGAAAAATAGAGTCTCCTGGTTACAGGCTGATCTGATGGCAACAGTGGCACAGAAATTACACATCCTTTACATGGAGAGGTAAAAAGGGAGCGAGTGCATAAAACTCTGAGTGTTGGGGCTCAGACACTAACCCCTCTGCAGCATCCAAGGGGCACGTTAAAGGCTGGCTTTCCCTCAGTGGAAGCAAACTCAAACACTGTTTTAGTTTAACTGTGCAAGGAGGGGTTCTGGATTTCCAGATGAGGTGTTTGGGATCTGGGAGGGTTTGAAGAACTTGCTGGTTGTGGTCCCTCTGAGGAGAGTGCAGCTGGGGCAGGGCAGCCCAGGCTGTGTCCTGCCAGCCATGTCAGGCTGTCCCTGTCTGTCCCCTTCCCTGGCTGGTGACAGTCCCTGAGCCCTCAGAGCCCATCAGCTGCCGGGGCTACAAGAGGTGCACCAATGGAATTTGTGACCTGACAAGGCTTTTCCTGATACTGAGCTGCAAGAGCCTCCCCAAAATGCAGCACCCATCACACGCTTCTGGGGCTGAGCACTGGCTCAGAAAACACTCGGGTGCCTGAAAGCCACAACCCTGTGTGTCACCTCAGAGCCCACTCCCCTGGCCAGGAGGAGGGCTCTGGTTTCACTGGTGCTGCACCTGCTTCAACTTTTCTGATTAACATCTGAACTCACCAGGGAAGGGCAGACAGAATATAACACCCTTAGGCACCGCCTTCCTTAACCCAGCTTTGTGCTGGAGGCAGTTTACCTTGTGTCTTAAAAACACTCAGCACTGCCCAGGTGGGCAGGGACCTTCCTCGGCTGCCTGTGGCTGGCAGTGCTCACCTGGTTCCCTCAAGATTCGGAAGGAACCAGCCCATTTCCTTCCCTGCTGCCGCTGTGCAAGTCCCTTACCCAGTGCCCTGCATCCCATCGTGGCCACTGGGACTGCAGCCCTGGGTGCTGGGGCTGGAGCAGCAGAGGGGAGGGAGCCGGGGCTGAGCGAGGGGAGTTCCTGGCTGAGGTACCTCCGGCACATTGACTGTCCCTGTCAGTGCTGAGGGGATGTGCAGGGGGCACAGTGAAACACCTCCTCTCTTCCCATCTGGGACTCTAAAGTGAGTCTTGAGTGTCCTCTGGCTCCCGAGTGTCCTCTGGCTCCCAGGCAGCAGCGCTGGGGGTGTGTGTGGCCTCCCCGTTGATGTCCCTCAGGGGGTGGTACCGATAGCCCCCACACTGGTGACGCTCCGACCGCGCCCTCAGCACCAGCCCCACGTTCCCCAGGGCACTGAGCACCAGCAGCAGGGCCAGCCCACAGCTCAGGGACAGCCACGTGCTCCTGGGGGACAAGAAAAATCCACATAAGCAACAGCTCGGCCTGTGTCATGTGTTCCCAGGGTGCAAATGATTTGTCAAGGATTGTCCTCCCTTCTCTGCCTTCCCAAGTTTGTGGTCCTGCTCTCAGGTAGGAGAGAATCAGGGAGTTCTTTAGGCTGGAAAAGCCCTCTAAGATAATCAAGTCCCCTGGTGCTGCCAAGGCCACCACTAACCCATCTTCCCAAGTGTCACATCCACAGGCTTTTAAATCCCTCCAGGGATGGTAACGGTCCTGGGCAGCTGTGCCAGGGCCGACCACCTTTTCCATGTCCAAGCTTTCCCCAATATCCAGACCTCCAGTGGCACAACTTGAGGCTGTTTCCTCTTGCCCTGTCCCTCGTTCTCTGGGAGCAGAGCCCCGGCCCCTCCCCAGCTCCGCCCTCCTGTCAGGGAGTTGCAGAGTGAGAAGGTCCCCCCAAGCCTCCTTTTCTCCAGGCTGAGCCCCACCCCGTGCTCTGTGACAGCCCCTGAGGTACACAGTGTGCACCACCCACTTACTCTGACAAAGAGAATCTGCTTTTGCTCCTTTCCTTATGCTGGGAAGCCAAACACTGTCCAGCTGGAAAACAAAGAGGGAAGAAAGGCAGTGTTGGGCAGGAGGGTGTAGAATTCCACTAAAAAAAGGGCAAGCTTAAGCAGAGCTGGTGACTAAACCAACATTAGGCACTAAGGCTGCTCTTTCAACTGTGTTTTACAACTCCAGGCCCTGCAGGTACCTCTGTACAGCTGCTCCTGCAGTGCCCCGTCGTGGGTGGTGTTGCAGCTGCCGGTCTCGCGGTCGCAGGGACACGAGTGCTCACACACACACTGGCTCTGGCAGTTGGGCCCAAACCGGCCCAGGGGACACTCTGGGGAGTTGAGACAAAGAGGCTGGTCATTGACAAAGCTCCACCTGCTCTGGAACCACCCAGGCAGTGGCTGCAGCTTCTGCAGCTCAGCTGAGCCTGCAGCAGCCTGGCAGCACCACGCTGGGAGTTCTCTGCTGCTGTTTTGTGTGTCAGGGAAGTTTCAGGGATCACAGAATCCCAGAATGGTTTGGGCTGGGAGAGACCTCAAAGCTCATCTTGTTTCACCCCCTGCCATGGGCAGGGACACCTTCCACTAGCCCAGGTTGCTCCAGCCCCGTCCAACCTGGCCTTGGATACTTCCAGGGATGGGGCAGCCACAGCTTCTCTGGGCAACTCCTCTGGGATGGAGCTGTCTGAGCATTCCCGGGCTGGAACACCATCACTAATGGAATCAAACACACGTGGAGTTTACACCCTGCTGTAATTAACTTGTTCACGGGGATCCACAGGGCCCCAAGTGCCTCAGAGAAGCTGGAGTGGTGACACAGGGGAGAACAGCACCAGCCCTGTCAGCACTGGCACAGGAACAGCTGGACTGGGAAGGTGGGATGGCACAACAGCCTCTGGAGCACTCCACAGGCACTGACCTGGATGACCTGAAGCCTGGGCTACAGGCAGGGCGTGGTGCAACACTGGAACAGTGGATGATCCTGTTCTACACTCAGGAGCTTTGGGGCTGAGACTAAACAGAAATTCACAATTTTCTGCTGATGAAGGAAACTCCTCCTTCCTCTCTGCTCCTTGCTTTCCTTTTTAGCCCACTTGGGTAGGACAGGAGGAGCTGGGAGCCAGCAGGTGACACTGCAGCTGTGACATTCAGGCCTGAGCCCACCTGGCAGACCTCCATCTTGCTTTGCCTACAAGAGGTGGCTCAGAGGTGACACAAAACCCTGTCCCAGCCCAGGTGGCCCTTCAGAGCAGCTCTTACCGTGCTCACAGCTGGTGCCATAGAACCCAGCGGGGCAGGAACAGGCTCCATGCACAGGGTCACAGGAGCCATCGTGCTGGCACTGGCACTTCTGGCTGCAAGATTCCCCATAGAAACCAGGAGCACAAGCTGCAGAGACAAGAGGATGTCATCAGGACCCTCACTACACAGTGACACACCCCAGCACACCCACAGCTTGGGGTGTGTTTGGCCTCTCCCTTCTCTACTCCCTCTTGGGAAGTGGTCCCCAGTCCCCTCTCCCTGGCTGTGAGGAGCAGAGTGGAGCAGCAGCGAGTATTTACCTTCTGTGCAGTTGCTGCCAGTCCAGCCAGCGTCACACAGGCATCCAGCTGTGCAAACACACGGAACAGCCATTAATGACAACAAAAACCCACTTGGAAACAGCAGGGATGCAAAATTAGGAGCCTCTGCCTCTTGAAATGTCCCCTTGCCCCTGCCAGGAAACCCCCAGAAGAGGAACCCTGCACGCACACACAGGGTGGGTCCACCCACTGCAGCTGCCAAAGGCAGCAGAATCCCTGCTGAGGGGATTCCCTGGGATCAGCTCTGGGTCAGCTGCTGCATCCCTGCACCCGCCACGCTCTGCCCAGTCACTGCACTGGTGCACACCTGGATGAGAGCTGAACCCGAGCACAGGCAGAGGAGAACGGGACTGAGCAGCACAGAGGGGCAGAAGCTGGGGGTGGACATTCCAGCAGTCCCTGGCTTTGAAATGAGTTTATGAGGAAGTGGCAATGGCACAGTCATAAAAATGATGAAGTGGGAAAGGCAAGTAAGGAAGGAACAGTAAAGGGACGGGGCAGAACCAGCTGCTGCCACACACCATAATACACTGCCCTGCCTTAAAAAAACCTGAAACAACCCCGGGGCAGGAAGGGAAACTGAGGCCCAGTTCCCAGGCCTGAGCCCAGCCCAGCCCTGCTGGCTCCTGAAGGCAACATGTTCTGCTTATCTCCGCTGCTGCTCCAGCTGCTGCAGGGCAGGGGGAGGGCAGGCCCAACACCCAGCCAGGCACAGGACATTCCCGGGGACGGAGCGCCCGGGGCAGCACCCACAGCCCCTCTCCCGGACTCACAGGGGGTGCAGAGGCCGTGCAGGCTGCAGTTGGCAGGGCCACAGTCCAGGCTGTCACAGGCAGGGCCTGTCCAGAAGGCCCCGGAGCAGCGGCAGTGCCCGGCCTGGCACAGCCCGTGCCCGCTGCAGTCGGGGGGGTCACAGCCCGGCTCGTGCACACAAACCACGGTGGAGATGCGCCGGGGGCAGCGCCACGTGCTGTCAAAGGAGCTGGGGGGACACAGGAGGGGACACTTGAGGTGTGCAGATACTGTGCTGCCCGAGCCCCACCCAAAACCAGCGGATATAACCCCCAGATTGTCATCCCCATTCACACTGGCCAACAAGAGTGTTAATAATAGGAAAATATAAACATAAAACTAGATTTGAGCCAGTGTTTTAACTAAACATTAAATCCCCACTGGATAGGAGTCATTTCAAACATGGAATTACAGAAGTGACACACAAAGTCTCCCTTTAAGCATTCTCAGCTTCCCCAGTTTTGGCATCCAACACGCCTTTCCCTAAATGTTATTTGCTTTGGTATAAATTGTATCATTGCAGTTATGGGAACTGAGTGTACAATCCCTCCATGTTTACAGTCAGAGATGACTAAAAAGCTGAATTTAAAGTAAAATGCTCTTTAGGTTCCCCCCTGAGGCAGGGCAGGGTCTCCAAGGTAGTGGTTCTCTTCCATAAGCTGCTGACAGATTTTTGCTAATTCCCATGAAAGTGCAGCTCTGGATCTCCCAGTCTAAGAGCTGCTGCCTTATCCGATTCCCACATCAGGCCACTCAGTCACAGCTTTGCTGCCTGTCTGAAACCAGCTCAGCTTTAATCCTGGATGACTGAGTGGAAAAAATATGGAGTCCCTCAATTGCTTAAAACTTCAGAGCCTCTCTCTCCCACAGATCGTGTCACTGCCTTTGCTGTGCCCTCCGGGCTGAGCTGGGGGCAGGACTGGGCTCTGCATCCCAACAGGAGCTGCAGGGCCACGTGTGCAGCCCTGGGCATGAGCCACCAGCACCTACCAGTGCTCAGAGGGGTAGTTGGCGAGGGTCCCGTTTAAGACCAGCGTGGCAGAGCCTCCGCCATCCAGGTTGATGGCATTGATGACTCCCTGCTGCTTCAGGAATTCTGCCATTTCCCACAGGTTGACCCTGCAAAGCAAAGGTGATTTGTTGATGAAGCTGCTGTGGTAGAAGTCTGTAACTCTCCCCCATCCCAGCCACCCTGACTCACTGTCTGGAGGCTGCATGAGCCTTCCCTGGCTCCCTTGAGCTCTGCGAGTCTCTGCCTTAAAACACATCCCTGGCAGCTGCAGAGTCGCTCCAGTCGAGGAATTTTGGACCTTCCCCAAGCCCTTACCCCCTGGATTCTGTCTGTCCATCCACGTGGACCAGGACCAGCCGGCCCTGGCGGTCGTGTCCCACCGCAGTCCTGGCCGAGATCACATTGATGAACTTGTCAAAGGTCCCTGCGCAGGAGAGGGGACAATTCACACCCCAGAGCTGGGCCAGGACGGGCTGTTCACACACCTCTGTCTGCAAAACAGCTCCCAGCAAGGGGCTCCTCCCAACTGAACCAGTGAGAGCACAGCCTGGGCTCCTCTTGCTCATCCAAGCCCCACAGAAGTGCTCTTGATTAAGTTTTTGTCTGACACAGAGACAAAGCAAGGGATCCACCAGCCCTCAGTTTTAAACTCCTGTAAGAGGCAACTGCTCTGAGTTTCTCTTCACAGGTTAGACTGGATATTAGGGAGAAATTCTTCCCTGTGAGGGTGGTGAGGCCCTGGCACAGGCTTCCCAGTGAAGCTGTGGCTGCCCCATCCCTGGAAGTGTCCACAGGTTGGACAGGGCTTGGAGAATCCTGGGACATTGGAAGGGAGTTTGGAACAAGATGGTCTCTAAGGTCTCTTCCAACCCAAACCATTCCACGATTCCATGAAAGTGACCCTCCTTCCAAGAGCCCCGTGGGAAGGACAATCCATGGCCAGGCTCCCCAGGGCTTACCTGTGGTTTGAGTGTCCCCACACTCCGCTGCCCGGCTCTCATTGATGTAAACTTCTCCATCTCTGAGGAGCCAAACCACCCCACTCACAAGCTGCACAAAAGGGTTTGTTTGATCCAAGACATCCTCCTCAGACAGGTAACTAGGAAAGAGAGAGCAGAAGGGGTTACCCACGGTCACAGCAGTGTCATGTAAAAGCCTCTCCTGCTGCCAGCAGGCCCCAGAAGCAGGGAGAAGGGAAGAAGGTGTTGCAATGAAGGGTAGTTACATCCAAAACCAGAGGCCAAGCAGTGTGAAACATCACTTTAGCAGACAGTGGCCCCTGTTCTCTGCTGTCTGCACAAACCCACAGCTCATGATGGTCCCAGACCACTATGCCTGCAACAACTCCTGCCAGCAATGTGGCCAGTGGACCTGAGCCAGGACAAGGGCAGAAAGCATCTGGCAGAACACAAGGCCAGAGCCACTGCCAAAGACTCAGGGATCTGTGGAAGCAGCTGTAACATCTTGCTGCCTGTCAGCTTCCATCCTTCACAGCTGTGACACCAAACAGCTTTGGAGAGGATTTGGAGCTACAGCATCCAGCCTCCTGCAGCTGCAGGGAGGGGAAGACTCTGCTGGATGCTACCTGCTCCCCTCCATCTGGGAAGAGCTTCCTCTGCTCCTCCAGACACCAAACCCTGTCACTGACCAGCCAGGCAGTAAAAGCACTGTCCAGCTGCCACTTCCATGGTCGGGTGTGTGTGTCACCATGGGGTGCTTCCCAAGGGATATTCCTCTCTCAAGGATCAGGGTGATGAGTAACACCTGCCTCCCCCTGGTGCTGGGTGATGTTTGTAACAGGAGAGACAGGAGCAGGGGCTGCAGCTGGACAGCTGAGCTCTGGCTGTAAGCTCTGCCTGTGCTTTTGGGTTTAAAACTGACTCTTTTGATAGCCTGTGGGAACTGCATGCTCAATTTCAGTTGTTTAGTATCCATGACTGTGGGCAAACAAAGCTTTTTGCTTTGTAAAAAAGTGTAATTGCAAATACCTGAATGAGAAACACGCAAAAAGAACTCCCTTTCCCCGTGGGAAGGGAACACAAAGACAACATGAACACGGCTGAAAATGGATCAAACCACACAACAGCTGGGGCATTTTAAAGCCTGAAATGCCCCATTATCAGCCCAGAAAGGGGCAGCAGCTCTGCAGGGTGGGGGTGACAGTGTGCCCTGTGCTCTGTCCTGCTGGTCATGATGCAGTGAAAGACTGAAGGGTGAATTACTTTCCCCACTGCCCTGACAGCCCAAATTATTTACACCCAAACTATTTCTAGGGTCGTGGTTTGGAAGCCACAATGCCACCGAGCACCAGCAACAGAGACACTCTGCTAGCGCAGGAGAGAGCAGGGCAGAGCTGAGATTAAGGACCAACAGTGACCTTGCCGTTGCTGTTGGTCCCCTCACCAGAAGCCCCCTCACTAAAGACATGTCACCACTCAGGCAGCCCCTGTGCCACAGAAGCGAAGGCCTTGGTGCCTAGGGCTCAGAGAACAGCTGCAGGATAAAGCCCTGGCTTGGCACAGTCAGTTTGGCCTCGCAGGGACCCTTGCTGAGGCCTGGGTGTGAGCTACCAGAAGGGTGGGGAATGCAGCCAGCAGCTGCAGCAGCTTCCAGCCTGCTGCTCCATCTTCTGAAACCATCAGAAGGACCCTGGGAGCCCTTCTGCGCTCTTTAGGGTTGCTGCAGCTCCTGAGGCCTTTCATTCCAGGGAGAACTACAGTTTCTCTGCCAGCTATTCCTCATCTGAGGGTTCTGCCTCCAGCTGCTTGGGGAGTGTCACACACCAAGGTGGGCAACAACGCCAGTGGCACCTGGCTTGTACCAGTCACAGTGTGGCTGGACCAGGCGCAGGGCAGTGCCCATCCCTGTTCTGGCACTGCTGGGGCACCTCCAGCCTTGGGGGCAGTTCTGGGCCCCTCAGACAACAGAGACACTGAGGGGCTGGAGTGTGTCCAGGGAAGGGAATGGAGCTGGGGAAGGGGCTGGAGCAGCAGGAGCAGCTGAGGGAGCTGGGGGGGCTCAGCCTGGAGAAAAGGAGGCTCAGGGGGGACCTTCTCGCTCTACAACTCTACAACGACAGGAGGGGGGAGCTGAGGGGGGAGCAGGGGTGGGCTCTGCTCCCAGGGAACAAGTGACAGGATGAGAGGAAACTGCCTGAAGTTGTGCCAGAGGAGGTTTAGATGGATATTGGGAAAACTTCTTCATGAAAAGGGTGGTCAGGCCCTGGCACAGCTGCCCAGAGCAGTGGTGGAGTCACCATTCCTGAAGTGTTCAGAAAACAGGTTTGCCCAGAGAGGGTGTGGAGACTCCATCCTTGGAGATGTTCAAAACCCAACTGGACATGGCCTGAGCAGCCTGCTCCAGCCAACCTGTGCTGGATGAGGCTCCTCCTCAGGTTCTTTTCAAGCCCAAACTTTCTGTGCTGCAGCCAGAGCAGATTCAGAGTCCACTCTGTCTCTTCTCTTGGCAAGGACAGAGCCCTCCCCACCTTCAACCACCACCAAGTGTACCCTGCATGTTGGGAGAGGAGACACTGGAACCTAACCAGCTGGACATCATCACAGTAACTTATTCAGCTTCCTTTCATCCTAAGGAGAGATGGCTGCATGGGGTACAGGTAGAACATCCCTAACTTCAGCATTCAAAGTGTGCTTCTACTGCAGCTGGGAGAGGCCAAGGAGGCAGCGCCTGGGATGAGCTTCCTGCCCCAGTGATGCCCAGAAGTCTTCACCATGGAGAGTGCTCTCCACAGAGCCCCAGCTCTTACCCGAACACCATGGTGCCATCCTGCCGGATGCCAAACTGAGCGTTCTGTAGCCCACCAGAGTTCCTCACCAGCTTCCCATCGCTCACAACGTTCCCCAGGCACTCTCCGGTTTCCATGTTGAAGTACCCGCCGTTCTGGGCCACCAGACAGTTCCCGAGCTGGGCTGTCTCCTGCACGGTGGCTCTGCGGCGCTCCCGGCAGCCGCCGGCGCCGCCCGGCTCCAGCACCGAGAGGGTCCGCAGGGGGTTCCTCACGAACGTGAAGTGCCCATAGAGCGCCTTGCGGCCGCTGCCCTCGGGGGGGAGGTACGAGACGAAGGTCCTGGTGGCGGCCACCGGGCCGGCCGTGCTGGTGTCGCCGGGCCACGCCTCGTGTGTGACATTGCCGTACCTGCGGGGCTGGCAGTCCCGGACGTGCCGGTGGCCGTGCCGGGGGCCGTGCCGGCCCGGGGAGTAGGGCTGGAGCGCGGGGTCGCCGGGGGGGCTCCTGCAACGAGAACACGCGGCTGCCAAGGCTGCGAGTGCGGCGGACGGGAGCGCCTGGGGCGGAGGGGCACGGCCCCGCTGACACCCCGGCCCCGCTCCCCCCGTGTCCCCGGGGCGATCACCGCGGTTCGGGAGCTCTGTCCCGCTCGGTACCGTACCACCAG
>VZRE01010664.1:195791-211699 GCA_013396775.1 Cephalopterus ornatus
CGGGCCGGGCCGAGCCGGGGGGGCCGCGCCGCTGACCGCGCTGTCCCCCCGCAGAGAGCCGGCCGCACCGGGACGTGCTGCGGAGCGCCCACATCCGCCTGGTGCCCGTGGCCGAGCTGCGCGGGCTGCGAGGTGCGTGAGGGGCCGGGGGCGCGCGGGGGGAGCGCAGCGAGCGGGGAACGAGCTTTGGGTGGAACAATAAACCCTCCGCAGCGGCCCGAGCGTGTGCGGGTCCAGCCCCTCCGCGCTCGGAGCCGCACACCCTGACCTCCCTCCTCTCCATCTGCCGCTGGAATTAAACACCTGCTGGTAGCGGGGCACTTGGTGCCGTTCGGATGCAGAGCGAAATGTGGAAATGTTTTCTGTGTTCCCCTTTTCCCTCCCAACCTGTGTGTTTATCACTGTTGTCCAGAGAAGCTGTGGCTGCCCCATCCCTGGAAGTGTCCAAGGCCAGGTTGGATGGGGCTTGGAGCAACCTGGGATAGTGGAAGGTGTCCCTGCCCCATGGCAGGGGGTGGGACTGGATGGGCTTTAAGGTCCCTCCAAGCAAACCATTCTGGGACTCTATGACTTCTTTTTATACAGAATACGAATGGGAATTTATAGGGACCATGAGATGTTTACTTGGCTTTGTAATGATCATAGAATAGAATCAAAGAACCCTTTAGGTTGGAAAAATCCTCTAAGATCATCAAGTCCAACTGTTCCGCCAGCACTCCCAAAGCCACAGTAACTCATGTCCCCAGGCCACAACTACACGGCTTTTAAATCCTTCCAGGGCTAATGACTCCACCACTGCCCTGGGCAGCTGTGCCAGGGCCTGACCACCCCTTCCGTGAAGGAATTTTCTCAGTATCCAATATAAACCTCCCCTGGCACAACTTCAGGCTGTTCCCTCTCCTCCTGTCCCTTGTTCCCTGGGAGCAGAGCCCGACACCCCCCCAGCTCCCCCCTCCTGTCAGGGAGTTGCAGAGCCAGAAGGTCCCCCCTGAGCCTCCTTTTCTCTGGGCTGAGCCCCCCCAGCTCCCTCAGCTGCTCCAGCTCTGTTCCCTCTCTGGACATGCTCCAGCCCCTCAGTGTCTTTCCTCTCATGGTCCATCCTGCCCAGATCCCTCAGCAGAGCCTTCCAACTCTCAAGCAGATCAACACTCCCACTCAACTTGGTGCCATCTCCAAACTTGCTGAGGTTGTGCTCAAAAAGATACTAAACACATTTCTGTTTTTACAGGATACCTTTATTTTAACCCTCTCTCTGCAGAGCTGGCTGGCTCTGTTATGATGTGCACATTTCTATGGGGAGAGATGTAATATTCTTACCAGTTTTCCTGTCATTTTGCAGTGGGTCCAAAGCTCTTCCAGTATGTCGTAAAGGTCCTTGTGCAGTCAGTGCAGTTACTGTACACACTGCTGAGGATAGATCAGCCCTCCTATATTCTTCTTCAGGTATGTTTTGGGGGAGACTAATTTTAATAAAAACAAATAGTGCTACTTCACAAGGCATTTTTAGAAGTCTCAGACATTGTTCTAGTTATTTGAGAGCTCAACTGGCTTCATCAATGGTGTAAACCTGTATGAAAGTATTTTTTGCCTCCAAACCTTGGTTTTTCTGTTAGCAACTCAGGTCTGCTTTTCCTGTTAATTATTGGGCTTTTAAACTTCATTGGCATGGGCAGTAGTAAAGAATAAATCTCACCAGAAATGCTCCTATGTTTATTGGAGGGGGATTTTCATCCTGATCCAAGGTGAAATTTGAAGTGCCTACCAATCTTCATAGGTGGATACAAATTGTCTCTGGTCATTAAGCTCCTTTAAAGCAATATAATTTCAACAATTGCATTTTTTTCTGGTAGTTGCTTTGTGTTTGTCACTTGACCACGCTCTTATGCAGTTTCTGGTTTATTTTTGAGCAGAATCCCCCGGGCTTACCCAGTATAGCTGTTGCCTGGGTGGCAGGTCTGTTCTGGAGGAGCAAACTGATAATTGATTGGCACAACTATGGATACACCATAATGAGTCTGAGTCACGGGAGGAGCCACCCGCTGGTGCAGATTGCAAAATGGTTTGTACAGTCACTTCTCCTCCTTTAAATTACGTCCCTGGGTAGGGTTCAGAATGGAAACCAGTGGGGAGAATATAATTGGCAAAGGGCTGTTTGTGAGAGGGATTTCTGGGGTTTGCTGTGCTGAACTGGTTTCTATTTCAGAAGACATGTTTTGAAATTGCCTTTGTGGGACATGTAGGGGGGTGGTTTGAAGTAGACCGGTTGCTTTTATGTGCATATGCAAACTTTGATCTTGTTATTAGAATTTCTCTATATGTACTGAGGTTTTTTGTTCTCTAATGCTACTTTACACTCCAGCTCTCCCTTAAAAAGCTTCTTCTTGCTGAATCTAATTGGCTGTGTGCAGTTAAAGGCTTTAAAGGCTTTCTGGTGTAGGTGTTGGAGTCCTGCTGTAGCCCTTCTCATAAACTGATATTGCTTCAGCACAAGGAATCCATCAATAACAGAGAATAATTGGTAATTAAATGTCAGTTTTGGGGGCAATTGGGTTTCTTTTGGTTTTGTTTGGCTTTCACTTGTCATGGGCACTGGGGGCAGTTAAAGCAATTGCCTGCCTGTGGTTCCTAGCTGACATTTAATTTTTGTCAGGTATGAAAAGCTTTTTGGGCGCTTGTCTGACTACAACTTGTGTGTCACTGATGCAATGAAAGAAGATCTCTGGATGAATTGCAACATAAAGTAAGTCACAAATTACTCTGTGTGTGCAAAATAAAATGAAAGAACAGATCCCTGAGGATTCAGGATTCAGGGGGATCCTTCAAAAGCAACACCACTGAAACTTATTAGCCCTGTTTTGTAATGAGCCAGTGCAGTGTGGGCACTCGGGAGTCTTCATTAGCCTTTTTAATTAACACATAGTTGAGTGGGAGGTGGCAGTCCCGGTGTCAGGGAGGTTTTGCTGCTTGGCTGCCAACAGAATGGGAAAAATCACTGGGATTTTTCATGGTTAGTCTGCTCTGACAGCTTTTCTTTTGCAGATCAGGGTTGCTCAGGGGCAGTTTGAGTTTAAAAATCAAGACAGTGATGTCTGCAGTTTGTTCAGGTGCATTTCACCTCCGGAACAGGCTCTCTGAAAGGAGCTCTGTTACAGGATTATTGTGTCCACCTTGGTGTATTGCAGCAAACTTGAGGCATACAGACAGATGTAAGAGTCAGAAAATAATTACTTTGCAGTATTGATTTACTTAATTACTGTCTGTATTAGGTATTCAGCCTGTCAATGAACCAAGTACATGTTGTTACATCTGTATCCTGTTCAAGCTATTTCTGTGTTTCCTCACAGGGCAGTAACTCTGTATGACAGACCGGCTTCTTACTTTAAGGAAACACCTTTAGAGCTTAGACATGGTCTGTTCATGAAACTTGCGCAGGACCACGAGCCCTTCCGAGCACGGTACGTGTGAGCACAGCTGCACTGCCAGTCCCAGGAGAGCCACGGGGCTGTGGCACTTGCTTATCACAGGTACTTGTGTGGGGGCCTGGGCTCTGAGCCCCAGAGCCACAGTGGGCCCCGTGCTTGGAGCAGCTGATGCTCTGCAGGTTGGCTCAGTATCACGGGGAGAGGCCAGAAGTGAAATCATTGAGCTGTGGTGGCACAAGACTTGGTGTGTGAAGTGAAAGTGTTTTGTTTTTAAAGAAGTTGGCACAAGCACTGAGGCCATCTGTGACAGAGCATCTCTAGGGTGGCACTCAGCAGTTGTCTGGTTCCCATGGACCTAAATGGCTGTGGTTGGATGCTTCCTTAATAGCACCTCTTTCTTACTTACTGTGAGAGCCTTCAGGGTCTCGGTTTGAGTGTTGCATGTTCCCCTCTGGCTGTGTACAGGATGTCACCTGTAGCAGATTGACTGGGGAGTTACTTTACCAAACTAATGCTTGAAAAAGAGGTGCAGCCCATAGTATGTGGTGGATTTTGTTGAAATGCCCACCTCAGAATGTGTAGGGTCTGAGTTTAATGGAATAAACGTGCTGTTGGCCTCCATGCTCTAGGCTGTGAGACAGAGCTGGAAAGGGAGCTGGCTGTTAGCTCAGCTTGCTAAGGAAAACACTCTGCTGGAAGATGGAATCGTGTCTGTAGCAGTAGGAAGTAGGAAAAATGGCCTGTCCTGGTCTGGTATTTCTCCATAGGTCTGTACTGGGATGCCTCTGTTTCTAGAGAAGTTGAGCAGCAAATCTGAAACAAAATGGTTGGAAATTCCTGCCTCTTAAGCAGTGTTTGCTGCTGCTGTTGGCTGTGTGTGTAGCCCATCCTCAGGAAGTTGTGTCTCTGTAGTGCAGAGCCTGTGGATTCCAGCGCTGAGGGATCTGCCTTCACAGAGAGGGCTGGCAGGGATGGGCGTGTGCTGGAGTCCAGGGGCCGGCCAGCTCTTCTCATCAGCAGCACCAGCTGGACAGGTGGGGAAACATTGCATTTTTCACCTAAACTTAGGCTGTTTGTACTTCCTCACACCTGAAGTTACTTTTTTCCTTCATTTGCCTGGAAAAAATGGAAGACAAGGTGTATATGATACAACTAAGTGTTGCATCGTATACAACTAAACGTGGTATAACATACAGAATGCTAAAAATTAATGATTTTTTTTAAAGTTATGTTTTACTTACAGAGCTACAGTCTAGAGGCTCAGTTTTAAGGATGGTTAAAAGAGATTTCCTACTTCTTTTTTTCACTTTCATTCTAGGCATGTTATCTTGCATGGTGGTGTAAAATAGTTAAAGAAATTAAAATACTTACTCCTTATTGAGCAGCCTGGTCTAATGGAAGGTGTCCCTGCCCGTGGTAGGGCTTGGGACAAGATGAGGTTTGAGGTCCCTTCCAACCCAAACCAGTCTGTGATTCCATGATTTCTGATAATGTGTGTTACATAATTATGGCACTTTTTTCCCTCTGTATGAAGAAGGGAACAGAAAATGGAAACAAATCCATTGATAGTAACCATGGGCAGAATTGTCTTTATCTTTGAATTGTCAGGGCAGTTTTTACAC
This sequence comes from Cephalopterus ornatus, assembly GCA_013396775.1. NCBI lineage: Eukaryota > Metazoa > Chordata > Aves > Passeriformes > Cotingidae > Cephalopterus > Cephalopterus ornatus. The sequence continues at coordinate 200,836 of VZRE01010664.1, forward strand.
TCAATTCTTTAGTTTTACAAACTAGAACATTTTAACTTGATGGCTTTGAAGGTGTGCAGCATTCGTGAGTGGTTTGTCTGCCATATTGCCAGCAAGGGAAGCAAAGAAACACTGTCTGTGGTTTGTAGACTTTTATTTATGAAAGCAAATTAGCAGATTTTAATAGGAAAAGCATGGTCTGTACTAAATCGTGTTGGTGAGGAGAGTCTTATTGTTGTTATTTAAAGACAGTAATGCATCATAAATGATACAAATACGGATGTCACTAATAACGCCTTCTTTTTCAGAGGATGAAGACTTCTCTGTCCTTTTAAAGGCTTTAGAAGGTGGGTATGAAGGATTAATCTCTTTTTTCCAAGAGTTGTTTTCTGGATACTTAAAAAGGGTTTTGCTAAACACTATTCAGGTGAAAATGCAGCTGTATTTGATTAATTAGCACTGGTTTAAGAGTAGTAATTGAAATACAGAAGTGCAACATCTGGGTTCAATTAGAGGAGTTGTCAGAGAGAATTACATCTCTAACTAGCTTCTAAATTGCAGTTTTATTTCCTAAGCTATTAGACATACTCTCCATAGGCATCTGCTAATAGGGAGAAAGGGAATACTTGGTCTTATTTTGTAGGCTTTGCAGCTGCAATTGCAAATTGATCTGTTGAAGCAGCTGATTGTGGGGCAGTTGAACAAATGCTTTCTGCATAAACAGGTCATGATTTATTTCTGCACAAGTTTGTAAATTTTAACATTGCTGAATTTACTACTGTTTTACTGAGTGCATGCCTGTAAAGAAATTACTTGCAGTAGGAAGCTAAATAATTAATACACTGTGATCACTGTTAAACCAACCATCTGTGTGTTTGTGGCCTCCAACCAGTGCTTTATCTTCTCCAGATTATGAGAGGTTTATTGATGAGGGAGCCAAGCTTCCAGCTCTGGTGTGTGTGATAACAGGTAAGGGTCTGTTTGTCTTGCAGTTCTTTCAGTGCTGATACAGAGCATTCTTTTGCACTTTGGTTCTGTGCTGACTCCTCTGATGGTGAGAAGAGACTGTTGTCTTTATGTCTGGTTATAGGAATAGTAATTTATAGTTGAACTCACACTATGTAATCATGGCACGTTTTTAGAGGAGAAACTCTTGGCCTACCTCTCTACTCCGTGTCCCTACTATGGTTCTGCACTACTCCATGTTCAAAACAATTTAAACTCAACATGGAGATGATGCTGCAAAAAAAAAGGAAAATCTGATGTTTAGAGTGTTAAACAGGAAGATTTTTACTCAGTGCTGGAAAAGAGGCCCATCAAATGAGGCTTTGCCAAAAGGTTGTGTAGGCAGAATGAGTGTGCTTGGTTAACTGTCTCAGTAAGAGCAAACTGCAGCTTGGTGTGATTTGAAGGGCCAATTGTGCTGATAAGATTAGTCATTAGTTAGCTGCACAGTAAGACTCACAGAGCACACTATTTTCAGTCATCTTGCTGAAAAACTATTATATATTATTCTTTTCTGTTTTAAACAGGTAAAGGACCTCTAAAAGACTACTACAATGGACTGATACAGAAGTTGCACTTTAAACATATCCAGATCTGTACACCCTGGCTGGAAGCTGAGGATTACCCTCTTTTGCTTGGTAAACAGTGGGTGATGAAATAGGCTTGAGAATGTGTGAAAAACAACTTGGCACAGGGCAGAGAACTGATACAGACTGTGCACAGAACCTGGTAGGATACAGTAATGAGTGTTGCTGGTTAGTGGCAGGGTGCTCGTGGCTTTGACTCATTCCAGCCAAAATGTTGAATTTCTCTGGCTATTTGCTGTTATCCCAAAAAGTTGGCTTAGTACCTGTTGCTGTTTTAGCCTATTCTTTGCACTCTTTGTTACTTCTGACTGTGCTGAAATACAGCTGCCTGTGCACGTTCCAGCTTGTTTTCAGGGTCACTCCTGTAAATGAAAGAAAAAGCTTTTCACTAAGCAACTAAAAGTAGCTGAAATTTTTAATTAACTTATCATTGGAATGTTATTCCCTCAGCATGTTCATTGTAACACCATAAAGTGTGAGTAATAAAGTAGTGAAACACATGTTCAACTTGATCTGCATTGTGCAGGATTAGAGCCTGGCCATTTATATGGCCGTAAAACACTGTGCTGATTTGGTCCTTTTCAAATAATGAACATAATGTCTATAAAATCACACTGTATTTTCTCTATTTTGAGATGACTTGAACTGGGAGAGGTCACCAGTGAGCCAAGCAGTGTATCCTTGTCTGATTTGTGATGGAGTTTTCTTTCACTTACCCATTCTTAGCAGATTAAGAGGCAGAAAGGCTGTGTTGAGGTGCACGAAACTTTAAAATCCCCTTTAATTTAATATGCACTCACTTATCGTGTTCCTAAAACCTGAGTAATTTTAGTCACAAAATATATTGTGCTTTTTTTTTTTTTCCCCTGAGTGCTTGAAACAGAGTCAGTCTGGGTGTTTGGAGGGGGCTCAGGCTTACCCTGGGCCACCCAAGGCAACACAGAAATAAAGGTTTGCAGCAGGACAGAGGAGCTGCTCTCAGGGAATTCAGACTGTTTGTTTGCTTTTCAGGCTCAGCAGACCTGGGGGTGTGTCTCCATAAATCATCCAGTGGTTTGGACTTGCCCATGAAGGTGGTGGATATGTTTGGCTGCTGTTTACCTGTGTGTGCAATGTATTTTGAATGGTAAGACCTTGTTCTGTTACAGATCAAGTGATTCACATAAAAAGTACTCTTACAAAGCAGGAGTTCAGCTATTGCAGGAGGCCAGTGAGATCCCTGTATTATGCTATTCTTGAAATTCAGTAAGTTAGAAATCAGGGTTGTTTTAAATTTTTAAAAATGATACTACCTTCTACAAAGTTTGGAGCATTTCATGCAACCACTTGCCTAAAAAATATCCCTGTTATCCTTTGTTTCCATATATTTGATTGTAAAAAACCTTCCTTCTGTTCAGTGAAGGAGTGAGCATATGCATAGGCAGTCTTGGAATTCATGGTCCTTTGGGAAAACAGGAGCTTTATAAAGGAAGACAAACTCTCTGTGAAGATTTCATGATGGATCATGGCAAAATTTTCCTTGTGGGTTAGTTTTAAAGTAGATTATTGCCCTGATTTTTCATGTATGTCTAGTTGAGTGGCACAGAGTGGGGGCCCTTTGGTACACTGTGGTAGATTTAGTCTGACATAGAAAGGAGAAACAGTCTTTAAATTGGAAAATTTTCAACTGCCTTCCCCATCGCATTATGTCAGGCGTGGGGCTCCTGTCGGTGATAATGTTACAGATATCCAGGCGTGGCCCCTTTGGGTGTCACTGGGCAACATTTTCAATGTCCCACTTGCTGCTTTTTGTCTCATTTTTTTTCCTCCTGTGACTTTTTTTCACAGTTTACATGAACTTGTGAAACACAATGAAAATGGTCTGATCTTCAGGGACTCGAGGGAACTCGCGGAACAACTGAAGGTAAAGTCTTTGACTCATTTCTGCCCCCGCAGGTGTAACCCCAAAGGTGCCACCGTGTGAGCAGCCCTTTCATAGCCGAGTGTTTGTGTATTTGGCTTTCTCAGAACGCACGGCTTGGCCTGATGGACATCATTTGCCTCACTTGTGTTTAAATGTGAATCTGAAGCTGGCAAAAGCATTGAAAATACCGTCATTGCTCTGTTTCTGGGGCCAGACCCAAGCACAGTCTCACTGCAGCTTTGTAGTTGAGGGCTGATGCTCGGGAGGCTGCAAGGAGCCTGAAATGGAACATGATGGTATTTTTGTGGTTTTGCTTTTTATATCACAGATGCTTTTCTTGGAATTTCCTACCCTGGAAGGCAAACTCCACAGCTTCAGACAGAACCTCAGGGCGTCCAAGGAGCTTCGCTGGGACGAGAGCTGGGACCAGACTGTGCTGCCCTTGCTGGGGCACAAGGAATGACTGTGGGGAAGGAGGGTGGCAAAGCTGATACATTCCTGGACTGCAGAGATCTGATAACAGTGAATAAACGCTTTGTATTGTCTGCAGTTGCATTAACTACTTCATCTTGGAACAAGTGTTTGCACACTCCTCTTCCTTTCCAGTTCGAGCTTCCTGTGTGAGAGGAGAGCTGAAGGTGCAGCTGGAGCTGTTTGCTGCGTGTCCATCTGGTGAAGATATTGAATACAGGTAGAAACTATTACCACTTTTACCTACTGTACACTCAGCATCTTAGTAGGTGATTTGGGTATGGTTTTTTTTTTTTTTGCAAGTGGGAAATACCTTTTATTTCAGTTGTTTTATTTCATCTGGTCAAAGGTTGAACTTGATGATCTTGGTCTTTTCCAGTCAAAATTATTCTGAAATTTAACTGAGGATACGGTGGGGGTTTTGTTTATTCAACCAGTTAATATTGCCTAGAGACACACTGAATATCCTCTTGTATGATTTTATTGAGACAGAACCATTTTGTTTCAAAGTTGTTTTCCTTTTTACAGTGTGTGCAGGAATGTGGAAGTGCAGCTGCTGGGGTGTGACAGCTTTACTGGGTACTTAGAGGAAAACAGACCTTGCAGTGAGTGCTCCCCTTGCAGTCTGAAGTGAATGTGCCCATTTATCTTGAGAAAGAACATAAACCTTATTTCTTTTTGAACAGATGAATAGAACAGGGAAAAATAAACCCCAAATCTATATGTAATGTAATCAAAGGCACTTCACTGTGTGAGTGCTCACTCAGGTGCACCCTTCAGCTTTTTATTGTTAAGATCAGTATATGCAGACCTAATGCTTCCGTTTTTTTCATCACCTTTCTGGTTATAAAATAGATGTCAGTCATTTAAGTGCTTGGTTTTATCATGTGGTTATGCTGCTCAAAGCTCCCAGTTCAGGGTGGGAGGTGGTGACAGTGGGTTCTGCACCAGCATTTTTAAACCCTCTGAGTAAGCATTGAAATCTGCTTTTTTCAGAAGGAAAAAAAGTGAAAATAAAAGAGTCAAGTTGCTTTACTGCAGGAGTTTGGCAAAACCTCCAGCTTCTTGACTTAAGAATGGTTCATAAAGATTTATTTGCTAATATTTTAGTGTATCTTTCCTACTGTTTTCAGTCAAAATCCTGTCTGGGGGTTTCGCCATTCCCCTTTAGCCATTCCTGTGCATACAGAGATAAATCAGGCACTTCTCTAATTAAACAGTAATGCCAAAAGCTTCAGAGAGGTTTCATCTTCCTATAATAAAAATTTTAGATGTAAAATGAGCCATCTGTACAGAACCTTTGAGTGACTTGAATTTTGTGTAAGGGAGCTCCTGTCTGGGCTGCCAGTTTGCATTTCCTCTAGAAATAGTACCTTTGAGTTCTTCCTCTTTGGGAACAGGGAGCTAAAACTTGGCCTGGGGTAACTTCTGCTTAATCCCAGCAGCTGTGGTCTCTCTCAGCTTGAAGAATAAGATGATTCCTCGGGTTTCAAGTTACTTACCACCCATTTTCTCTCCTTTGCTATGGAAGGAGGAGGCTAAAGTATTTGTTCATTCTCCTGTAAGCAGCTTGTAAAACAATATAGAGAAAAGGCAAGTCTAAAGAGGAGAATGAGCAGCATTTGATCTTCTGCTTCAGGACCAAGAGGAGAATGATGAATGGACAATGGAAGTTTTCCAAGCAGCTGAGCTCAGTCCTTCCTCCTCACGGGATCCCTGGAGCATTGCTGTGGATTATTTTTATTTCCTGGCCAGCCTGAGAGGAAGGTCCCAGCAGCCAGTAGTGGAAGTGGCAGCTCTTAAGTGAGAGGAATGTACCTCAGTTGTGATTTTTGCAGGGTAAAGATGCCCCTGATTTCCAGCAGAGCTGTGTCAGCCTGGGACATCCCACAGCTCTGTGGGTATTAGTCACTGCTCATTTATTGGTTCATTTTTAAGGCTGACCAGACTGCCAGTATATACAAACAAGTATAAAAATAACAGAGTAGACAATTACAGCTGGTTTTAATATTTAAAAATATTTATTACTCTGAACCACTGCTTTGCTCCCTTGTCTGTGGCAGATCCTCCTCCTGTGATCCTGCAGGTTTGCCTCCAGTATTAACACGTCAAAACACAGTTAAAAAAATACACTTGAATTCTGTTGTCTTCTACAGAATTAAAGTGCAGTATGATTAGGGCTTAATTTTTTTTGTATTGTTTGAGGCTCACTCACTTTTCAGGGGCAGCAGCTTGTTTGCAGACATGCTGGAAATTCCAGGAAGAAACAACTCACATTGACAACAGCCCGTGTGCACAGCCCAGCACCTCTGGTTGTGTGTGCTTCCAGAATTCAGGATAATCTTGTTGCAAGGATGACATAGCTCTTGTTGGTCTCAAAATTCTAAATCTAGTTGCCAAGCCTATATAAATAGCTGGAGAATAGTTACATTTGGCTGCACATCATAGAGAAAATTACTGTTGCTGTGGGCTGGAATAATCTGCCACCTGATCCCGACTTTATCTGTGAAGAGAAACACTGGGAATCATATTTAGGCTTAATAAAATGAAGAGCACAAGTTGCATGACAAGTTCTATAAGAAGAGATCTTTACCATGCTGTGAAAGAAAGCTACAGGCAAATGCTTTTGAGTGTTTTTAGAAGATACCAGTAATGCCTCTCTCAGCATCATTCTGTGAATTAACCAGTTGCTGAGCAGCTGACAGACTGCAAAAGACAGGCTTTAGAAGAGTATATGAAGAAAAATCCCATTTTATTTAATCCCTAGTTGGTTTTTAACCCTCAAAGAACAGGAAAGATAAGATGGAGGGTTTAGGCTGCATCTCCGTTATTTATCACTGTGACAGAGCAGCACAGATGGTTTCCCTCCTTTAAGCTTAACCCTTTTTAGTTTCCCCCCTTTTGAGTCCACTACACTTTTGCAATTCACCCCTTAGAGATGTGAGCTGTGGTAGCCAGGATGTACCTAAAGGCAAGTTCCAATCTCCTGATCAAATCCACGAGGAAAAGCTGCTGCTCTTAAATCCAGCTCTGGGATAACAATCTCACAATTGGACAATGCTCCTCACCAAAAAATGCGCCTGTTCGTCTCTACCACAGAGTAAGTGATGGGGAAAGAGGCAGAACTATTGAACACTTGATGAAAGAGGCCCCTACCCAGCTCAGCCTGGAACAGGTGATACGTGTCTGGGTTACGGATTGTGAAGGCAACGAAGACCTCGGGAGCTTTTCTGTCTGCTCTGGAGGTGGAGAGTTTCTGGAGCATCCCAATGAGGGCTAAAATTATCTCTGGATCATACACCACATCTGAAAAAAAAAAAAAAAAAAAAGGAAACATACAATATTTATTGAGGATTGAGCAAAAAGCAGAATGAGAACTGCAAAACAAAAATATAAAATATTCACAGTGCAGGAGAATATGGTTTTTTTTTATTCAGGTTTAAAAATTCCCAAGGAGAGATCTTCAGAAATGCCTCTATGTTACGTGCTATGCCCTCATCTCTACTATCACTCCAAAATCACTACAAATCTCTGCTCCTCTTGCAAATGGATTGTCAGGCATTTTATTTAGGCCCATCCTAAGGGAGATAGCAGGAACAGTGAGTGTTGGTGCTGTTACCACTGCCCTTGGCAAAACAAACCTGCCCTGTTAAAAACGGGTGTTTCAGAGACTGATGGCAAAGGACTTGCAGCAATTTGAATCCTGAGTCATTTCCTGGAGAGCAGAAATAGTGATGGGAGGTGAGAGTGAGCACCAAGAGGTACAAAATACTGATCCTCAGAGGTGGCTGGTTACTGCCTGGAAGTGTTGAGGTGTCTGTAGCACTGACAGACACAGCACTTACTTGTGATCCAACATAATCAGGGCACATCCTGCAGTAATGAGTAACAGCAAAGAGCAGGCGGATCTAAATCTCCTTTAGTTCTTGTCTTCAGAGTCCAGCTCGGGCTGGTTTGGGCACTGAACAGTGCTGTTGGCACTGGGCACCATACAGTGGCTTCATCCTACGGAATTCACGTTCACATCCTGTGATACCTTGGATGACAAAGTCATTTTCTCACCTGGATTCTCAGGTAGTTTTTGCTTTGCAAAGCTCCAAATCAGGGATTAAAACCCTTCTAGCTACAGCTGAGACATTTTACTATCACCAGATTTTCCACGATTAGATTTTCTATAAACTCCCTCCAGATTTATATATGGGCGAGTCCAAAAAAGGGCTGCAGTTGTTTGGTTTTTTTATGATGTCATCCCTGCCAGGACTCTGAGTTGTGCCCCCCTGGCTCTCCAACCTGCTCACTCCTGCAGGGTCCCACCCAGCGAGGCACCGGCACGGGGGTGACGTACCTGCTGCGATGACAACGTCAGGCTGGAGCCCCACCAGCTGTTTCTCTGTCACTGAGCCCCAGTCAAGTTCTGCAACAATCAGGTTTGGGTTTTGGCAGTTCTTTGCTTCCACCTCCTGCCCTTGGGGCTCTGTTTGGATACACCAGGTCACTCCAAAGCCATTGAGACGGATGTTCTCTCCCAGCTGTCTGAGAACGTGGGGGTGGCAGTCACTAAATATGTATGTCTTGGGTTGGCACATCTTACAGATGGCAATTCCAGTGAAGCCAATCCCACTTCCTAATTCCAAGACTGTCCTGAAGGATAACAGAGCAAAAGAAGTACTATTAGGGCTCTAGATCAAGTTGGAAATCAAAATACTGCAAGTAAAATTAAAGGTAAAAGGAGCTCCAGATAGTTTTGATAATTTTTGAGTAAACCATTCACAACCTAACCTTTATCTCAAACGACTGGAGAGCTGGGAAATGCTGGGGGTGAGCATAAATTAATTATCTGAAAGGCTGCTTTTGCAGATACTACAAAGCATTCCCAGCATGGGGATGAGAGACATTCCCACCTGGTTTTAGCCATCTGCATCTGCCTCCCCCTGAACTGGTTCTTTTCATAGTCGGGGGAGAGAAAGAGACACTAAGCAACACAGTTCCTCTGGGAGTCAGTATTTTAAATTATCTTTCCTCAAAAGTGCTTGTTCCTCTCGACTGTTCATAAATGAAGTCCAGACGATGTGATCAGACCTGCCCATGAATCCTGTAACATTGGTGAGATGGATCCCAGCAAGGAGTGAAGTGCATTAAACTACTGAAAACTGAACAGCTGAATTTCAAAGCAAGTCAGGCTGCGCAGTGCCAGGGTTTTGATCTTAACTGCTGTCCTGACAGAACTACAAGGTTCTCTCCTGAGTTACAGCTTGACTTGCAGAGCAGACAAGAGCAGCAGTTACCCAGCAGCAAAAGGGTGTGATTTCACTTATTTTTGGCGTATATATTGCCTATTATCAAATATTACTATTATAAATACTGTCTATTATTAAACTATGGTTTTGTAGCTCACAGTAACAGAGGGCTGGAGCCCCTCTGCTCTGGAGCCAGGCTGGGAGAGCTGGGGGGTTCACCTGGAGAAGAGAAGGCTCCAGGGAGACCTGAGAGCCCCTTCCAGGGCCTAAAGGGGCTCCAGGAGAGCTGGAGAGGGACTTCGGGCAAGGGACGGAGGGACAGGCCAAGGGGGAATGGCTTCCCACTGCCAGAGGGTGGGGTTAGATGGGATGTTGGCTGTGAGGGTGGGGAGGCCCTGGCACAGGTTGCCCAGAGAAGCTGTGGCTGCCCCATCCCTGGGAGTGTCCAAGGCCAGGTTGGATGGGGCTTGGAGCAACCTGGGATAGTGGAAGGTGTCCCTGCCCATGGCAGAAGAATGGAATGAGAGGATCTTTAAGGTCCTTTCCACCCCAAACCGTGGCATGATTCTGTATGGATTTTTCCCCCATTCCACCCATGCCGTGCCATTACCTGGCCCTGAACACCTCGGGGTTCCCTCCTGCCCACCCGGCGAGGTGCAGAGCAGCGTCCCATGTGACGAGCCCTGTGGTCCCCCCAGAGATCATGGCCGTGCTCTCAGAAAGGGTCACACAGTCTCCTGTGGGCTGGAGGACACATGAGAAGGCAAAGATGGATCAGCACAGACAACAGGTTTACACTTCACAATCAATACTGGCACCTGGGAAAAGGCAGGAAGCACTCCAGGCTTCTGAACTAAGCAATTATTAAACGTGATTTAGAACAGTGCAGCATCAATGCTTACCAGTAAGTAGTTTTTGTAACACTGAGTAGATTCTTCTTCTTTCAAAACATCTGCCAGTGTATCATACAGTTCATCCAGGGGTTCAGCTGCTGTGGATTCGTGCTGTGGGAAGAACAGGGCAGCTCTGGGGGTCACATTGTCATGAAAACAGAAAACACTTGCACATTAAGTCCCATTTAATACATTGTTGGCCCCAATATTTACACAGAGTGTTGTGGTTTGTTATTACATGGGATATTTTCAAGGGGAAAAAAAAGAGTGAAAAGCAAGCAGTACCTTTTTGATGAGCTCAGTCAGAAAGCACCTCCTGTACTTGGTTGAGGGGGGATATTTCACACACAGAGGGTGGAGAATGGTCTGAAATAGAAACAGCCATGGAAACCAGTTACCACAGGGAGGGTTATGGGAAGGTACTGAGGGCCAGAGAAGGACCATTAATTGGCTCTGGGTGCCATGAAATGCATTGGGATTTAGTCTGTACAAGTGATGCTGAGCCAGAAATTTAAATTTGATGATTTCTGACTGGTTTGTGAGTTTACAGATCTGTGGCAGCAGATTTCTTAGCTTTTGTGGCAGCAAAAATCTCCCTTTTCAAAGAGTAAAGAGCAAACTGAGTGGGAACAGTTCAGTTTGCTCTCCTCCTCCTTTTGCTGTTCTCTTCCCTCTTTCCTTTTCGGCTTGCTGCCTGGTTGGCTTTTTTCCCATCCCCAGGGACAGTTTAGGCACCAGCATTCCCTGTATCCCGGAGGATCCAGGACCAGCTGGGCAGACTCGCCTGTG
>VZRE01010665.1:333-10376 GCA_013396775.1 Cephalopterus ornatus
TAACAGAAGCATTAGAGAACCCAGCTCCAGCTCAGAGGACTAGAATACACCCAGCTATCCCCCACACATGTTGAAGAAAATTAACCATTAAGATTTCTGTCTTCCTTTTTCAGCTACATTACAATTTCCACTGCCATGACTTCTACTGCCTTAGGCAAGGCAGCAGCTGGGTAAAAGATAATTGAAGCCTCAGCATTAGTTCACAGAGTAATCATTTTTCAGGGAGACATCCTAGCCCAAAGCTGGTACCTAAAGTGAACCATTATTATTCTTTTGGACAACACCCAACTCCCAACCTTCAGTATGCAGACTCAGACACTCTTTAAGGCCAACTGTGTTGTCTGTGTTATTAAACAGCTATTATTCCACCCTCTGCCTCTTCTAACACATACATTTCCCTTTACATCCAAACTATTAGAAGGACAGTAACCTGTGCCATTGCTTACAGTCGTTATGTACCTTATGATGGTGTCAGCAAGTGAATTCAACTCTAATCTGGAAGGATTGTCAATGTTAGGAATCCCATCCATAAGGTCCTATGTTTAAGACCACAGACATCATTTCTTTACCAAAACAAACGCTGTGTGCTGTAGTGCAGCTCATAGGGGTATTCCCTCAGAACCTCTTCTATCCCTACTTACCCCTTTTACTTGTTAAGTGCCAATTTATCACTGCTATCATGCCCCAGTGTCAAGTATCAGAAACCAGTGACATTCAAATCAAAACATAGCCCTAAGGGAAAGGCTGAGAAACGCTAACCATTTAAAAATACATGGAAGAAAGCATGTGTCCACCTTCTTGCTGTTACAGATGATCAGGACAATTTTTAATTTTCCTCTTACCTGTTGTACATATAGACATGTACTCTGCTGGCCTGGAGTGCAGAGTCAAGGTGCTGTCGGAGTGCTTCTGTTGTTAGTACATTAGCACCATCTTCCTGTGGAGTCTGGATCATGAGTTGGGGGTTGAACATGGCCTCTTCTCCAATCTTCTGCCGTGTGTAATTTAACTCCCGACTCACTCGTCCACCAACTGATGGATAAATATTAAGCACTTTGTATTAGCCAGTGCCTTATCCTGCATTCCCTTGATGAACACCCTCCAGTCACAAAAACTTAGACTGCTGCAGTCTAAGACACTATTCTGACTCAAACTGGTGACAGTGTAACTCTAAAACTAGTAACAGCTTTTAGTAACTCTGAAACAAAACCACCATCGTCATTAAAATACCCTTAACTGCTACTGCACTGAAACATTGATGCGTAAACTGGAGCCTCAGTTTTTTCTACCATATAACCAATATTCCTCCTGTAAAAATTAAAAAACTAAAAAGAAAACCTTTCCCTTGCAGACCAGACGAAATACTATGTTACAATTTCTTACACTTGTATAAACAGTCTGCTCCAATAGCACATTTCAAGATAAATGGCTTTAATTTACACTCTTCTACTAAATAATTTGGCAAAGGTAGAAGGCAAATGTTTCTCTTTGGTTAAAAAAAAGGGAGGAGGGAAGGAGTAAGTGAGCAGAAGTATTTCTTTCAGCCTTAAATAAAAGAGGAAAAATACAAAGTTCACATAAAGAGCTGAAGTTTTGAGTGCAGCAGAAAGGTCTGCCTACAGCTAATTTACTCAATGGTCCACTACCTGGCTTAACATGCTGTGATGCAGGAGATGATTCATGTGCAACATCTGCTTCTAAACCCACATGAGCTGAACAGTGTGCTCCATATTAAAACACGGGTGGCGGGGGGTGGAAGAGGGGGCGAAGGAAAAGAAGACAAAATAAAAAAGAGGCAGAGGGAAACTGCAGAGTTGACAGGCTCTAGAGGGAGCCATACTCAATTTGCCTCACCAGAAAACGCTGCATAAGGAGTGGAAGGCTATTTTCCCTTCTACAAAAAAACCACTCAGCCAGTGTTCATACACTTTATATAACCTCCCTCACAGTCTCTCTAGCGAATGCATGTGGGAGGTGATGTCAACTAATGCAGCCCATTAGCTGAATCAAGACCACATCCAGATGAGGATAAGAATCTAAGTACAAGCTACAGATCTGGTTAAATTTGTTACATTTTTCTCAGTCCTAACAAGCTTGACAGTGGTGATCTGAATAAAGGCCAGAGTTTAGTTCTGCAACAGTGTGAACTTAAATAACACATATTCATCTATCTCTTCCTAGGCCATATAACAGAAGACTGATCCAGAGCACAAACTATTGCTTAATTTCTTGTCAAGAATTCTTTGAAGAAGTGTCTTCCACAACACGCACACAATCTTTTTTCAGCCTGTCACATGTGGTATTATGTCCTTCATACCAAGTAACAGAGACCAGCACACAGCAAACAAAACAAACAAACAAACAAACAAAATCAAAGTACAGCTTCCTTACCTAGAGCCCCCCTAGAATTTCTTAACATCACTCTTACTACAGTGAAAGGACATACAATAATAGAGACTGCACATGCATGGTAACAAAAAGCTATTGTTAATTCTTATCAACATTTATACCCTAAAAATACATTCATTGGCCCTATGTTTATGCTCACTGCTGTCTTTCTCCACCAACCAGCAGTCCTTGACACTTGAATTTTGCTTCACCTTACAGGAATATGGGGAATAAGGGAGCAGAGTTATCCTAATCTGCCTTGTAACCAGACCTTTCCTGTGCAATCCTCTACACTACAAGTGCTTCAAAGACAAAATCACTCTCCTCCCTTTTGTGTCAATGCCAGCCAAGACAATAAAGCCCCAACGCTATGAGGACTGTGGGGTCTACCACAAATTTATACTCCCGTTACTATATTCTCTCCCATTCCACCCACATGTTCCTTCTAAATTTGACTTGAACCAACAAATACCTGATGCAAGACAAAGGGCGTCATTCCCATCTCTGCTGAAAGTGACCAACTGTTTACTATCAACAGAGATGATCGCTTCCTAATCAAGGTCCTTTCAAACCACATTAACTTCACTGAACAAGGCAGATCTAGCTAATCAAAATTGCATCGTGCAAGTCAGTCATCAGAACAGAAGCTTTTTACATTCTTTTAGCATTACCCTTTTAACATTCAGACCAGGAATAGCAAAACCACCCAAGAAGATGGGCACACATTCCAGAACCCCGCAGCAAATCCGCTTCACATTGTTCTTAAGGCATTACACCATTTAATTATTTCTTTGATGGGTCCATTATCTACATTTCTTCAGCCAACTAGAGCAAAAGTAACTCCACAGGCAAAGGTGGAAACTTTATATAACATAGCAGTCAAGTACAAAGAAACATAAATGTAGATTGACAGAATTTTCCTCTGCAAAGCCAGATTATGTGAAAATATATGGACAGACCAGAAGCAAGTGGACACATCAGCGGTCATTCAACATATCAGAAGTAAAAGAGAACAAAACGAAAGGAAAAAAGAAACATGTGAAAGTTCTAACCAGTTATGTTTTAATTTATTTCATCTGGAAGTTTGCAAAGGTCACTGGAGGGTGCCACACTCACGTATCTTAAACCTACATACACAATCAGTTGAACATGCATATTTTTTAAAATCAAGCCTCTTGTTGCTTTGGGGTTTTTTTCCCAGACTTTCCATAGTTGGTGCAAAAAACCTAGGAGAGAATCCACTAAAAAGTGTCATTGATATGTACCTGAAGCCTCTAGCCTCACTGTGCTGAAGAGATACAATACTACCCTCCAGACTCATGCACTCTGCAGAAAGTCATTCCTTACACTATTAAGGGGAAAAAAAAAAAAAAGGCATTATATGACCAATGAAAAAAACCCTGGTGTGTTTTGTCGTTTTCCTTTATTTTCTTCTACTTGGTGACAACAACATTTTAGACCCAAAATGCTACTGACTGGAATTGCATATATGGCATATAGTACAAATACTTCCAATTTTATTCCATATCAAAGACAGACAGAACTATTTCATTCAGTATTCTGATGACAAAATTCACACATCACTTTCCTTTTCGATATATCAAAAGCCACTTGAAGCATTTGAACTCTTTACTACATGTTTCCTTATGATTCAGTACCTAGATGACTGAATCAGTACCACAAATTCCCATAAGCCAAAGTGCTGATTTAATAACAGGTCAGTACATTGTCTCATGGCTGGCGGTGACACAGTGCAGCAGCTTGTACGCTACCCTTGCAGCAGAGTCATCAGATTCTGCATGTCCACCTACAAAAATGAGATACCATACCATCTGTACACTTTAGCTAACAAATTTTAAAAAAGGGGAGGGGGGGAAATTACAACACAGCAGTAACACCAGTGTCCTGGCAGTATTTCTCATTTAATGTCTCATTCTCAAGAATGTGTTTGAAGGCCAGCGTTCAACATAAGACATAAGTTTCCCTGACAGAATCTCTGTTGCTGAGTATTAATTAGTTCTTGTTAAAAGGCTTTTTTTTTCCAGGAAGAGGAAAGTGTCTTCCTCCTCCTTACCCTCTCTGATATTCATAGGCCTCCCCCTCTTAGCTCTTTGCCAGATCACTCAAGATCTGCCATGTGCAAGTCAGCATCACATACCATGAAACACATCTCCTGAACCTCCCCACCAGGCGGAACAGAAGCTGGTCAAGGTACTGAATTCTTTGCCCTTCTGAAGAGCCTGAAGACAGTGCTAACTGTTATTCTGGGTTGCTAAGAACTATGTAAGGACTACTGTGTCTCCCTGCCCCAAGAGCAATGAACAGCTGTCAGGTGGCAACAAGTTCTAGCCATCCTTAACTTGAGGCAGACCTGAACCCATGACCTATAGGGGAAAGGCTCTAGATCTCATTACTCCGCACTGGTGTCACAGTTGCAGTGTTTTAGTCATCACACATTAAAATGCTTCAGTGCATCCTAAGTGAGAAGCACCCAGAAAAACAAAACTGCTTGTCTCTAATGTACATCTGTGTAACTCTGATACACCCTTCAATGACATAAGAATGAAATTGTATTCGTTCTCACTGGCACGATTTCTGACACATTTCCTTTCAATGACTAACAATTTTGCAGTTACTGGGTTATTCAGCTCACGTGCTCATTTCTACTGTGGATGTCAGTCGTATCTACACCTTTCTCATAACCAGCATTCAAAATTTACACAGCATTATATTAACATGCTTATAAAGAAGTCTGGAATCCACCACTGCAGTCTCTTCCACACTAAGTAGTCTTAGGAGTAAGTTTAGCTTCTGTCACACTTAGAGATCAATGATAAATCAAGCCATGAGCAATAGCCAGAAGTCACTGCTTATTTATTTATTGTCCAGTGGCTCTAAAGGTATGAAATGTTTTTTTTTTTTTCAGAGTATCTTACAATGTTCCATTTCAGGTTACTGGAATTGCATCACACAGCCCAAGGTTTTTTTATTTTTCTTGGACATGGACACTACCTCTATTAACCATTGAATAGTTACCTTGTGCACAACTGTGCAACCAGTAGCTTAGCAGTGAGCAAGCTCTCTCTGAAAAAGAACATTCCTGAGAGCTAAACATTTTGGATAAAAACGCTTGCCTACCAATGTGGAGGGCAGACTTTGAAAAACCAGAGCCAAGTTTTCCATAAATACCTACTGGTTTTGGAGTCTAAGTTCTTCTGAGACAAGCTTGAGGCACATGAATGGAGCAAAATTTTCCAAAGAATGTCCCTTCTGAAGACTATAGGCCTTAAGGTGTTTCCACCTGAGCAGTTGAGGGGCAGACACACTTCTGCTTTGTTTGAGCAACACCACCTATTTAACATTTTCAAGACTATAAATGTGTAGCATAGAGCAATCCAGCCCAACCTTTTGGCAGTGACAACTCAAAGCAATAAAATCACACCTCTAATAGTCATAGACACCTCACACAAACAGTGTTTTCATTTCACCTCTCCAAAAGGTGCTGACCTTTTTGATAAATCAGACATGTAGATTAATACCCTTACAGCGCTTACTTCATGGCCTGAGCAATAGCTAATGCAGGCAATCTGCAATTTGCAATACCTGTTATCACTACAATAGGAACAAAAGAGACATAGGAAATAAGAAACCTTTAGGACGCAATGACCATACAAAAACAAAGACAGAATAATATCCCAGTGTGTTCACCTGGGACTCAGTCTTCACTAACCAACCCAAACACAGCAGTGTACAGAGAAAGGCAAGTGCAGGCCACACTTAAACGGAGAACGGACATACTCCCTCCGTTCTGCACCCTGCCTTCTCACCCCTCAGCACCCTCTCTCTGCCACAACAGGAACCAGGAAGGGAATGTGACTTCGTACCTCTCTCCCTGGCATCCTATTTAGCCTGTCTCCCTCACCTTTGACTGCTGCTAAGGGCTCTCTTCTACTCCACTTCTTCACCTCGTCTCTTCTTGTGCTTTTCCCATGTGCATCTCTGGTACACAGGTATATGTACGCAGGTGTTACTCAAAAACCAGACCATGAAGCCAGTTTCAGTCCATGAGAGTGGTACACAGATAAACCAGGGAGACACAGTTTTGCCTCCCCATCCTAATGGAATACAGGGATTACAAGTGTTCACACCTGCCACAGAGCAGAAAGCAGTACCTAATGACACCAGTGACAATCTCCATTTTTACCAATAAAGGAACATAGACCTCATGAAAACAAAACACAGCAACCAAATGCTACTCATATGGGATTGAAACCTCCCATAAAGAAACTGATAGAAAGAGTCAAAGTTCTCTGGCAGATAGGAACATTACCCTGCCTCTTACTGGGCACAGGAAAAAAATGGCCTTTTGATTTAAAGCTTCCTGTTGCTCTCTAGGGAGTTCTGTCTTCACATTCTCTCAGATGTATGGGCTTGTCTGTGTTGCTCTTTGTCAGCAACAGAATATAGTTTTTCTCCACACAGACAGTTTTAGTCAGCATCCTGACAGAAGAGCAGGGAAGACAGCACATTTCCCAGAATTATTCTCTAGGCCTGACAGGCAAAACTGTTTGCTTTGAGGAATGGCAAAACATCTTCCAGAAGTCCAGGTTTAGTCAGTACAAGAAATAGGACTGGTTGGCATGTCTACTTCTTTAAACTTTTAAAATGCCTTCTGCTTGTAGAGTCAGAATTGCTATTGGTTTACATAGTTGATCTCTGAATTTATTAACTACTGACTGTGAGACATTATCATGTATCTGATGTATCTGATACTGTAACGATGCTAAGGATGGCTCTCATAAACTCATCAGGATTACATTATAAAAAGGTAATGCAAAACAAAGGTGTCAGACAAAGTGGATGAAAACTGAGCTACACACCAAAAAATCCATTGAGAAATGGTGAGCTTACAAGGGACAGAACACAACACAGTGGTAAACAACTCACATCTTAAAGAGTGGGCTGTGCAACATGTCAGTGAAAAAATATCATATTTATCATGTAGCTAGGCATGACCTGTGCCAGCATTGGACTACAGGCAGTCAGAAATTGCATGCTGCGTCTGTGTTTTCTTGCATGGCATTTACTCTGCCGAATAAACGTTTCTGCATCTGTACAGCACACATGTGCCTGCCCAGGTTAAAACAGCCTGCACCCTACCATCTCCCTTCCCAGCACGCAGTGTCATCCACCAGTGTAGAAGTAAACACTCTACACTCATCCTTCTCCCTTGGTATAAAGTCCAACAAAAGGACATGGTCCAGAATATCATCATGTCCCAATGTGAAGATTTAACCAAATTCAGTATCTCTTTAGCACCACTGACTTCTAAGAAAATGTAGAAGCAATATGACCAACTCAACCACTTCTGTCACACTAGGAATTAGGTATCAGGTTCTTTGTTTTCAAGTTAAAAATAAGGCAAAAAAAAAGCAAAAGCAAAGATAAAAGCCTACAAATGCAAAAAAGCTAACAAAAAAACCCCAGCAACAAAGCGCTTCAAAAGGCTGCTTTTTATCTCCCAAGCCATCATATGATATGAGTTAAGTTATTCCTCACACATGCTGGGGATGACTCCAGTGTTGCTGTTACAAATTTCATTAATGCTGACATGATTATAAATAGCAAAAACAAAAACACACATCAAAGTTGGTTTTTCATTCTGTCACAGTATGATAAAGTTTAGAGCTGTGACAAGGACAAAAAGCCGCCTGCATACTCAGGAAGACAGCCCAACAACAGCTGTCACTGCTTGTAGTGGAAAACCTTCCCTGCAATTTTAGGAGCTAAAATCTTTTCTTTCTAAAAATCGAAGCTGGTTTTACATGTATGCATCTATACTGCCTATAGGCAGATAAATATTCTTTCTGATTGGGTAAAATAGATTGCTAAAGAAAATCAGACATTTTGATTTCTTCCTTGGTATCTATCTGGGTTAAGAGTGTGGAAAAGTACAATAAAAAAAGCCAACAAACCAAAACTAACAAATTAAACAGTACAAACCAGAAGGAAAAACCCAACATGCAACGAGCTTTGAAATGTAAAACAATATACCAAACTTGTACACAAAATTCAAACTTACCAATTACACATAAAATGCAGTGGCTGCTTACTGAGCTGCAACACATGTCCCTGGTAACATGATATGAGCTGTTCACCCCTGGGTCGCTGTTTCTAATCCAGCCAGCAACAATGGTGACCACAAGTTGTTTACAATCTGACAGCTGTTTGCTAACTTATGTGAAATGAGTTGGTGCTCTCAGTGCATTTCCTAGGAGGCAGGTGTCCATGTTATAGAAAACCACTACCATAAGTGGCATCCTTGCTGGCCATCCCAACAAAGAGAGCGAGGAATGAATGGCCACGGAGAGCGAACTATCCTTTCTTCTGAAGACATAGTCCCTTTAGGTCACAACCAAGCCCCAGCTTCCAATGGAGGAGCTCAGCTATCAGATTTTATGGCTGAAGTAGCAAAGAAATAAAAGTCTCTTAGACTCTGCTTTTTCCTAGATGTCAAGGAGACTGCCTCCAGTAAAGATAGGCAGCTAATATGGACTATTGCAACTCTCCAACAGTTTATGGTCATGTAACAGTTTACATGCACTAAGGGGCAAGGTGAATTTTTATTCTTCAGTAATTTAAGATAACAGTCAAGCATGCTTCATAACAGGCCAAAATCCTCAATCATACATGAAAGTGGCAAAGCTTCTAGTTCTGCTGAGAACGGTATGTAAGGGGCTTCAAGGTCTAAACCTAAGGATTTCAAAACAGCTGAATGTAATTGTTTCGAGTTACTTTAGGTTGAATAAGAGCTTCTGCTGGGTAATATGTTACAAACAATTTGCTATGTTGTTCCACAGCAGTCAGCTTTCCTCTAGCCCTAACTTTTGATTTAACCTCTCAGTGCCCCTTCCTCAAATATGTAATTGTTTTCCGGTGTGGTTAAAAGCACCATTTTTAGTTCTTTTCATCTGTACTCCTGGGATAGCACAAATTTCATCTGTAGATGGGGTAGCACAAAATTTGAATGCAATTTTTTTTAAAGGAGCAGCAAACAGCAATGAAAAAACTCTTCATCTAGAACCTTTTAGGGGATACCATTTCCTAAATAGCACTTTTAGGAGACAGCAACATTAACATACAGAAAAATGAAAGGAATGAACACGTTATGAAACGGGGTACAGCTCCTTTCAAGTGTTCTCTACCAGCTGCTTGCTGTACCATCTGTTGTTGCCTAAGCAGCTTCCTTCTGAATGGCTTTGCACTGAAGCAGAACTGCTCTCACTGTTGGACACAATCAGGTCAGGTCAGTGCTCCCCACAGCACCGAACCTGCTGCCTGTCACAGCTACCCCCACCTCGATATTTCTTACTGGCCACCAGCTCCCGAGGCCGCGCTGCATCTGTCAGGAGGCCCATTTTTCATCTCCCGCTCGCCACTCACCCTGAGCGGGACAGAGCTTTGTGCGGGATGCAGTCACAGCTTCCCGTCAGACACCCCGAGCGTGCGGCCACATGGCCAGGTTTGTGCTGGAGCAAGGGAGGGCCGGGAAAGACAGCCGAACGAAGGGCAAACACACCCCTCGGCTCGGCTTCTCCTTTCTGCGGTGGCCGCTCTGGCCGTGCCGGCAGCTGCCCTTCAGTGTCCAGCCCATC
>VZRE01010669.1:4753-35191 GCA_013396775.1 Cephalopterus ornatus
TCACCAGCTTTGTTGCTCATCTCTGACTTGCTCCAGCACCTTAGTGTCTTTCTTGAAGTGAGGGGCCCAGAACTGGACAAAGGACTCAAGATGTAGCCTCCCCAGTGCCGAGTACAGGAGGACAATCCCTGTCCCAGTCCTGCTGGCCATGCTATTTCTGATACAAGCCAATGATGTCACTGGCCTTCTTGGCCACCTGGGCACATGGACAACTTCCATTCAGCCACTGTCGACCAGCACTGCCAGTCCTTTTCTGCCAGGCAGCTTTCCAGCCACTCCTTCCCCAGCCTGTATGGGGTTGTTGCAAGGCAAGGGCAGGAGCTGATACTTCGCCTTACTGAATCTGATATCATTGGCCTCAACCTATTGATCTAGCCTGTCCAGATCCCTCTGCAGCGCCCTCCTAGGCTCCAGCAGATCAACACTCTTACCAAACTTGCTGTCATCCGCAAACTTGCTGAGGGTGCACTCAATACTCATCCAAGTTGTCAATGAAGATAATAAACAGGGCTGACCCCGACATGGAGCACTGGGGAACACCACTCTTTCATGGCCAGTGTGTTTGTCTCTGATCTATCACTTCAAATTAATAGAGGATAATTGTCAGCATTGTCACCTCTGGAACAAGCTGGCTCTTTCTGTCCTGAACTCCAGTCCTGCAGCTATCAGCAAAGTTCGCTGCTATTAAAACATTGATTATTGCAGCTCTTAAACATCATTATCATCAGCATTTAAAATAAACTGTGAAAGACACATACAGAGAGCCTAAGGAAACACTGCAGTCCAAACCCCAGTCAAATGAAAAAGGATTGACATTTCTTTTCCTACATTCAGTAGGCTGAAGAAAGTCAAATATTTTTCCAGCTGACGCACTATTTTTACACCCCGCAAAATGTGGACAGTGCTTCCAAGGAGGCCTTACATTTCCATTTCTGCAAATCAGACATCAAAAAGGCTGGAGTGATGCTTGACTAACGAACCTGCTAGTTACTGGTTTTATTTATTTTAAAGTCCCAGCTGAATCAAGGGCAACATTTCCGTTTTGCAACTTTGGGATGGCCCTGTGCACATTCTAACATGAAATGTGTCAGCTACAGTCATTCTGTTATGGATTCATAATACACAACACTTGTCATATTATAAACTGAGAAAAAGAAAATAAAGCTCTTTATGCCCATGGCTATCATTTATGGGATAGATTTTTAAACTGCATATATTAAAGCTTTTCAGTCTCCAGTCAGACCACTCATGAAGTTGCAGCGTGGTCTCTACAGACTTGACAAAATTTCTGCCATCTATGTTTCAGTATGATTCAATAGCAATCTTTATCAGCTATTTCTACTTTGTCTTCTGTTGGGACAACAGGACTTCAAAATGGCCTAACATAATCATGAGTCTTCCTATGATTACTGTCTATGAGTACTCTCTGTCCTTATAAAACCTTTTTCTTCCAAACCAAGACAAACTTCAAATGTGTAAACATGTATCTTCTAAGTATACAAACTTAAGCTTTGTTGGATAGAATATGAGATGCTATAGAAGATAGCTGTCTTCTCACCTATAAGATATAGAAGATAGATTTATATCTATCTATAGAAGATAGGTGTCTTCTTACCAGGGAAGACATTTCAGGAGCTTCAAAAACTGCAATGGTTTCCTATTAGTAGTATTATTGTATTTCTAAACATTCATCCAGTTCCTTTACCCCTAATAGGAGGGGCTGAAATACAAAACTGGACAATGGTGGAATAACAAACATATATTAGCATCACACAACAGCTTAAATCACCTGACTGCATTTCCACTATTTGCCAGGACAGTGTGAAAGTCAAAAGAGATGGTAAGAAATCTCAGTCTCTCACAATGGTGACAGTTCCAAATTATCCAAATATCTTCTTCAGACTACCTCATTAAAGTGCATTTGGGGCCATAAGATGACATGTAAGTTTACCATACATCTGCACTGAGCAGGGCTGCAAATCTCACTGTTAGTTTTCTGCATCAAAGTCAAGAGATGGAGCAAAGACTCAAGAAAGAAGCCCAAATGTGACAAAAAGAAGAGAAAAACAGATACACGAGGAAGTAATATTAGGATGTGTTCCTAGCTGAGGAAAGGGAAGTCTTTTAGGTCACAGTGTTCAAACACATACGCAGGTCATAAAACTGCTAAACAGGAGTATTTTTCAGACTCACAAATAGTTACAGCAATGTGAAACGGTTGAAAGTTGAAGCTAAATAACCTTACAGAAAGCAAAAATAGAACATCTTAAAACCTTCTGGATACTTTGCATTGTTGGCAGAGTTTTAATCAAAACTGGAAAACTTCTAAAACCTATGCTCTGCACCAAATAGAAATTAATTCTGATGAGCCACATGACATCTAGTCAAAGATGGTTTGACTGTATGATCATAATGTTTCCTTTTGATTGTACAGACTATGAATCTATTGGCAACTGTATTTTGGAGAAATAGTTTCTGGAAAACAGAAAAACTTCTAGAATCTGGAAATTCTGGTTTTATTATACAATCACACAAAGTTTTTATAACATCTATGGATGAAACAGGAGATTGAGTCTCAGTTTGGTAAACCCACTTAATAAAAAATTTTTTATTTGTATCCTTTACAAAAGTAAAGATAAACCAATATTCTGGCCTTTATGTATATTTAGAACTTCAGTGTCAATGTGAGTGACAGCATTTATTCTTCCTCAAAGTAAAAAAAAAAAAAAACAGGAAAAATAATGTAGGTTAAACACAGCTTATGTAAGCAACAGTCAACACACCAAGAGGTATGACTGCTTTAAGTGGATTATATGGATTTAGAATGAGTGTTTTATTCTACTAAAATGTTGCTTGTATTCATAAAATGCTTCATGTGACACCAATTCCACAGAATAAAATACATAGCACTTGGTGTGCATTTGGCATTTGCAGAAGTTTTTATTCAAGTGTCAGCATTGTTAATGTTTTGCAGGTGGGGAGTCAGAAGCAGGAAGGAGCAAAGTTGTATGATGAACGCTGCACACATTCAAGCAGCACAGCTGTGAACAGGATGTAGGTGCCTGGCACCTCCTCTGAGCCATTAAAACTGCTGGAGTGTAACAGATCAGCCAAGGATGATTAGTGGCTTTCCAGTGGCATTGGCTTTTAAAATGATTGCAAGAGAATGGAGGATTTTACACAAAAAAAGTTGGGTAGCAGGGACGTTCTTTTTTTTTGCTTTGTTTTGGGGAGGGATGTCTTTCTAGCTCCCTGTTCCTGCCCTAGCTTATCTACGCATATCATGATTTTTTGCTGTCCATCATTTAGAATAGTTGGGTGAGATAACAACCACTGGAATTAAATATGATTGTCTTGCCTGTAGAAGCAGGCAGACAGATGCAGAAAAATCTTGTGCATTATGTCAAGAACATACATTGCTGCCATAACATACTGTTACTTTTCCAAACACAACAGTGTAAAAAAAAAAAGGAACTTTAATCTTTTTTGTTACTTATGTCCTGCACTACAACCGATATCATCAGCATCAGAGAAAGCTGGATCTCCTCAGGAAATGGTGTGTAGAAGCTGTTCTGTTACATTCCTAGACAGTCTGTTCTCAGATGCGCCTATCCAAAATATACTTTCTTTCAGTCTTTTCCCCGTTGATAATCTGACATTTGGCCTTGCAGGATCAGCTGCTTCCAGAATGATGCACCTTTCCACAATTCAAAACTAGGATCTCTTCAGCTGCTCCTCTTCTGACTCCTTTTAACATCCAGCAATTTTATAGCCAGTAGCCAAACCACCAATTTGCAAACTGACTCCAACTACAGCTAAAGCACACTTAGCGTAACACAAGAACACTGCAGCTGTCAGAGTTGCTGTCTTCTGCTGTTCTCAGAATACAGATTAAAAATTAAAGGAATAATTCTCCTTGTTTTTAAAAAAAATCTAGTCATCCTATCATTTTTCACCTAAAAACCCACTTTGCTGCTAAAAAATATAGAGTATGTACTGCTTTACTAGAATTGTAAAGAAACTCAAACATTAACACCTACTAGCACTTAAAGACTAAGGACTGTCAAGCGCTTTTCTTTACAACCCTGGGCTTTTACATATTTATAACTGCTATGATTAAATTGTCATCTTATGCGTTTAAATTTCTCACACATAGAGGTACCTAAAATGCTTTTGTCACTGTCAAGGCTGAGTAGCTCCTGAATTGTGAGAACGTAACACTCTTTTATTTTTAGGCTGCAAATGGCTTTTCCTTGGGTTTAGTTTTGTTGTTGGTGGTTTTTGTTGTTGTTTGGGTTTTTTAAAGATCATTTGTACTTGCAAAACAAAGCTGCACAAGCCTATGTGATCTGCCTGCACACACGTCGTATGTCCCTTTGGTCTCACTTTGAGTGAGAATGAGCACTCCCAGCTTGCACAGGGAGAGCCAACCAGACAGATGTGCCATTAAGCAAGAAAGCATTCTGACAGAGAAGGGTAGAGAAAATCTTATCCCGGAATGAAAAGACTTTAGAAAACATTTAGATAATTCTAAACTGAAGCTGGAACTAGTGATCTTCAAGGTCCCTTCCAACCCAAACCATTCTAACTCAAGGTACCCAAGCTGAACCCTGTGATGCCCTATTTCAGTTAGCCATTCAACATGCCGCATACACCTTTTGCACTCTCAGCCAAAGCAGATGCAATCCCTACTAGTTCCTGTTCAAATCAACTGCCACTGAAGACTCTCACAGTGTACTGCACCAATACTGGAGTGCATGTGGCCCAAATAATTTCTCCAAACTTTAACTCCATGGTTGTGATGCTGATGTGTCCTCTGATGAAGCAATATATGGACAGAGTTTTTCTCTTCCTTGTTCTCATCATTTCAGTGCATTAAACAAAAAGGAACCAATGCCTAATTTTGAATACTGTTGTCTCAGAAAGTTTTAGCCACTTCTCTGAGAGATGCATGATTCCTTGCCTGCCACTTTAGAGTCAGTTGACATCCTCCTCATTGACCATGAAGTCTAGAGACCATAACAGCAGCTCTACGACAATCCCTATAGACTGCTGAGAGCAGGAATGGAATATTTAACAGGTGGTCTGACACTGGGTTTCTGTGATGTTGCAAAAAATTCATAAAAAGGGTGAGGCACTGAAGATTTTTTCCCCAAAAAAAGCCTGATCAAAACCCTGACACAACTCCTTTCAATTTCCTTGCTAATCTCTTTACTATCTTAAGAAAATAATACTGTGAAAATAGCTAAAGACCATAATCCTGCAGAATAATGTTTTGGGTTTTTTTAGGGGTGGGGGGTCCTCAGTCGCTACACAAATTAGGAAGTGAACCAGTTAAAACCTCTCAAATAATTTTCCAATTCTCTTCCAAAAGTTAATAATGACATTGTCATCGCCAAGGAGCTCTGTAAAATGACTAGGCAACCAGAAAATTGGAATCTAACCTAATATTTCATTTTAATGTACTTGCAATTAGATATATTGAGGTAGGTGCCAACAACTGGGATAACCATGATTAAAGGGAAATCAAATACTAATATATTTCAAAAAAAACTTCCATATTCCCCAACAGTGAACATTTCTCTTTGCTAAAATTATATTACACTGAATTCCTACTGGCCATTTTGCTGTGTTTAGTAGAAAACATCAAAATATAATTCCACTAGGAAGCTTCAATGATTTTTTTTTTCTTTAAGTTCTAACAGCAAAGTCACTTATCACATTAATATAGTAAAAGAATTAGACATTAACGAAGCTTTTATTCTTTAGAAGTTAACCTGTCTCATTACTGTGACAATTAACTTCATTACATATTTATACCTATTGTAGATAAATGAAGAGAAATTACCGTTATGTATGGTGACTGAAGAACTCTTATTTCCTCTTACAGAAGCACTGGATTTGACCAGCAAAGAAAAAAGGGAAGGCCACATATATTCACAAGACATTGGCTTTTCATCTTTAAGTTACAGTTCACAACAGGTTCAGGCTTAAACCAGTTTTGTATCCACCACAGACCACACACTGTTCCACATATAGAAAAGGAACACCAAATTTTAGGTTGCTGTCCTTCAGAACAATCAGAAGTTTCTCCCTACTTTCTCAAGTGTTTTGGGTATTAGGTTGGTACAGCACCCACCTAGATTGCAGCATCCAACTCTGGAGTCCTCAGTACAGGAAGGACACAGCTTTGTTGAAAGCAAGTCCGGAGAAGGACTACAAAGACTTGGGGCTGGAGTACCTCTTCTATGAGGAAAGACTGAGAGTTGAGTTCTTTGTCCAAAAGAGAAAGCTACAGGGAGACTTTATTGCAACCTTTCAGTACTTACAGGGGACCAGTAAGAAAAACTGGGACAAACTTTTTAGCTGGGCCTGTAGCTATAGGTCAAGAGGCAATGTTTTTAAACTAAAAGAGGGTTGATTCTGATTAGATATAAAGAATAAATTTTTTACAATGAGGATGGTGAAACCCTGGACCAGGCTGCCCAGAGGTGGTAGGTGACTCATCTCTGGAAACATTCAAGGTCAGGTCAAACAGGGCTCTGAGCAACTTGATTTAGTTGAAGACGTCCCTCCTCATTGTGGGTGAGGTTGGACTAGATGACTTTTAAACAGTTCGTTCCAACTCTTCTAAGATAAGGGAAAAACCTGCTACAAAATGCAGCTGCAATCCACTCCATTATTGCTCCACTCACTGGGGTTTTATCTCCCTGGTTCTTCTCTAGGTCGAGGTGTATTCTGAACTGCTGCATTACTGAGCCACAAATGACAAGTCTAATGCAGACTTACCATGCTAAAAATATTCTTGATTCCTGCTGAAGCAACATAGACTTCCTAGGGATTTTTGCTGATGATGAATATAGATTAAACTAAAAGTAATTTATTTAACAGGCACCTCAGTAAGTACAGGTTTCAACTGCCATTAAGCAAACAAAATATCAACCAAAATGTGCAAAATTTACAATGCAAGAAGCAGCCAGAACAACACTAATTACAGCAGGATCTACCGGAGTTCTTTGTCAGTGAACAGCAACTTCATATTTCAAAAAGCCATGAAAAAAAAACCAAGTTGGAGGACTATCTGCTCGTGTTTACATAAACACAGAGACAGGTGACATAGGGAGATGTTGCTATGCCCTCTCATTCATTGTGGTTCAGTTCATGTTCTAACTCACCCAATAACAGGCTCCTTGGAAATATCAAGTCTTACTCCTGATTTTCACTAAGATAAAGATGTAGGGATTGCTCAAGTAAAGCTTTTTGAGGCAACTAAATAAAGGGTCCAACAGCAGTAAATACTGCGTTATTTAATAACTAACTTAAACCTCCAGTCAAACTCTGATCATGAAAACAGCATGACAGTTCCTAAACCAAGAAGCACCGCATTGACTCTTGGTCCCCTGTGTGCTTGTATATTTTAGGGTTACCCATACAGACACAAGTAACTCACCTGATCTCACTGTTTAACTGTTGAGTTATTTGGCTAATAAAACCTTTGGTTCACTAAGGTTTAACAACTAAGCACATAGCATTGCCAATATGAAACCCAATCTTACTCATAACAACATTCTCATCTGAATTTCTCTAAGCTTCATGTCCGTGTTGCTGTCTTTTAAAAGCCCTAGGTTACTCAAGGATGTTTTAATTCTGCTCCCCTCTACCCTCTCAAGAACACAATTGTCCTACAAGTAATAAGGACAGGATTCTGCCATTACTTTCCTGTCCTCTGAAGACAGCTTAGATCATTTGGTGTAATCAAAGATATGTTTGCCAACATTTTACATGCTGCTATCAAGAGTTCTGTTCAGGTTGTTATGGCAAAGGTTAAGACCTCCTCCCTTCCCTTGCCCATACTAACATTTTTTTATCACCAGGTTGTACTGATCTGCTCTGTGTGTGGTGAAGTCAGGCTGGATAACATGTAAACATCTGGTGTATTGTTTTCCCAGGTATTCTGATCCTGAAGAAGAGTTGACAAAGGTATGACACTTCTGCAATCATGCTCCAGCAGCGTATCTTCCTGAAATTAGGTAGCTTTACCTCTTATTTTAGTGGAAATCTTTTTATTTCTCAAAGATGAATTAAGCTGACCCATCAAACAGTAGTTCAAACCCCAAATAAACCTACCTGAAATTAATTAAAATGAAAAACTATGAGCTGCCATCTTAGTAGAGATTGATAAACAAACACCAATGCTGCAAAATTCGTAAATGTGACACTTTATAGGAACACAAATTATTAATTCTACATTTTCAAGCCTCACTATGGGCCACATGCCTTTTTCAGATATCCATTGTGATGTGAAACCCTGAGTATCTCATAAGCAAAATGGAACAAACCTTAGTATATCTGTTTGAATATATTATCTCTCTTAAAGCTGCCTTTTATTACCTTAAGAACTGTCATCTTCTAGGGTTAATACTTTTTCTGTGGGCTAATTTTTACCATATGAGTCACAAATTTCATTATCACAGCTCATCACTAGAACTCATCTTATGTAACAGTTCAGTATAAAAAGACAGCTTTCTCAGATATGCTGTCCATTTAAATTCCATGTACTATTGTCACACCTAGGCACTTCAACTCACATTTCACTGGAATTGCAATCTCTTCACTAACAGAACAGCTCCATCTGATTTTCCTTATGCTTTCTATTTATGAAAAGTCTGACTTTCAGACTATGTTTTCAATCTTTGTTTGCAATGTTTCTAACTTTGTGATTCTTCATTTCACCACAGCAGCAAACCCAGATGCACACCTCAGCTCCTGGAAGGCCCTACCAGCAATACACTCAACTAATTAATAGTTGAATTAGAGCTTCATGATACCTTTCAGCTACGGACTGATTCTTCCTACTTCTTTTTCGCTCCTGCTCCCATTGCTTCATGCATTATAGCATCACCAAAATAACTTTGCAGGGCAAACCCTTTGGAGCTAAAAAAGGCTCTTGATTCATAGTATGGTGCTTTCATTGACCCCTGCCAAAGGCCAAGCACAAGCAGCACATCAGCTGGAGAGATCAGAAACCTCTGTAATAGGTTTCATTCAATTATTAGCTTTGATGCATAGTACTAATCTCTCCTTTGAATCCACAGACTTCTTTCACTTCTGTGTTTCCCTATCAACACATAGGAAACACCACATAACTATACACTGGCCTAGAAAAGATAATGTAGATAAAGCAATGTTTCAAATTTTCTATATTACAATCTATGTTAAGGAAATTAAAACCTCACCTGGGCATTTCTTCCTAAAGCAACTTAATTCTTCACATGTCTAGATGAAAACATGTAGCACTGATAGGCAAGGATGTGGATGATAATGGAGATAATGGACAAAATTGTGTTATACTGCATATCCTTTATCTTTTCATCCAAATACAGATGGTATGTGGTTAATACAGGTTAATGCCGAGGAAACTGTCAAAATGTGTCATTCACAAGTCTTCAGTTTATCACAAAATCATAAAGGATGGTAAATACCTCCAATATCATCAAGTCCAGCCTTTGACCAATCATCACCTTGTCAACTAGACCACAGTACTAAGTGCTGTGTCCAGTTATTTTGCTCTGTTGGATCTATTGATAATTTTTATAACAGTGTCAAGAGGCTTTTCCAGAAGAAAAGATCTTCAAAGCAATTCATTAACTGAAATCCATGATAGCGAGATTTTCTATTACTTCTACACCTTTCACTGTGCATTCACACAATGAAATCAAACACTATCCATGCAAATAGCTCAGAAATACCAAATTTCATAATGGTTCTTCCATTATATGCCAGCTATTTACATAATAAATTGCCACTCAATAAGAATTCCATCATTTAAAATTTTGTAAAGAAATTAATGATCCAGGTCTGAAGGAAGCACAGAACAAGTTAAGTACATGTTACAGGGAGATGATTTTAAGCATAAGTAAACTACTGTTAAATTACTTGGAATATAAACAAACCTCAGTGTTTCTTTGTGCACATATACACACATCATCTAATCTGCTGCAAATATTGGCATTAGATATAGTCATACTCATAAATATAGTAGGTCCTTTCAAATTCTCACAGCAGTGTGATATGCCTTATTTAATATTAAACCTTTCGTTTTTAAAGGACCAGCTTATATAATACAATTAATCACCAGTATGCTTTAATAATCATTAAATGTTATACACACTGAGGACAAAGTGGTCTTTATGTTACAAATGCATGTCCATATATTGACATGTCTGCAGCCACACAAGAGTTCTCAAGCTCAGGTTCAGTGAACCAGCCACAAAGTAAAGCACAAGTACTTTTTACCAGATCCAGGTATTAGACTGTTGGTTTCTCTTTGGATACCGAATCAGTAACACAACCCCCGCCAAAGCTTCTCAGTATTGAAGTGATACATAACAGTGACTCAAAAATTCAAAAGTTCCATACCAGCAGCACCACATATTGGAGACAAGACCTAAATGGCATAATACGGAAAGCACTGGAAAATAAACAATAACTCTGACTTTCCGCAATGCTCTACCTTAGAGTCTCTTACTATTCTTGCTAAAGTAGTCTTGGCTCTGCCAGGAGTGCAGAAGGGGTATCTGAAAGCTCGGTGTAACACCAAAGTTTATGGTGGTACATTCACGTGAACTTGCGCATCTATGTGTAAATCGCTCCCACTCTGTGTACACAGAAAGAGCATGAACTGACACAGATGTGAACACTTTCCCTTCCTTTCGCATTTTCACCTATTCGTGTGCAGTGCTTGTTGTTTGAATGGTGGGCGTCAGTACTGATGGGAACAGAGATTTGGGCCCTGATCATTTCCATACTAATCCCCAATTTACACTGCTCAGCAGAGCTACTAGTGCTCTTAACGGTTAAGCAGTTCAGCCTCACACAGAAGAGAACACAGCTTTGTGTGCACTTTCCTAGTCTTGTCCCATCCTCAAGAGGAACTGCAGCTCTAAATACAGCTTTCTAGATTGCAGAAATATTCCTATATGATGCTCAACTTGTACAGTGTTCGAACTCTTTTACTGGTAACTTTTACTTCTCATAAATTATTTGTCAAGTAAAATGTGACAAATTCTTCACAGACAACAGCCATCATCCAGTAACTTTAAAAAAGCTTGAGTCTATTATGACCACACTACTGGCTTGTGGGGTTGTCGGCAAAACTGCATTGCCTGAACAGCATAAAAAAAGCTAATAAGATCGTAACCAAACTTCCTTTCTGAAAGAAAACCAGGGGAAATCCAATTGTACAGTCAGTGATGAAGCTACTAATCACTGAAATTAAAGGATTAAAACAGAAGTGTGTCCTGAGTAGAAATACAAGAGGATATTACACTTAAGTATAAATCAGTAATTAAATTATGTTGACAGTTACCTATTATAGTGTATACTACAAAGAAATGGCACTATTTTTCAAACAGACCTCAAAATTAAGATCAGCAGGAACTACCAAAAGGACCACAGAATAGACTATTCTTCTTAATCCCTCATAAAACAAGTCCAGAAAAAGACCAGAAAAAAAGCAAGAGAAACTTTCCTCTGAACATTGTACCATCCCACATTGCTCATTTTCATTTTGAAAGCTGGTTGTTTTACAGAAACGGATCTGTCGACATAAATGTTATGCATGTGGTTTTGCAGAGAGGCACAGCACAGTGATTAGTGCATTAACAAAATTCCTGTACTCATCCAGGAATAATGTCGGACCTCATGTTCCAAGAACAGCACATACTTAATAGCATGGTACTGTCTTCACTTTGTTTTAATGAGAAGCAGAACCTTAGAAAACAGATAGTGTGTCAATTCTTGTAATGCTGTATGCCATTCAGATGAATGTCCCCCGGTATAATATTTCATATAAAAAATGCAAAGGCTTTTCCCTCAGACCCATGTGTGGATTTTCTTACCTTTGGTTCCATTGAAATGAAGCTGTGGGTACCTCTACTTGAGAGAACTGACCTTTTAATTGTTTTACTATGGTAGAAGTGGTAGTAATCCTTCAGTGTTCCAATCTGTAAGAGCAGGGAAGAAAAAAGAAGGAGACTTAATTTATGAAAACTGATTTTCTGTTTTTCATTTCTTGTAGTCTATAAATTATGCAATTTCCTGTGTGCTGAAATGTTACTTGAACCCACTGATCATCTTTCAAAAGAAGGACATACGATATGAAATAGATGGAGTATCCTTCAGGCAGTAACTGCATAACCAAAGATTATAACTGAGCTGCTTAGTCTAGCTGTATCTGCCTTTTTAATGTTTAATTTATATGCAGTACTTCAAGTAATTCTATATCAATCTATATCCAAACTGTCCTCAAATGCCAAGTATTTCAATCATCAAATGGCTATAGGGTTATTAAAAAGCATTTCAGCTAGTTTGCTTAAGGAAATGTACTGTAAAACACACTAGATTTGGGTATTTATATAATTAAATTATTAAAATTATCACAGCATCAGACTATCTGATAGGAATATCTTTCCCTTTCTACCAAAAAGGTAGAAAAGGCAGACAAAAAAAAGAAGAAGAAGAAAGAAAGATGGAAATGATAACTTCATAGGATAATAACTCGCTTGAGGTACAAAATCAATTAATGCAACATAGCAAATTTCACAATTTCACAATGGTACAGTAAAAATGCTTTTTATCCATCCCTTCAGTACACAGTAGCAACATAAATATTAAACTAAGATTGCCTTCAAAATTTGAAAAAGAAATTTTCCTTTCCAGAGTCATCACTATCTAAACATTCATAATTTGAAACTTCAGTTTCACTCATCTAAAAACAAACATTCAGTCTCACCATCTTTGGGAGAATGTCTTTCCAAATCATTTGGAATTTGACCTACTATTGCACTACAAATCTTGTAAGACACTTAATAATTTAGTTTCAAGTTCCTCAATCATTAGTAAAAAAAGGGACAATTGAGCTTACTGTCATTTCAAGTTGAAACTCCAAGTGACCTCAGGAAACTGGCTTAGTTTTGTAAATACAGCTGAATGGAATCACCCAAGAGGATGGAACAACACTTGGAAACTTTAATCTTAGAAAAATCCCACACTATTCTGAATTTGCATCTATAACAACACACATGTAGGAAACTTGAAAGTTCAAGAGTAAAGACTCAGAGAGAAGTGGAAATAAGTTACTGAAAAATTCCAAGCATATACTTTTAGAATATTAGAAAACAAAAATCTTGAGAGGATATCAAAGTAGACTACTAAGAAACATATATAGAAAATCTCAACAATTTAAATTAATTCACTTAATGGCGAAAACCGAAACAGGGTCTAGGATATTAACCCAAATATGTGCAGTTTGTTCATCAATATCTTCATTTCAGGAGGAGTGACTTACATTTAGTTTAAGTCAAACAAACAAAACATTCAGTTAAAACAAGTCAGTTTATCATAAATTAAAAAGGAATTGGTTTATCTAAGCCTAATTAAAATAAATCAGCAGTGGAATAGTTTTCAAGCTGCCTTCTCTTGGAAAGGCAATTCCAGCTGAAGTGGCACAACTCTGTAGCATGGATGAGCCCAGCTGCAGTGAACTGGTCACCCCAGCTGTTCCTCAGGGCTCAATCCTAGGAGTAGTTCTGTTTAATATATTTAGCAACAATCTGGATATAAGTTTGCTGATTATACCAAGCTGCGAGATACTGTTGACTCTCTTGAGGGACCAGAAGCCTTGCAGAGGGATCTGGACAGATCAGAGCGTTAGGCTATGATTAATGGAATGAAATTTAAAAGGCTGAAATGCTGGATTCTGCATTGAGGATGAAGTAATGCCAGGCACAAGTGTAAACTGGGAGAGGAGTGGCTGGAGAGCAGAGCTGCAGAGAGGGATCTGGGGGTGCTGGTTGACATTAAGCTCAATGTAACTCAGCCACGCACCCAGGTAACCACGAAGCCAAACTGCATCCTGAGGTGCATCATACACAGCATAACCAGCCAAAGGAGGTGGTTATCTCACTGTATTCAGATTTGGTGGGCCTCATTTGGGGTACTGTATGCAGTTCTGGGGCCCACAATTTAAGGATGTGAAGGTCTTTGAATGTATCCAGAGGAAGGCAACAAAGCCAGTGAATGACCTGGAAGGCATGGCTTGTTAAGTGGACCTGAGCACGCTGAGTTTGTCTGGTTTGGAGAATAGGAGGCTGAGTGGCAACATCATTGCTCTCTACAGCTTCCTGAAGAGGGGACAATGAGAGGGAGGTGCTGATCTCATGCCCTGCTATCCAGGGATAGGATGTGTGGGAATGGTACAGAGTGCCATCAGGGGAGGTTCACACTGGAGTTTAGGAACAGTTACTTTATCAGAAGGATTGTTAAACAGTGAAACAGGCTTCCTGGGGAAGTCATCAATGCCACATGCCTGCTAGTATTTAACAGACATTTGGACGATGCCCTTAATAACGTGATGTAAGTGTTGGTCAACCCTCAATCAGTCAACTAGATGACCACTGCAGATCCCTTCTGATTCTATTCTATCTTATCCTATTCTATTCAATTCTATTCTGTTCTATGCCATTCATTTTCAGTACAGTAACTGAAGTTTATTCTGATTTTAACAGCCTGTAGCGCAGTTCTGTATCACCAGGCTACTGCTGCACCCTTTTTGAATTAGTAGCATTTATATCAACCACTGAAGTTTGGTGCCAGGCTTAGCACAAGTGAAGGCGATAGCATGCTACCCTGAGACTGGTTGTAATCAATTACTTCCTGGGTGTTTCCTGGATTGATCAGTAGCTTCAAACAGGGTTGACGTGCTAACTGCTGGGAAGTAATGCTATTCTTGCTTCTTAAGTCCTCAGAAACCTGTGAAGCACATATTCACCATAACAGGCTAAATAGGCTAACAAAGATCACTGAACTTCTATAGATCTTGCTGTCTTCAGAGTAAATCAGAAAGCCACTACCTTGTCAATGTGTGTCTACACAAGCATACATATCAGTGAAAGGACTCAGCTCAGACAGGTAGCTGTATTTTACCACTTCACAGAAGTGCATAAATAGAAAGGTCATATTACAGGGAAAATAAGCATCCATCCTGTTTTGTGTTACAAAGGTCTCAGTATCACCCAGTCCTTGCATTAGTTTGAGGGTTTTATTTTTTTAGTTATTAACTGAAGGCTAGCCCTAGCTGACCGCTCTGAGGGCATCCAAAACAGCAAATTTAGGAGATGACCTAACTGCACTTCTGGAGGTCCTACAGTTTAGCTTCTCCTAGAAGAGACTGGAAGGATCTGTGTATTCTACCTTCCAGCTCAAGTAGGACAGGATGAGGCTTTGTAATCCCTGACAGCTCTACCCCCTCTGAGATCCTGAGCTGAGGAGATAGAATTAAGCCATTGGAATTACATGTGGTAACTGCAACGCCATGTCTTCCAAGCACCAGAGTTTTAGATAATAACAATTATTAATATTAGCAGTGATTATTTTAAATTGTGAGATCTACAGCTTTAGCGCATAACTGTCAAGGAATTAAAAGGATCCCAAATTTTTTAAATGTAATTTAATTCATATTCACTGTGCCTCTCACAACAAAGTTACACCAGCATTATTAAAAATTTTGTTGCCTTCCTTTCCCTTAGTGGGAACTTACTTAGACCTTCCAAATCCTTGGACCTCTAGGGGAAGAGTTAAACCATGGAACTACAGCACAATAAAACTTCTCATTATGTATGTTCTTGTTAAATTGTTTTTTATACTTTTAACTCCCAGGTCCTAGAGGCACTCTCAGAGAAAAGCAATGCAAAGACAGAAACACCAGAATCCTGAGCTAACTACTCTAATACTACTAGAGACTGGTGGCAATTTAACACTTCCATCCTTCGGAAATCTTTTTAACTTCCTTTTTTATCTGCAAGACATGATGTCTTTAAAAAGAAACAGGGAAATATAGCCTGGCCAAAAGCAAGAAGAATGGACAGCAGGGGTAGGGGAGAATTAATCTTTTTAGAAGTAATATTCATAACAGAACACTTTAAAGAGATCTATATATATATATGTTTTAGTTGCACTATACTGTATTTATTCAAGGATGAAATAATTTCTTGAAGTAACAATCCTACAATATCAAAGTGGCATCCCAGAAAACCAAAGCATCCACATATTCACACTAATTTTATATTTATCATGTCTTATTTTCTATTTAAAGTTGACAAAATGTGTGAATTTTAAAGATATACAAACAAGAGCCAAACTCTTTGAACTTATTCTTTAAAAAAATTTCTTCCATATATTCTTTTATAGTCTAAGGTAGTATTAACATAATTTAGTACATAATTACTGAATTAATTCATCTACATTTGTATTGTGTCCTCATGAACTCTCCAGGGAAACACAAATGCTAAAGCTAACTATTAAATATACTTCAAATGTGATCACCAAACTGACTAAGCTCTGAAAATACAGCTGAAACTTCTGTGTAGCTGAACATGAGTAGGTAAGTTGTTCCAGCTACTGTGAAAGAACCTAAGAGATGCTTCTTTGTTTGTAAATAAACTTTTTTTTTTAAGAGAGACATGTTCTAAACATCTAGCTGCAAAGTGCTCTTCTCCCAGCGGGCTGAATGGAAAACAATATGCTGCTCATTTGATGAATTGGGTCCCTCTTTCTCCAGTCTTTAATGACTTTGGCTCTAAACGGATTTTGGAAAGGAAGACACATCAAGTCCAAATTTGGTTCTGAACTCTGTGAAGCATTACAAGAGCCAAAGAAGTGAAGAAACACCTTGTGCAGACCTGGAACATAAAACATTATAAATAGGCACATCGATGTATTTCACATGGGGTTGAAGATATGATCCTTCCTTCCTGTCTTGCAAAAAAATCTCCAAACTGCTACAGTCCTCGACAGAAGAAAATACCAAAAACAGAGACATGAAGTAAGTTTATCAGGATTACTATTATCATCTCATTTTAATAAAATCACTTCAACTCTACTTCAAACTTACAAATTTCTTCAGATTGAAGCATTTTCATTTTTCTCTGAATTATCATTTCTGATGTACTCTGCATAATGTGACAACATTTTTAACATTATCACAGAATGGCTTGGATGACACCAAGCTGCGGCTGACTCATGAGGGATGGGATGCCATCCAGAGGAACCAGAAGAAGCTCGAAAAGTGGGCCTATGGGAATCTCATAAGGTTTAACAAGACCAAATGCAAGGTGCACTTAAAATTTAAATGGGAAATCTCACAAAGTGAGGCCACAGCCTTTACTGATCCCTGCTGGCCCCTTTTTATCCATAGGTATAGAAAGGTTCACTGATACTACAGAAAACTGCCACCCTTTCCTTCTTATGTCCCTCCAGACTTAAACATTAAGAATCTTAAATCCAGGGTTCTCATCTCAGCATTTATGGGCAAGGAAACCCTGTAGAGGCTATTAGCTGTTCACTGACCTACTCAAATGAAAGCCCTCATATCTGGAAAGGGCATGTTAATTCAAGACATGGAACCTAAACTTGATTTATATTGTAAGAAGCAAAACTATGTATTGGAGTTTTTGTGGGAGCTGGGCTGGGTCTTTTTCACAGTGACAACACCTTCTCAACCTTCAGCTTTCTTGTCCAAAATCCTACTGTTGGGTCAGCACTGACAGATCCAGCACACTGACGTTGGAAGAGCAGCCACCATAAGGACAGCCACAGAGCTGCTCCCCGACCTGAGCTGCAGACTGAGATGGGGGCTCTTTCTCTCCCAAATATAACCTCAAATTGAAAGTTTTATGGTTTTGTTTTTTGTTTTTTTTTCATAATAACAGGGAATTTTACCTACTGTGTGTCATTCACAAGAAGTAATAGGAAGGTTTGTCCACAGACGTTTCACCTCACTGAAGTGAAGGACTGAACCTCTTTCAGTTTTAGACAATTTGTGGCTCGCATAATAATTCATTTATAGAATATTTAGGGGAGATAAGCACAGGCCCTCCAGACTTTACTCAGACTGAAATCTAAAATTCCAACTTCTAACACAAGGCCTCTATCCAAATATTTAGGCTGTCTGCTACCCACCTGTTGGGCTGATATCCTACACTACCCTGTACGAGTTAAAACTGTTGCTTGGATTACTACAGGCATTAAAAAAAAAAAAAAGATAACATTAAAAAAAAAAACGCTGAAACCATCTACTGAACACTATGGTCATCTTTAACTGCAATGGCAAGATGGCAAGATAATACTGTTCTGATTAATAGTCTAAAAGATGAAATAATAATGTTTAGACTGTGTATTAGAAAGTGTCTGAAACTGTACATTAGAGGAGTATCTACTAGATGAGGCACAGTGCCCAAAATTATTTAAGTAAAACAATTCAAACCAACAGCAGAACGAAGATGCCATGAGCATGAACACAGATTGCCACTGCAGACACAACCCAGACTACATTGTAAGCTTGAATGCCCAAGTAACCCAGTTTTCACTGCTATTTTAAGCTGAATTAACTAACAGAAATTCAAAAGCCCAAACTGTGAACACTTCTCTGTATGTGCTCAAGGTAGGAATAGCCTAACTTGCCAGGTCATATCTTTGCTTCAGGTTTGTTTTAAAGGGAACTGCTGTTGGTGTTCCGGAATAGTGACACTCTGAACAAGCTGGGCTTGGTCTTAATAACACCCCTCCTTCTTGAAGCATTTTTTGAGTTTGCTAGACAGAAAAAATCCTATACTCTAATCAAGAGTTCTTGCTCAGTTTATTAAATCTTTGGTCTGGAGGACGGGATAGTTCAGCTGGAAAAATGATGTTCCCTTCTGAATCACCCAAATACTGAAAAACAAACAAAAATGCAAAATAGGCAAATAAATTTTAAAAATACACGGCTATTACAGCAGAAACATCAATATTTTCACAGAAATAAATCAGTTTGCATCTCTTCAACATCGTAGGAACATGTTAACACTTTACCACTTAACCACTGACATTCCCTCTCCTGTTTAAATAGGGAGGAAAGCATACCACCTCACTGAATTAAAATACATCACCACACACTTCTTTTGTAATTTTCATTTATGTTTCCAGTATTTGAATGGAGAAATTTTGTCTGGGCACTTACTTTGAGCTAGAAAAGTACAGTTTGTCTTTTTAAACAGGTAATGTCAAAAATTAATAACAGCTATTAAAAAAAAGAAGCTCTGCATTATGTTCTTTCACATAATGTCACTGCTGCTGCTTACATGCTGCTGAATTTTGCTTTTAAAATAACGTAGCACAATAACTCTTTCAACTGAAAAATAAACTTCAGCCTTTACATTTTCATGTGCCTTTGTCAGTATATTCTGAGATCAACTACAATTCTTAATATCATTCTAATTCAATATGAAAGTTTTTTTCACAGCCATTTGAAAATTTTAATGTGAATTCAAATTTTTATCTATATGTTAGGAAGCTTTAAAATTCTCAGAAAATACTACTGTAGCTAAACTAAGTAAAAATACAGCTTAAAAAGAACATCAAAAAAACTTTTCAATGTGCAGTGGAAATTCTTAACATGAGCTGTTATATTCAATTTTGGATTACCTCTATAAAAATAGTTTTTCTCACAGTTTTTCTTTTCAAAGCCTTCTACTGCATTCTAGAGTATAATCTAAACAGACTTAATAGTCTCAATTCTAAACTATAATTGAAATTAAAATCTAAATTTAAATGTAGAATTCTAAATTCTTAGATTTATTCTAAAATATTTTTCAATAGCAAAATTCGACTTCTCTAAATAGATAAATGTTCTATTAAAATATAAAATATATTTAGCAATATAAAAGCAATTAAGTTTCCTCTGAAACTCCTAACTGACCCATAACTTTTAAAAAGTTATCTTTTTTTTTAAAATGTTATCTTTTTGAGGTAAATTGATAAAAGCTTCCTACATCCTGCCTTCTGCATAAAGGTTGCTTTGTACAGCTGTATTTTAAAACAAATACTGACAAATGAAATTCTACTTTTTTATACTACAGTACTTTAGTGCTCTCTCAGTAAACTTATTCAACATGTGGAATTACTTGGAGAAATAGAGAAAAAAACCTAACAACGAAATAGCAAACAGCAACATTAAGTGTTTTACATCACTAAAAAGAAACACGCGAAGTTTTATCAAGTACAACTAAGTCACAACTAAGTTTTAGTACAAACCAGGAGGTAAAACTAATTTAGATATTAAAAAATATAAATTTGAACTGTATCATAGCTTTATTCTAATACATGCTAAATTACACTGATTTATTAATTTAATAAATTTCCTGCTCTACTGGATGAACAATCCTCCCAAAGAGGATTGTGGAACCATTTTTAGATTATATATTTGTATAAATCCTATTGTTGTTGAAATTACTTTCTGCCTTACTGAGTTCTGAAAGGTGGGAGAGGTTAACTGATTTTCTTTAAATAAAAATACACTTTGATCATATTTCACTAAAAACAATGGTACTTCAAAAAGTGCAAGAAAAAAAAGAAGAATACTTAAGCCAAATCATAAAAAGATAAATCCCAAGACACACGTCAGATAAACAAAGGCAAGAAAAAGCTGTCTGAATAAATACCAGGTGAAAATGATGTTTGAGTCCTACATAGACAATCAGTGAAGAGAACTGTTCCTTACACCTCACAGTAACAGGAGACCACAGTAAATACATATTCCTTCCAAAAATTATGATGTAAGCAGGGCCTGAGCTTGGCCCCTACCCTTCCCTGTTGCAGCTCCAAGAAGAACATGCATCAGTCTTTATGAGAGGACAAAGAGCTGGCAGCCCTCCTTGAACCTGAGGTGTGCTGTGCATGAGCACCCTTTGAACATGTGCTATGCTGGACCCCTACCATGGAGATGAGGGCGTACAAATATGCCCTCAGTGATGTTAAGAATGAATAAAATGTGAGAAGCTGAAGATATGTGTTGATTGTTTAAACATTAAACTGGAAAAAAAAATCTCACTATAGCACTTGAAACTTACTTTCAAGGTCCCTAAGGGTTTCATCCACCTTTTCTCTAAGACTGATAAACACATTGTGATTATTAGAACAACATTTTTAAAAGTAGCTAAAAATTAATGAACACAAGGTCCTTAATTATCGCGCAGGGAGTGGTAGGGGCAGGGTTTTGTATGAATTGCAGGTTTCGTTTTCCAACAGATATATGAAACTAAAACATTTGGAGGGAGATGGTAAAGGAAGCCATTGCCACATCTGTCACATGAAATGTCACCATTCAAGTATGATGACGTGCATTAATAACTGCAACCCCAGTCTCACTGCGAGCTTTGCCTAATGAGGCATTGCAGCAATTGGCAAGTTCATGTCCCTACCAAATAAAGTAATACAAGGTTGCTCAGCAATCTGTGATCGTGGGTTTGTAGTTCCAGGGCAACATTACATTTTTTGTGAAAATTCTCAAAAGGTAATCAATTACTACCTTGATTCCCATTAATCTTTTCTATACTTTCTTTTCAATACAGAGAACAGCGTAACGCAAACTTGTAGTTCAAGCCTAATGAGTCATCACCTTAATTCTGCAAGGAAA
Source organism: Cephalopterus ornatus (assembly GCA_013396775.1). Classification (NCBI taxonomy): domain Eukaryota; kingdom Metazoa; phylum Chordata; class Aves; order Passeriformes; family Cotingidae; genus Cephalopterus; species Cephalopterus ornatus. The sequence continues at coordinate 26,262 of VZRE01010669.1, forward strand.
AAGGAGTGCAACAAAGTGTATTTATATTATGCTGAACAAACAAAATTAACCTCTGCAGTATTTCAAATGCCTTCAATGCAGCAATCATGCATTTGCAAGTTCAGGCCATAACAAACATATTCTTTTATCTGCAAAGGAGCCATTAGACAATATTACAGAATCACAGAATATGCTGAGTTGGAAGGGATTCACAAGAATCACTGAGTCCAACTCATAGCTCTGCACAGGACGATCCCCGAGAGTCACACCATGGGCTTGAGAGCATTACATGAACGCTTCTTGAACTCTGTCAGGCTTGGTATTGTGACCACTTCTCTGGGGACCCTGTTCCAGCACAGTAATGTTTGTTTCAGTACACAGCCTCCACAAATGAAGCCATCGAAAAGGAAACAAATACATTTAACATTTTGAGGGGGCCAAATAAATTGCCACTCCTTTCTGAAGTCTTTTTTTCTGTTCCTAACTCACTACTCTGTAATTTAAAACATCTAAATGACATACTGCATCATCTGAAATGAGCTTTGTCACTATTTTATTGACTTCCAATCCTATTCATGTTGTGTCACTGAACAAATGTAAACTGATGAGGATGGATACTCATGCAGTACCATGAATGTTTATTTAAGTAGCAAACAGAACTGCCATATTCTGTACATAATTAACTACCCCAGAGTTTAAGGATTATTGTTTCTTTCTAATGTTTCTTCACCTGTACTCTCTGATACGTAAATATAATAAAGCATAAGAATGAGGGTTGACAAAGTTCTGACAAAACTATTTCATTCATGCGAACCGTATAAAGGGTAATTAAGAAACAGGTTTTATTTTGTAACAGTTAGAAATACTGTTAAATCTCTATCCAGTTATTTAAACATCAATATAAAACTAGTAAGCACATTAATAGCAAGAGAATTTGTAACATTCAAAATTACTAATATGGTGAAATAAACTAGTTACACTGTTTCCAGTGAATACGTATATTGCCAGAAATAAACCTTTTCATGCTCTACTTTGTCTTAAAAATCTGAACTCAGCTCTTATTTGTCATAGTAAATACAATGTTTTCTTTAACTCTTTCTCATGAGACTTGATTTAAGCAATTTCCTCTGCTATCACCAATATAATTTACCACAGAAATAAAGAAGTGACTCGTGGAAATATCTAAGACTGAGTTACATTCATCTATGTGGCATGTGTAGGCACTAACTCCAACACGATGAACCTAGATTATATCTCTTCAATTTTATAATGTAGCAAGGTCTGATATTTTCCACTCTGTACAACATCCTTAACCAAATACAGAGAAGCATATAAACTTGTGCACAGGTTACTGACACATTCATCTATCTTATTTGGTTAATGCTAGAGCTGTACAAAAGTTTATACTGTTTTGTGTAAAAGTAAGGTTTTGCTAGCATCCTTTATCTATACAAGCAGTCTCACAACCACATGTAATCCCATCGACTTCAAAAAGACAAGTATAGCAACACCAATCATGTAACAGTTTAATATTATGAAAACAAAAAAATTCTTTTTCATGGGATCTAAAGAAAATGCAAGTAAGTAAATGAGACCAAAAAAATAATCCCTAAAATTATTGCATTGTGCAGCATTCAACCGTAGTAAGAAATAAAGCATCTACATCATCATAACTAACAATTAGTGAGTATTTCAAAAGTATTACAGCACACCGAGGGACTGTTAATTCTAGCATAGTCTCACAATATTCCACTTCAAGTAGCTATTTGCAATCACAACAATAAAAACAAAACAAAAAAGTGTCATTAACTGAGATATATACACAGGTGTCTCCTGTTGTACCATTTTTCATAGTGCTGGAAGATTCAATTCAGCTTTCAATGGATTCCTCGGAATCTTTCACTGTATTTAATAGGAGCTGCAATAGGAATTTAAGGAAGAAACACTGATTTCTTTTAAACCCAGACCTCATTGAGGCCTACATTTTAGATTAAGTGTAGTTAATCTAATTAAGCAGTAGCTTTAGCTTCTAAATTACTTCACACTGCAGAGAAAAGCCAATGAGAGCTGACATTCAATTCATAAACTAATGAAAAACAGGTTACAGCTTTCAGACACTATCCATTTCACACATTTAAAGAACATTCCTTGGTGGCCTTCTTGTTTGGACAGCAGAATCTTACAACCTGAGGGCCAAGTGAATGCTTAGCTGTCTAACTTACAGAATTTTTTTTCTTGGAGAAAGGATCAAAGCTTCAACTGAATATTTGTACCATACATTGGTACTACATATAAAATACCAAAATACTGAACTAGGGAAAAGATGGTCAGTTAGAATGGTAGCAGTGAATTGGTTAAAACCATGTATTCTTCATAAAAGGATTTGCATTTCCATTTTGAAACATTTGTTTTCAGAGTCCTACAAGATAAGAAACATCAGAAAAACAATACAGATGCCAGTCACTGCCTGAACTACTTACTGTGTAGTTATGTGTGTCAGATTAATATTTATATTTGCCAGGGGAAATTGCTCAAACTTTACAAGATTGGAACGATATTTATCTACAAGAATGCTTTCAAAAGAGCAGTCTGTTGCAACAAAAGAACCATTTATTGATGCCAACACAGTCCATAGCCCTTTTAGGTCACAGAATGCTTAACTCTTACAGCAAGCAATGCTTTGCAACTCTATTTAAATCCAGTTATCAGTTTTCCCAGGTGATGGTTTTGTGATTTGTCAGTTGGCCATGCTCATCATACACGGGGATTCATCAGAAGGAGTCTGTTGTTCACTGACAATGGAAATTTAAACTACTCTGTGCTGAAACAAACACATTGTTTGGTCAGACAGGCAAAAAGGAATATTATGTCAGTAATGTGGTGATGGGCACATGTCAAGACTGTCAAAGAAATCCCAGATATTGTCATACATTTCTTCTCTGGAATGAAGTTTTACTTCAACTAGGTATCAATAAAATCCTGTTAATGTTGTGCTTTCAATTTATGGAAAGCAAATTACTTCCTTTACAAAGGAGCAAACAGGAAAACTGTATACAGTATCACAGTTAATACTGTCAGGCTAGCTAAGGCTGCAGCTTTTGCGTGGTGGTGATGGGACACGTCTGGTCTGTCAGCCTTCCTGATATAATTGGGGTACATGCAAATGCATTTCTAATATCCTTAGTAAGAGACTATTGAGATTTTCAGAAACTGCTACTTCATGAGATTTTCAGAAACTGCTACTTTAAAAGTGGAAAAAGCTAATGTGAGCTGTAAGACCATTTTGCAGGTATTTGCATTAGTTGCACTCTACACTCAACTGATAAAACTACCAGTGGCTCAGGGTGGAGCTTGGCTGCTCAAGAGAAAACAGTTTATTCTGCAGTCCAGTCATACAGGGATGGGGTGCTTACTAATTTCCAAGAGAGGCAGAGGAACTTTGCCAGAGTAAAGCCCTCCCATTGCTGTTCATTCATGCTTGGTTCACTGAAGCACAGCATACTCACAAAAGCATTGAATTTTTTCAAAGTTTAATGTATGATTTGTTTGCTTCAGTTCAGCTCAGATCAAGTACTGAAGATACGATAGTTGACGTTCTGCAGCCCAGAATGTGGAAGGAATATGGACAGAACAGCTGAATAAAAACACTCAGTGAATAAAACGTATTGGAAATCTCTCATTTAAAAACCATTTTTCATATTTCAAAACGTAACAAAAATGTGATATCAATTTTTAAAAGGAGATCTGAAGTATTGTAGACTTCCAAGACACTAGACAAATGAGTAGAAACTAAATAAGATAATTAATGGACACTTGGATAAAAAAACACCACTTATGTAGTTAATAATAATAATAATAATAATAATAATAAACAGAGGAAAACTCTGTCTCACAAATTTATTAGTGTTCTTCGAAGAGGTCAAGATAAAGATAGGTAAATAGATATACTCTGGTTGAACTTTGAAAAGGCTTTTGACAATGCCCTTCACCAAGAGGTTTTAAGAATTTAAGAACTCATTGCATAAGGTCTTTGCAGAAGTAAGCAATCAAAAGACTGAAAACAAAGCTTAGGAATAATTATTTATTGATTTATTTATTAAATAGCAATTAGCTTGTTGCAATGGGTGGAGGTCCCTGATACGAGTTCTGCTGGGTACCATTGCAGAACCTCTTTTGGGACCTACACTATTTCATTATAAAAAATATGCATGGAAAACAGAGGGAGAAACGAGGTGTAGATGTCAGCCACGACAGATCTAAAGGCTGCAGCTGACTGTGCATGCACTGCAGAAGGACCCTGTAAAACTGAGTCACAACAATAAAATGGCAAATGAAATCCAATGTAGGCAAAGATAGATCAACTGATGTACGAACTTAGCTTCACATTAAAATTAACTATTTTGAGCTGCCCATTACCATTAAGAAGTGACAATCTCAGGGTTATGGCAGATTAATCCATGAAAACTCAGCTTCACAGAAGTTCCAACAACAAATGATATACTAGACATCAGCTGAAGTACAAAGAATAAAGCAGAGAACATGGCACTATGAGAAAAATGCAAGGACTTGTCCCCTCTATTCAAAGAAGACATAACAGACCTGAAAAAGTTTTCAAATTGGAGGAGGATGGACAAAGATATACCACAACTTCTGTATGAAGAACAGCAAAGTATTACAATACAATATATACAATACAATTTAGGGGAAAATATTTGAAATCTAAAAAACTAAATAAGAATGTACAAAACTCATCTTTCATCACCTCTTTCAGCGGCCATCTAACAAAGCTAGTAAGTAACAAATGAAAGGGAGGTGGTTCTCCATACAGTGAAGTAGCAAACTTTGAAAATCCTTGCCACAGAATATTGTGGGTGCCGGAAGTTTACTTTTAGTTCAAAAACTGAAAAAGAATCTGGACAAAAAATACATTGAGAACTTCTAAGCATGCAGAACAGCTGCAGGGAGTGTTAGGTAGAAGCATCGGATGCTTGTTTTGTTCATCCTCACCCACAGAGAGTAACTTAAAACCACTGCCTGTTCCTATGGCAGTGGTGTCTAGATGGATCTTCTAACTGACTCAGAACGACCTTGCATACTTACAAGTCTATTTGAAAAAAGGCTTTTAACATGAACAAAAATGTTACAGGATCTATTTCTCTATGTCCTAGATGTCACACTACTGGGTTTAGAGGTGTGACACAGTGTGTGTTTTCTTTCCTGTTTGTTTTTAAGACATCAGGTTACTGTGTCAATATGTTCTAAAAAGCAAGGATCAATAAAAATAAAAAACGTTCTCTAGGTTTATTCAGAGGCCAGGCTACACAGTACCATTAATTAAGCAACTTATTTCTAAAAGGAGATTATTGTCCGATTTTACACTTGAATCTTAGCCAAATACTCTGCAACACTTTCACTGCCTACTAAGGACTCTTAGACAAAAACCAGTGGTTTTGTTATAGTTTGAATAAAGAATATAGCACAGGTTTTAACTGTGACTTGCAGCATCTATATAACTTCAATTTGGCCCCAGAACACAAACCTAAGTGATGCCTGTTCCCTGTTGGCACAGAAACATCCTAAAAACAAAAAACAAACAAAGAGGAGACAAAACGTAACGTGACCAAAACGAGGCTCTTGTTGATGGCTATCCCTTATTTAGAAACATGCCATCCCCCTGGAAGCAGATTCCTTCTATATGGGAAAGTCTGTGCTGAAATTTTTTCTTTCCTGAGAACTGTCTATTCCATGATCTTTCCTGGTTAACAAGGTTTTTACAAGCTCACCTCCTCATGCACCATCTTGTAATCCACAGGAATTTCCACAACAAGCTATTCTGCCAGGACTTCATGCTGTAGCTCTGATACTCTTCTGGACTTGCCAGTGTTTCATTCCAAACAGTTTTTCATTCTGCAAATATCAGTCGAATTGGGTCCAGCACATTGCCAAAGAAACACTTACTGTCTTAAGATATAAATCTTTGGCAAGCAGGATTTTGTTTGATCATATTTTTTCCTGTGTTTGGCAGGACACAAAGCACCACAGTTCCTCACTAGGGACCACATGATACACTCACAACCATGGTAGACATGTATGTCCCCATTTTGTGATTTTACAATTCATTATTTGGAGGGAGAGAGAAAGATACACTGGTCAATCACAGAACACAGCTGCAAAACATGCAAATACGATACTGGAAATATCTTGCCTGACAGAGTTATTTATGGCATTGTACAAAGCAGTGGGGAGGTTGTATACAAGCAGGCCATAATTTCTGGTCAAGGCAAACAGATGTCAATCAAAACACAGCGACTATGATGACTGTAAGAGTGGGAAGTCTATCTTCTAATAGGAACTAAAAGCTACAGACGTAAAAGTAAAGGCTAGCCCTGCAAATGAAACAGATGAGCCACTTAAGTACAAGAACAGACATATAATATACTGGCCATGACTAATTCAGTCTGTAATTTGGGGAAAAAAAACCAAACCAAAACAAACAACACTTTTAAAACTGGTTAATTTCAGATTAGTTTAAAACTGAGGTAAAAATTCCACTTATGAACACCTTAAGGTATATAATGATCTCTTCCAATCCAATGCTATTGAGATATTTATATTTATTTTGAGTGGATACTTTGCAAATTAAAATCTTTATCTATATTCAACCACCACCTGAGTAATAGTACTTTCCAAACTCCTGAAGCAGGGCACAAAAATAAACTATGGAATTGTAGGTCAAAACTATGTAAGATTGATATATCTATTTATTACAGTAGGACAGCAAACAACTGCTTGACAGAGCTCCTCTAGAAACTGTTTTGGTCAACATTTCAACTAGTGACCTGAATGCTGGCATGGAACATAACATACATGAAGAAGTAGAGATGACATGCAAGCATGCTGAGGGACAGGAACAGAATTCAAAACAGACACAGTAAAACAAGTCTGGAAAAGCAAGGCAACATTTGGCAACAGCATAAGCAAGGTACTAACCTAACAAATAATAACCTACTGGATAAATTCAGGGGGGAGAACAGTGGGCTAGGAACTTGGCAGAATCAATCTGAACCATAGCAGATCACAGGCTGAACTCTGTCAAGAATGTCATATGGCTGCAGAATAGACAAACGCTGTAATGGGTTATATAAATAGGCGTGCTATCCTGAAGACAGCTGAAGGAATCCTTATGCTGTATTCAGCTCTAATGATCTGGCAGTTCTTTGCTCAAGATGAGGATCTCTTAGAAAGACCAGAGTCAAACAGCATGACTGGTCAGTGAAAGTCTGACTTACGTGAAACAAAGGTAAGGACTGAGCTTGGATGAAAAAATTATAAAAGTCAGTGACAGGAAGTGGGAAATGCTACAACTTTTCTGATGTTGCTACTCTTTATGTTCATAGAGAAACAAGAAACACAGGTTTTGAACTGCAGAAAGACTAATACAGTTTTGACTTCACTGGGGCAGCACATAAGGAGCCACTAGGATTGACCACAGCCTGGCACCGTGGAGCTTCCTTACTGAAGACTGGGTATATATCTGTCAGCAAACATGTGGGCACAGCTGCGTCTCCTTAAAGGCACTGCAAAGGACAAACCAATCTGTAATGATGACGCTCCTGCCCTTCACATCTACAGCTGTTAGTCATTGTCAGCCAGAGGTTATGTCATACCAGACATGACTGATGTCATACCAGACCTATATATACCAGTACGCAATACTGATTTGCCTCAATACATTTTAACAATTTCTTCTGGTTCTTCCATTTTAACCTAGTCTGGCCCACTTCTTTATGTACTTTGTTTGACAGAAGCAGTTCACACAAATGTTGCCATTTGTAAGTTGGGCTTGCAACTAATTGTTATTCTCAAAAGCATAATTTAGTGTGTGTTTTCCTAAGGGCTTTAAATAAAAAAATCAGCACACAATTTGTAGCATTACTACTCTGCTGTCAAACAAGATTCTCATTTTCCCTCATTTTGTAACAGCATATAAAGACTACTAGACCACCCCTGTCATCTGAAGCCATTCTTTTTCTTCATCCAACTCCCAAAGAGTAGTACCAAGTTCCGTTCTCTCTCCCTCCTCCCTCTCATTTTTAACTGCAGAGATGAGAGAACTTCTGCTAAGTATGAAGTAATAAGCCACTGCATACCCTTTGTAGTCTCCGGTATGTGTGGGTACACTGGTTCTGTGGCATGGGAGCATTTGGAAAAATTTTCAGACTTGCCTTTTTCAAATATTTTTCTATCTGGTGGTTATTCTCCACCTGTCCCTAAATGTACTTTTTTTTCTGCCATGAGTAAGAGAAAATTCAATTTTCCTTGGTGCATCTGTGTAACCCCACTATATATATCTGCATGTGCATACAGCTTAGAGAACACTTAAGATTAATTCTTTTAATACTATAGTCCTGATACTTGTCTCTTTAATACTCAGGACTTCATTAAACTTATTACAGGTATTAAATTTTAGTAAGAGTATACTCTGTTTCTATGCTGTTACCACTCAGGCTCTTAAGGTGTATGTCTCTTCTATCATCTGTCTATATTATGGGGTAGTTGAACTTCTTTGCACACAGAGGCATACCATCCTCCCTTACTGAGACATCCATGTAAAGTGGTGGAGAGCATAACAGCAAATTCCATCCTTTGCTGAAGACAACAGCCTTCGTGTAGGCTTTTTATCTCAAAATAAGTTTCCTCTCGCCTTAACTGAATGCTTTTTTCTTGTCTTCTAATTGGAATTTAGTTTGCAAAATTTACTTCTACCTTCCATCAGGAATACATTTGGAAAATGAAAAACAGCCATTCCTCCCGTTCTTTCTGATCAATTGACCTTGTTACACAACATCTTCTCTGTGCTATCACTGGAACCTCAGGTTTGAAATGAACTAATATTTACTAATTCTTTGTGTGATTTGCTGGCATTAAATCTATAAACCCCCAACTAAAAA
>VZRE01010669.1:40026-53549 GCA_013396775.1 Cephalopterus ornatus
GCTAGGAAGTAGTTGTGAGTAGGGTTACCTGTCCTATATTGACGTATCCGTATTTGCTCGCTACCCTGTTGGCCTCCGGGAGCCCCCCGGTTATCCGCACAGCCCAGTGGTTGGTGTAGAGGCGCGTCCTGCAGGCGGGCAGCAGGAACCCTAGCACTAGGGTGAGCCGGCAGAGAAGGTCCCCGCCGCCTCCGCCTCCCCAGCAGCAGAGGCGCTTCCAGCCCATCTTCTCCTCCTCAGCACACAACCCCCACAAAACTTCTTCCTTCTTCCGAGACGCTTCTCCTCACCTCCGGGGGGCACCGGCGGCCCGTCCTACGAAGTTACCCCGAGGAGGAAACTAGGAAGAGCTTGGAGTAGTGCATTGAACCGCCCGGGGGTTAAATGATGAGGGGTTGGGAACAGTGGTTCTGATCAGTGATTGCTGCTGTCTTCGCTTCCCGTCGCTCTCCGGGGTAACTTGCTCGGAAAGCTTCTCTCACAGTTCCTGAGCGCCAGCTTCTCCCTCTATTCCCAGTTATATGGGAAGTCGTCTCTCGGCGGGGAGGAGGGTTCCTTCTCCCTCTCTCCCCGTTTCCCTCCTCTCTGACTTCCTTCCCCCTGCCAAGCGGTCTTCTACCTCCTCTCCCGCGTCTGGCTTTTCTTCGCCTGTACTCGCTTCCCAGGACCACTGGGACTCCGGCGGCAGGCGATGTGTGAGTGTTGGCAGCTGAGCGCCTCAGTGCACTCTGGCTCGGCCACCTCCCTCTCCCTTCTCCCCTCCCTCCTCCTTCGCCTCCGCCTCCTCTCCCCGCCCTCTCTCCCGCCCGCCCGCAGAGCCGAAGGGCAGGGGAAATGGCAGCCGCGTTGGGCCCGTCTTGTGCTTGTCTCTGCGCTCCTGGGCCCCGGGCTGTAGCTGGACCCGGGCATCGCTGTCCCCGAGCGGTCTTTCCTCTTCCCCACCGGGCCGGGAGGCTGTCGCCCCGCCAGCGGTGCTGCGGCAGCCGCGGCGAGGTGCGAGGCCTGCAGCAAGGCCTCGTGTCCGACACCGGCTGCGGCCTCCCGGCACTGCCCTCGCGGGGTACCCGGGGCGAGGAGGGGAGCCCCAGCTGCCCCGGTCGGCCGGGTCTGCCCTTCCGGCCCCGGGAGAGTCAGCCAGAGTAGTAAGGTAGGACGGGAACGGCCTCTCTGCCGCCTGTCCGGCAGCCACGGGCTGTGCCGCGCACCCGCCTGCTGGCCTTGCTTTACAGACGTTGGACATTGTCATTTAATGCCGACAGCCCGTCTGTCCAATAGTCACCACGTGCAGAAAGAAAGGTGGAAGGTTGCCACTTTGGCAGAGGAGGGGTGGTCCAGACCCAGATGGGGATGACGGCTTTCACAGTGCTCCCCTGTCCCTGTCCCCGTGCAGCCTGCCAACAGCTCTGCAAGCTTGCTGGGAACTGCTTCCAGCAGCAGAGTGCCTGTGGGCCTAGAGAAGGTGCAGCTGGTCAGCTACAGTTGACCCAGGCACTACCAGTACTGAAGGTACTCCTGCTCTAGAGGAAGTGGGAGAAAACTCGTGTTCGTCCAGTCAAGCCTGAACTGTTGCTTACCGGACTGAACCTTAGAGCCTTAGATACAACAGTATCTTTGAACAACCTGTATACCTATTTCCTTTTGTTTGAAATTTAAAATACTTGTGTGTAAAATTCAGTCCAGAAATTCAGCGCTGCTGTGAAGATCCATTGCAGGTTTTGAAGGAATATAGACGTGAGAAGTACTATAGCAATTCAGTAATGTAAAAGTGGGATTTTTTTCTCTTGAGTAACCTAAGGTGTAGGCAAAGTTGACTGACTTTTCGGCAAAAGTCAGGCAGCTGTCACTTTCTTTGTCACTGAAGAATGCGAAGTTAAATGCTTTGCAGAAAGTCATACGGTAACATGGATTTTCTTTTTTCTTTCACCAAGACCTGTGCACCTACCTTTAAAATGGATGTTTTCCTAAAAAATAGAAATAGTAAAATGCAGAGTCAAAGCCACGTTTTCCAATTTAAACCTCTGTCTTAAGTTCATTCATTTTCCCCTAATGCTTTGGTATACTAGTAACCAACATCTTCCCACATACTTCGATTGTTTTTAAAGGGGAGAAAGGAGGCAAATTCATTCTCTACCGCCCTGTTCGCTTGATGTCTCCGAAAATTGATTTACCAGTGATTTGCTCTTCTCTGTTAGTACTTTTCTGTGTAGTTTGTACTACCATTTGCCTCTCTAGGTTCTTTCTCAGCCTGGAAATCCCTCTGGCTCACCAGCTCTGGCATCTGTGCTGTGCTTCATGTCAGCTTTCCAGGACTTTCCTATGTTTCACAGATCTGAGCTCCAGAGATGTGTTAGACACCCCAGGGTCATAATTAAGGAGGAAACCTCAGAAGACATGCATATAAATTCAAAGAAAGTGACAGCTCAGGTTCTTCCAGGAAAAAGTCCTGCAAGTAGAAGTGCTAGCCCTTGAAGACCTTCTGGAACAGAGAATGTTTTAAGAATGGACTGGGGATACATATCATTTGGAGTGGGAGAGTCTGGGCCATAACAGATGAAAGAAGGGAGATCTTCAGAGAGTGGAGGTTGTGTCAGGGAATCGTTTAGAGATTGCTTTAGATGGATAGTTTGGAATCCAAGGGAGTATGTAGATTTCCTTAAGTTTCAAGAATAACTGTTTTTACTGGTTTTTATAAAGAGTGCAGCTAGGTCACTTGACAGCAGTCACCATACGGTCTAATTTGCTAGTACACAGTTCTTTGATCTGCAGTTTTCCATACTTCAGGCTTGCCTCTGATTTTACGTATTTTAACTTCAAATGCTTTTGAAACTAATCAAGTTTTGGGGTTTTTTGCTTGTTTGTTTTTTGGGTTTTTATTTTGTTAAGACACTGGTTTTACATATGGTCAACTTTATTAGTAGTATTTTTCCTTAGCAAATACCTTTCTCTTTATCCTTTGAAGCAGGATCCCTGTTTTGAGTACATCACTGTTCTCATAAAAAGCTACTATGTATGTCCAAATTTTGAGTGAGAGTTTTCACCTGTATGTCAGATACTTTTTTTTTACATTCAGCAGCCGATACTTTGAAATTGCTCACCCTCCCTGGCTCACTGTTCCTAGTGTGTAGACTATAGGGTCTATATATCTAACCCTGTATGCAGTCCACAGCAAAGCGCGATTTTTTGTTGCTGTTCCCACTTCTTGTTAGTCACTGTGGGAGTGAATATGATAATTGGCAGCAGTTTTTAATGATTTTTCTGGGAATGCAGAGGAGGGAAGCCTTCTGTCCTGAATGTAGAGGGTGAAAAGGATGGATGAAAGTACTCAACTGAGATGATGAATCTGGGGCAGGAGAAAGGAAGGAAGAGAAAGAAATTGGGATAGAGGTTTGGCAGAGCAGTCCTCTGTCAAAGTGTGCTCCAGCCCAAGCCTCAGTTTCCCCTGGGCAATTTACTGTCAGAAACTCAGTGATACATTTAAGGAAATAAAGGGTGGGATCTTTTATTTCTTGTCTGTTAGTAGTAAAGAATGAGAATTTAGGTCTGGGCCTAGGAATAGGGTGAGTCTGGGCTTTTTGTAATCACTGATAATTGGACTGATGCCGCCTTATTCATATGCTATGTGGATTTCATTTTGATTTTATGAATAAGGCTGCACTGTCCATTTTTCTGTTCTGTTCATCCTGTCAACAGAATGTGACTCTTATTTTTTGATCTTTGATTGTGTTTATTGTCTTTTTTTGAAGCAGTGGCTCCCACCTCTTTATAGTTATGACCATACTGGCAGGCATAATTTGAAAAGACACTAAGTGTTTGTTGCAAAGCCATCAGACCCCTTCTGCTTATATTGATGCCTGTGCCAGCATGCTTGTTTGCCATCTTTCCATTTTTGCAAATGCATCTCTTTGGGCTGAAATCCAGACTGTCATTAAAATAATTGTAATTTGCATATTTCTTTTTCTCTTTTTATTTGTTTTGTTTTTTATTTCACAGATCTAGTTGACAGTGCAAATAGCTGTACTAACTATAGTGATAACACATAGTGCACAGCTAGGATGAATGGCTAAGGCATGGAGAGGAAAGAAGGATGGTGGAAGCAGGGAATTTTTTCAGTTGACGTTAGTGCCTGACACAGTGTCCTGTAACACCTGAGGCCTGGGTTCTTTTCAGAAGAACAACTGCACATTTTACTTCTCCAACTTCTCATTGGATTGTAAAGTTTCCGTCATAGAGTCTTAAATATATGGAAAAACTAAGTATAAAACCAACACTTATAGTGTTTAGTTAAAATATGAATTTTAACTATGGAAATTATGATTGGCCCCTTTGAAGTGATGGTAGAAAGATCTTTTTTCTGAAATAGCTCATCTGAGTGAATACCTCCATGTGCAAGAAGTTAAGGTTTTATTCACCCAAGTTCACTGGAGTTAACATTCCAGTTAACTTGTTTCAAAATTGTCTCCTGAGCCAGAATTATTATAGCTACCCTTTTCTATAAAACTGACTCAGCTATACTCTAAGTATCTGTAGAATTTTCCTTTCCTTGTTAGAGTGTTACAGAAGCCATCAAATGCTACTAGGCTGTTCTCACACCAATATGTTATTGGTGGCATACGGCTGAGGTAATATTCTTGCTAAAAAGAGTGACCCAGTAGCAAGTGAGAATCCAACACAATTTCAAAAACATCATTCAAAAATAGTAGCTAAATGTCCTTACCTGAAGACAAAAAGTATAGTCTCACATCTTCCAGCATGGCCCACCCTCATTTCACGAGCTTTAATTGGACGGGTTCCATTTGTGCCCCAAACCCTCTCAGAGACTACTGCAGACCCTTAACTAGTATTCAGCTTCTTTGGAGGTGCAATTGTCTTCTGAGTTTTGTTCCCTTATCATTGTTCAGTTATTCCATGAGGCTCCTATTGTCACAATATGTACATGAAGTAACTAACTTCATGATGATAGGGTAATTATACTTAATCTTCTCTACTCTCTTCTTGTGAGAGGAAGCAGAAGTTGCATCTTTAATCTGTAAGAAAACCCGAGCACCTTTTCCACAAATAATGAGTAGAAGTAATCATTTAAGAGTTAAGCCCTTTAACTTGGGGCTCTCCACTCCTTCCAGTACAACTTGTTTGAATTATATGCCTGCATTCTTTTGCATGGACCTTGTTCAGAGTAATTTGTTGGGTCTTGAGTTGAAAAAGATCTTATTTACTACTTAGCCCATGTCTAACAGAAGATATGACCTGGAAGTGGTGAGTTTTTTAATGGGGAGGGAGGCTGGAAGAACACCAGCCTATAATTTAGGAAGTATGGCAGGTTTTTGAATTCTGTGTTCCAGACAAGGAAGAATTTGAGAAGGGGTGTTTTTTTGTTTGTGTTTGAATAATAAATAATTCTCTTATAATTCTGTCATAATTCTCTCTTTAGGGAGTTCAAGGGCATAGCTATGGCATATCCCTTTCTCCTAAGATACCATTCACCAGGTAACTTGCTCCTGAATTGTGAAGAAGTCAAAGGTTTACCAAACAGAAGAGTAGGGAGACCACTGGTGGAATTGTATGTACTCTTCCCTGTTTTAGTAGTAACTGAACTAATCCCAAGACCGCAAAAGTGGAAGTTCCCATTCATTGTTTATTAGTTTTAAACAAAAATAGGAAGAGATTCAGCTATGTTTGATACATCCTGGCAGATTTTAAGTCTGAAAGGAGGTGGAGGGCAGAAAGATAGACAACAGTAAGAATGGCCCAGCTACAAATACTGTGAGTGTAAAATTTCCTTCCAAAGGGATAACACTGATCGCATAACTCAGAAGCTCACTCTACTGTGTCAATTTGCTAAGGAGGCAATTCTGGTGCTTCTTTTACAAAGGCTAGAGAAAATGCACATCTTTGCAGATGCCTCTGCACTCTGCCTGCAGAAGAGCAGAGGTGTACTGACAGTTTCTATCAGGGCATCTTTGGTGTTCTTTGATTTCATGCAAAGGACAAAACAATCCATTGATGAAAGCTCTTGCCTTTCCCAATTTTTCTTCTTCATATTATCTTTGTGGATTCCTTACAATTCAAAATATTCTGTGATATCTTTTTCTTCTTCTTCCCCCTCCCCCCATTTCTGTAGTTTATTTATTTTTTTCCTACTCTGCACATCTTTCTGCTGGTGGGAAGATTTTTCTCTTCAGTCTTTGTCCATCTTATCATTTCTGCCCTTCATTTCCAAGACATCTATTCTGTAGATCCTACTCTTGAGATGTTATTCTTTGGGCTCTCCTCTGTTTACTGTGAAAAACAAGGGCCATTTTAGCTGAAAGTTTTCATGAATGGGAATGACCATGACAGCATGTAATACAGAATTACTGAGAAATCCTCCCTAAGGTATAATCTTTTCATGATAGAGAATAACCTAGTGCTCCGTAACTGGTAGTCCGTGTTCAAAGTGCAGAGTCCTTCAATAGTGGTAACTCTGAATCAGAAGTTACAGCACTGGTGAATCTTCAGCACAGTGACATTTATGTGTAAACCAGCACTGGAAGAAGCAGTCTGTGAGAGAGAAGAGGGATTTGGATGCGTGCGCTCGTAAACACTCCAGCCTTTCTTCACTTCGTGTCAGTTTTAGTTCCTCTTTGTCTCCTTTATGTTGATTCCTCAATTGGGTAATTCAGAGCCACATATTTGTATCTTTAAATTTTTGATGCAGCAGCTAAGGAATTGAAGAGCAAATATAGCAAATGAGAACATTTGCCAATATACTTGTTAAAAGTCTGACACTTTTCTGTGGCCCTTTGCATTTACACTGTTTTTCTTCATGCTATAAAATACAGATTATTCCATGAAACAAATATGAGACACAGACATCATTAATGTACAGAATGGTAATTCTGGTAGTTAGCAGTTCCAAAAAACACTGCCAAAATCTTAATTAAAAAGAAAAAAAGCATCTACACCCTGAATGTGATGTTGTTTACACATTAGAAAGTGAGCAGGTTTTTGACAGTTCTTTAGGTCATAGCCCTAAACTTGAATGCTCACAAATGTAAGGAGTGTATGTACCGTTTATAGTTTATCACCACCACTAATTTACCAGCTTATTAAGTTCCCTAAACATTTCATGAGCATCTCACAAATGCAACAAAATCATGCTTTCAGATACACACGCTACATGAATGTGACATTTAAAAGTTAATTTTGAAGCACTATGCAGCAAATAAACCTTATAATCATTAATTTTTCTTCTAGGAATATGGTTTGGACAAGGTCTGTGGGATCCCGAGAGACAGCACCTTAAAATGTTCAATCTATGCTAGCTCTCCCTGAGAGGCAAAAAAGACTGGGCCTTTTGAAGACCTCTTTCTGATCAGAAGATACTTTTACCATCAGAGAGAGAGGTAATACCCTCTGATTTACATAATCAGTTAGAACTTGCCAGCATGGATGGATTCTGGTATACACCCTGTGTCACTTAGTTCACTTCATCTGTCCATCCATCCATGAAGTAAACAAAACCAGAAAAAAAAATAATCTTTCCCAGCACTAAAATAATGAATAAGAAATTACAATTTCTAGTAGACATTTAGTAAAAAGTTGAATGAACTAAATCCTCAGTCTTGTTACTTCCAGTGTGGCAGAGAAATCCAGCAAAATGCAATAGACAGTGTCCTATGCTCACTTGGTCTGTTTCTGGACAGTTTTTCTGGTTAACTGTATATCATCTCTGTTATCATCAGAAGAAATAATCTAGCTTTACAGGAGTATATAGTGAACAGTATCTGGCTCACTGAATCAGTGATGTGTTTCCAGCATACTTGTGGGAAGGCACTGATTCAGGTCACATAACTACCATGCTGGCTGTCTCTGGAGTGGGTCCAAATGTATTCATTCCTGATTCACGTTCTGTAGATGTGCAGATACATTTTGTTAACAAACACTGCTGCAAGACGGTCTCAAGATGACAAAGATGGTGCAACCATTTCTGAATCATATTGTTACTGTTACTTCAGCTACAGGAAGTAACATGCTTGAATACTGCTGGAGAGAGAGAACAAGAATTCTTCCTCCAACAGAGCATGCTTTGTTTAGCTCCAGTAATACCACAGGTGAGGATGAAATGGAAAACATAAACAAAGAAAACAATATAACACAACTGGCAAGCTTTTCATCTCTAGTGTCACAGAGAGACGCTGTCAGGATGAGAAGTTAACACATGGAAGCCAGCTGTAGCAACTAAATGTCTCAAGGAAACTTGTTCTTAAATAATGAAATCCATTCACAGAAACTATCACAGAAAGTTGGAGTGACCTGATAAAACTCAGAAGAAATTACCAGTTTTATTCTTGGAAAGGCAAGAAAGTGAAACTCAAAGCCTGACAGACTCTAAAAATGATGGAAATGTGACTGTTATTTCAAAAGTTTTCTCTCCAGATGCTCAAAGAAGATTTTTTTTTAAGATAACATGTTGCATAATATGTTGGAAAACCACCTCTAAGTGTACATGAAACAAACTAAGACAAAATCAGAAAAGTTACATTCAGAAATGTAGCTGGACATTCTGTGAGAAACTGCTGAAATCATCTGAGAGAATTCTGACTTTATGATGAAATCATTATTAGGAAAACTAGGTTGCTATGCTGCCCCTGGAGCAACCGGGGAAAGCAATTTGAGGAAGTGGTGACTAACAGATATACTGAATTTATACCAAGTGCTGCTTATAATACATCAATGCAACAGCACAGCTAAATCCTAGACATATTTGATGGGTGCTATTGCATTGCTCCTTGCCCCTTTCCTCCTGTGTGTATTAGGAGAAGACCATGAAAATGACAAGGGGTGACTTGAGGTCATCTCCTAACCCTGTGAGCCACCTCTCACGCCTATCATGCTTGCCTGTGTGAAACCATATGTTACAAACACAACCAAGATTTTCCTTCTGCTGCAGACCCTCTGCTTGCTATAACACACTGGAAGCTCCAGGCAAGATTTTGTTTGTCTGGATACACAGAAGATACAAGTAGATGAAAAGCTTCTTGTGCATTACATGTCAGGTTAAAAGCTTACACTACCCTTTTCAAACATGTTCAGAAAACTGATGTCCTTCATTGGCTGTCAAAGTATCATAAATACTCAAATAATTTGAGGCTTACTTAAAGGCAATAACATTGTTCTATGTATTTCACGTAGGCTTTTGCTATAGGTCAAGTAACCTCAAGATTTGAAGTCAAACTTTTAGGAAGTCCTTAATAAAATAAGTCTCATTAGCGTCAAACTGCTTGATGAGGGATCTGATTAATAGCCATTTGACGTTAACGAGAGACATTGTATTAAAGGCTGTTAAAATCAGTCCTGTATACAGATGCAGGCCAAGTTAAGAAAGTCTGTATATGTGTGTTTAATGTATTTATTTACCTGTAAATCCAGTCCTATTCATGCAGTTGTTCTGCACAGCTTACACAATAGGAGATATGGAGACATACAGAAGTTAGCTTACAGCTCACCTGTAAACTCCATCAATTTTACTGCAAACCTCCTTAATTTTTTTATCCTGCATTATCTTATACTAGTTGCAAATTCTCTCAAAAGACAGATGCAGGTCCCCAGGTTGTTAAGATGTAAAATTTTCTACGTTATGCATTTCTTACTACAGTCTTAGAAGGAGAATGACCAGTGAAATTTGAACCTTCTTGAATCTGTTTCCTCCAGCAAGACAATACAAAAGGGCTGTACTTTGCTGGAGGTTCTGACAATGTGAATGCAGCAGCTCATTGTCAGACATTCCTAATTAGAATATTCATTTCACATTTGGATGTGGATGTATCCCCTGTCTGTGAGTTATTCAGAGAGGGGAACAGAGGAGATAAAAGGCTGCATAACATGCACACACAATTAAGATATATTTTTGCACTCCCAGAACTAACAAATAATAAAACCAATTCTTCACCTGATGTCTACAGGCAAAATTCCACATATCTAAAAGGCAAATTTTTCAAGGTTTTGCTCTTACTATACTGAAATGTTGTCTAAAATGTTTTGCAAACTTATGTTAAATGTTTGCTGCTAATTGAGCTCTCACATGCAGCCAAGTGGTTCACATGGAAGATAAAATATCTGTGCCATCAGGTTTCCTTTAAGGATATGTTGAGCTATTTTTTTAATTTTAGATATAAATATAAAATGCAATTGATATACCAACAGTTCTTTATCTTCTTACTGCATGATCTTTTCTAGGGGTGCTCAGTTGTCTGACTCCATTTTATTTGTAAAGTTAAAAGATGTCTCAGAGTAACTTACCTGTTTGTAAAGTATCTGTATAATTTTGAAGCCTGGACATGATACTTTTGTTTGAGTCACAGGTAATTAGATATATTTTCTTAATAGCTATTTTGAAAAAACAGGACTAGAAGGCATTGTTGACAAGGCAATAAATAATCGTGTTACAGATGACATTCAGTCTCCTAATTTTCCTTTTAGTTAAGTATGTGAGGACAACACTCAGGCTTTTAAATTGTTTTTGTGGTTTGGTTTTGTTGGTTTGGTTTTGGTTTGGTTTTGATTTTTTTTTTGAGGAAAGAGGCCTGAGTGACCAGAATAATGCTTGTAACTACACCTTGCAGGACAGTGGGTTTTTTAATTTATTAACACTGCTCTTCAAAGATCTGGATCTCACATGGATAGAAGTATCAAGTGTGACTGAGGATAAATTTTTTGAAAGGTGCTCTGTAAGCTCATATTGTGCTATATGTCTTAATTACTGACTTGCTTTTTTTTTTCTTAGTGAGACAGAGGCTAAATAAACAGGTGCCTGAGACATCCAGGCTGCTTTACAATGCAGGCTACTTTATATTTGCTAATTTTTTTTTGTGCTGCTTCCTCTCTGATTCATACTTTGGTTTAGTTAGCCACTCTAAACCACTTTGCAGAGAACAGAGGTTTATCAGTGTTTGCAGAGTGTGCCATCCCCTTCCTGTCTGGGAAGCAGAAAGAGAGCATGGGGTGCTGTTGTGATGATGACCTTTGGCAAGCTGAGATGCAAGGCACCCTGTAGGAATTTCCTCCAGCTCAAAGGTATTCAACAAATTATCCAGTTCCATGGTGGGACCTAGTCAGTAGGTGGTCCACTTGAGTGTCTGTCTGTCTTTCCTTATCCTCCTCTTTAGCTTAGAGAAGCTGCAGTAAGAGGGGGGAAAAAAGGAAAAAAGAAAAACAAAACAAAAACCAGCTATTAAACTGGAAAGACATGTGATCTGCATAATTGCTCTAATTGCAGCTAGTTCTGTGATGAATAGAACTGATGTCAAATTCAACAACGACTTAGGAGAAAAAATATCTCAAAGTCCTTTACTATAACATGAAAGAAGAAACTCTTATGATCATTGCCATTCAGTTTAAAGAGCCAGTGACTAATTAAGGGGGAGGGGAAACAGTCCCATTGTTTAATTACTGAAGAAAGGATTAAATTGGCAGGAATAAATAAACAAAATTAAACAATGCACCTCTCTGGCCTTTCTGAGTTGCACAAATTGGTATGACAGTGAAGCAGGAGAGGTAGTTGTCAGTAGGGATTTTTAACGTAATTGTAGCAAACACTGCATCAAACATAAACTGCTCCAAAAGTTCTGCTATCTCAAGATTCCCAAAGGAACAAAGAAGGAAACTCACATGGACTATTGTCAGAAGCACAGTGTCATCCACAGACCTGAAGGCAGTGTTTAGAAAAAGGAAAGCTAGCCAGCCCTGACTGCAGTGCTTACTGTGGCCTTGCACAGGACACTCCATGTCTTTTTCCTGATTTCCTTATCTTTAAAATGGGATAATAAAACATACTTACTTATCCAAGTCTTGTGTTGTGAAAACAAAATTACTGTCTGGATAACGCGCTTGCTGTAGAGGAGCAGAAGATTTATATGCCTCTTTTTAAATCTGTTCTTGAGACATGAGCAGTGGTAAAACTTCTGTTCATATTTAGGAGGCCTATTTTTACAGAGCAGAAACCTAACAAGGCTATCCAAATCTAGTGTCTAGTAATAAAGGAGTGGCACCTGAGAGAAATGTTTATTACCTGCTGAATCGTGGCTATGGAGTATGGCCTGGCCCCTGAACATATCCTGGTTTGAAAAAATGAATAATGTTTTGTTTATACTTCTATTTGATAGAATTAGCAGACAAATAATTCCATTTTCCTTTATTCTCTTTGAAAAATTATATACTTTAATCTTTGTGGTGGGTCGACCCTGGCCAGCAATTAAGCACTCACTAGCTGCTTGTTCACTCCTCCTTCATCAGGATGGGGGAGTAGGTTGGAAGAGAAAATGTGAGAAAAACCTCACAGGTCAAGACAAAAACAATTTAATAAGTAGAGGGGGAAAAGGCAGGGAAAAAAAAAAAAGCAAAACCCAAATGATTAAAAGACCACCAGTCTCCACCTCCCAAAAGCAGGTTGATGGCTAGCCAATCTCTGAGCAATGACTACTTTGGAAAGATTATCCCCAAGTCTTTATTGCTAAGCATGATGTTAGATGGTCAGTTAGGGTCAACTGTCCCACCTGTGTCCCCTCCCTGACTCTTGCCCATCCTTGGCCTCCTTGCCCATAGCAGGCAGAGTGAGAACCAGAGAAAGTCTTAAAGCTGTGCAAGCACTGCTCAGTAGTAGCTAAAATAGGGTTGAGTTGTCAGCAGTGTTTTGGCCACAAAACTATGCTGGCTGCTGTGAAGAAATTTAACTCCATCCCAGTCAGACCCACTGTTGCATCATCTAAAGGGTTTTTTCATGACATTTGGGTTCATTCTAAGATGAATCTTCTCATTCTCTGTGTGTACACAGGACTAAGGCGCCTCCAAGCCTGGTTTCAGGCGCTTCAAACTTTGACATATAAGTAAAATTCATACCAGAGGTTATTTATACCCAGCCTGAATCAAATCCTTAGATTATACAGACCCCAAGTTAGGAAATTTAAGATTTGCATGTGAGATTTGTGCCATAGGACTATCTTTCATATTGAAGATGGATAAAGAAAAACAAGCTGAAATAAAGTGGTACCCAAGTTGCATTGGGAGCCGCCCTCTTTAAAAGATTGGAAACAGTTGACTAATTATTTATGATCTCTTTATTTTTGTGCATTTGCATACTTCCTTGTTCTTTCATGGCAGAAAGCTAAAGAGACTTTTCTGGGGAAATATCTGGACTGCCTGGAGGTGGGAATTAGTGTGAAGGACATAAGAAAGCCTGTACTAATTACATTTCCTGTTCAGTTTTGTTGACTATATATTAGAATGCAATCATGCTCAAAATGTCAGCTCAGTTTGCTTTGTTCCAAGCTTGTTATCGCATCCCTTTTCACAGCCTTTACCTCCTACTCCCTGTATGTCTATGGGGTAAATCTTGGTGCACATGTAATTTTTCACAGAAACTGTATACTTTGGAAAGGGTGTCTTTTTTTCATGATCGAGTCAGCACGGGTGACTTTTGATAGTGAATACTTATATAGAGTCATGTTCTTGTAAGACACAGATGGAAGCCTATTCAACCTAAGGCGTCT
>VZRE01010670.1:0-39409 GCA_013396775.1 Cephalopterus ornatus
TGAACCTCTCCAGTGTGAGTCCATCCCTCACGCAGTACTTCTTCCAAATCTGCTGTCCTGTGGGTCATTCCTCTGTGGTGTGCAGTCAGGTGTCTGCACCCCCATGGTCCTCCATGGGCTGTAGGGGGACAGCCTGCTTCACCATGGGCTACAGGGGGCCAGAGCTCTGAGTCCTTCTCCTGTTCCCATGGGGTCCCTCAAAGGGCCACAAGTCCTACCTGGGACAAACTTGCTGTAGCGTGGGTTNCACTTGCTGTCGCGTGGGTTTCTCTCTCCACAGGCCACAGGTCTGCTGCAGGACTCTGCTCCATCCTTGGGCCTCCCACGGAATCACAGGTCCTTCATGCATCCACTTGTTCCAGCATGGGCTTCTCCATGGCTGCAGGGGTGTCTCTACAGGCCTCAGTTTTGAGTCCTTTCCCTGCTTCTGGGAGAGAGGGGGGCCCCTCTCCCCCTCCTGCTGTACTGATCTTGGCGTCTACATTGTTGTTCTCAAGTTCTCTCCACTCTTCCTGCGCTGGAATTTTTTCTGCACAACACTCTTCTCTGTTCTTAAATATGTTATCCCAGAAGCGTTCAGTGCTAATTGGCTTAGCCTTGGCCAGCAGCAGGAGGTCCCTCCTGGAGCTGGCTATCATTGGCTCTTCATAGGACAGGAGAAGTTTCTAGCAGCTTCTAACAGAAGGTACACCTATAGCCCCTCCCTGCTGTCAAAATTCAACAACATAAACCCACGACACATGCCTCATGCTGAAGTCAGGGCTGCCAGCAAATGCGAGTGTGATCTGAGCACACATTCCAGATCTGTTACTTTACACAAAAAGACACTCAGATCTTGAATCCCAAATACCCCTACACAGGAGACCTTCTTGAACGTGAGCTGGGATGCAGGAGCCCAAGGCATGCAGCATCACAGCTGTAAGCACTTGACTATATGAGGGAAGGGCAGGGCTGGGGGATTGCTCAGCTGAAATAACATCTCAGTAGCCAGCCTGTTTCTTGGGTGCTTGCTCCACATGCCCAGAAATGAGGAGCTCTTGGTGTTTTTGCAAAACGGTGGGATTTAGCCCTGTGTCTGGCCTCCTCTGGCAATGTGTCCTGGCCAAACATCAGTGACAACAGCTTCTTGTCACTGATTATACAGGTAGTGTCTTGTATGTTCAGGATGTCTCAATTGTGCACATCCTGTATATTTTATATGCAAACATATCAGAATTAACTCTTTCTCTGTGAAAGTTCACTTAAAAGAATCACAAGGATTAGAAGTGAAAATAACCAAACAATGTTTTTGATGCTCATTACTTCATATGAGCGGCATAAATAAATAACAAGACAAACCCAAATATGGTAACAATAAAATGATTTTTGTTGTAATTTGTGCAAAGAATAAGTACTGATTTGATCTCAACACTACTGCTGTGACATGAGCAAATACTTACAGCCTCATTTATTGAGTACCATATATAGTGCAGAGATTATATATTCTTTAGGAAGGTCAAGAATCAGTAGGGAAGGAGGAAGTTGCATATAGGGCCAGGCATCTTGACACCAACATGTGAGCACTTGTGACTTCCTTATGATTTTGGTCGGTGTCCCTGTTAAGTGATTTAAGAGTGAGATTTTTCAAGCCTCTGTAAGACATTAGTTGCAACTAAAACTGTCTTCCAGTTCCTTTTGTCCACTTAGGAAACCTAAGGCATTTTATTTTCATTGGCATTACAGTATCTCCAGCTGATGGACAGAGGGCAACTATTGAAAAAACAAAATGCAAAATAAACTAGCAAAAAACCCCATACAATTCCAGCAGCAGCACAGAGCTAATCCCTGCAGTGGGCATTTGTCCTGGCTAGTTTTTAGTAGCAAAACCAGTAAGTGCTTCCACATATTTTAAAACTATTTCACAACCTTTGCTTATTTCTAATGAGCCTGAATTAGCACCTTCTTTATTTTTTAGGGGCTACGTCTTAGCATCAAGATTGTTGGAGAGTCTGGGAGAACAAAATCATGTAGCTGTGCACGGGGAAATAGCAGCCTCCGAAGCTGTGCACGCCTGGCTGGAGTTCACAGAGCATAAGCCAATTTTTGCGCCCACAGAGCAGTTCATTTCTTGGCAGCTGAATCGGAATAAAGCTCCAAGGCTACAGCGGCCCACAGCCTGCTGTGACTCGGTGACCACAGAACCTAATTTGTGCTGGATAAAGCCCTAAAGAGATTAACTGACTCATAACATATGCTACTTTACCTTTTACAAATGAAGCTCAAATACAGTGCCATGTTTCTGATCCCTCTCTAAATTTTGCAAATACCCCACCACTTAGTCACAGATATGGGGGAACCTGAAGAAGAAGAAAAAAATTATCATTCATACATTTTTTACAAGCACTTCAAAAGACTATATGCTTTTTCTGCCAGGAATGTGACATTTCACATTAAGGAATCTATAAAAAATGCATATATTCATTTTAGGAAACCTCTGAGCAACAGCAGTGCAGGTGTGTTACCTGCGGCACAACCACATAGGAGAGGCAGCTACATCTTGTGTTGAGTTTAGCAACGGATGGCACATATAAGTCTAAAAAGGCACTGAATCTCTTCAGTCTCCCTAGGACCATAAAGAGCTTATTAGAGATGGTCAGCAGCTTAAAAGAGGGACTATCAGGAGCAGGAGTGTCAGCCAACAAAGTCAGAGTGTTTCTAAACCAGATTGATGTGTGTCTGCACTGTGAAGCAGATACACTCTGTGGTTCAGCAGTCAGTTCCTGACTCCATACTGTGCAGCTGGCCAGGATGAGTTATTCTTCCCTGGTAGCACACACACAACATTATTACACTGGGGATAAGGTACTGTTATTTGTCCAGATGTCATTCCAGCATGGAACTTGGTTGTGAGTCCAGAGACATGCAGTATATATAGCATACAAAACTGTGAGGCCAAATTCATTTCCATGTCATGAAACCCTACCTACCCAAAGGATTCAGATAAAGGCAGTCAGGATGGTCAAAGGTACAGGTCATCTTTCACAACAGCAATGATCTGACATCATTGGTCTAACATTTCATAAATCTTTTCGGAAACCCAACACTGTTCTACACTGTTAAAGGGAAAGACATTTATTACCATTTATTTATTGCAAATATAGCTAACTTGATTAAATTCAAGGCATTACATCCTATCAAATTAACAACAAATATCAACTCAAACAGCCATTTTAAATGAGCTAATAAATACTGGATCAGATAAATGATGTTGCTGATTAACAGCTCTACATTTTTAGCGTACTTTATTTGTCGTAACTTAAAGCCAAATATATCTGAAGACTTCAGAAGGGTTAAATAGGAATGATTCTGTATTAAATGGCTTCTTAGAAAAGTTTTTGGCTCTTCTAAGATAATATAGACCTCATACACTAAAAGCTCCATGTGTCTACTCAAAGTGGAAAATTCGTATTTTTAAATTAACCAGTTAGGATCCTTCCCAGTGTCCTTTTTTCCTGAGATTTTCCAAAGGCCCTTAAAAATCAGGGCATCCAAATCCAAGCTAGAATTGAAAACCTTACACATTTAGTGCCATTTTAAAAGCATAGTCTTACACTGCTGTTCTCTGCAGATATATGTCAAGAAATTGAATTATTGCCTTTCTCCTTCTAGGCATTTGCTCCAGAAACCGAGCAAAGCATGCCAGCTTCCATGATGCAATTGCACTCGCTTTGAGGTTGTGATCATGGTCAGTGGCTGTGGCCGAGATGATCAGGAAGAACCCATGCTGTAGTAGACCAGTTGTGAGCCATTGTGTGAATACAGTCTAAAGTCCAGCTTAGTGAAGTTCCCAGTATTGATGGATTTAAGAGGGCAAATTCAACACCGTATCCTACCAATGTGCTTCCAGGCTGATCCAAACCTACAATTAATGTTCTCTCAGAGATCAAACTTTTTTTCAGCTCAAAGAGACAATGAGGCTGCACATTTTTATGTTTACAAAACTGTTTGATTTTTAGGTCTGGAATCTTCTAGATTTTCATATTCATTGGTCCCCTAAAATACATAGTGGGCTGGGCAGATCAAGTCCTTACCATAACTTATTAACTGGTGATCTTCTTCCTCTCTCTTTTATTTCCAGAATTCTCCTGACAATGACGCTAGGACTTGGAGCCACCAAAAAAACAAAGTTCAGAAGGTTGAGCTGGTGAGATGTGTAGAACTGAGTTATTTATGCAAGTGAAAAAAGCTCAGAAGTTCCCCCCCGCCCCCAAACGAAGATTCTGAGCACCTCAAACTGTTAAATGCATGAAGGCCCAAGTGAAAAAGTCAATTCCTCAAAGACCATAAAATTGGCACAGGCCCATTGAACTCAATAGAACTATGCAGCCAGGGATGCTTATTTAACTCAATGGGACTGGTATGATTTTAGTCTAGGAGAATTTGAGTGCTATAACCTCTCCAGTAAGAAACTGGGGAAAAGAAAAGGGGGGTGGGGGTTGAAGAAAAGGAAGGAAGGAAGGAAGGGAGGGGAAAGGGAGGAAGAAAGAGAGAAAAAGAGAGGGAAGGGGAGAGAGCAAGAAAGCAAGAAAGCAAAAAAGCAAGAAAGCAAGCAAGCAAGAAAGAAAGAAAGATAGATTGTAAATATCATTGGCAGCAAGACTAGAAGCAGCTGTCTCTGGCAGACGTGTTTCATTCAGATCAAACAGAGCTGTGGATATTTGGAAATAACCCACATTTACTATGTATTTAACTACAAGCTTTCCGTTTGTTTGGAGGCAATCAGGGATTTATGCTCAAACAAGAACTTTTCTCACACAGGTTTTCTTCAGAAAGCACTATTTTCCTGTGGCACCGGCATGTGAGTGCCAGGATGCCTCATGGAGCACAGGCAATACATGGCAGGGAAGGGCGCAGAGGGCTCCTGATTTCACAGCTTCTGGTCACACAGTCCTGGAGGTAAATGAAGATGTTTTCAGAATGTGTCTTTCTCCAGGAACCTAAATGCTTTTATTAACCAGGGTGAAGAGGTGAAGATGACCTTGTGTATAGATGTGTAGTTGTTAAACCATGGCACCTGACAGCCATTTCCACTGATAACTCCTCAGAATTCCTGTGCACAGCCTTTCCTGAGAGGGACTTCACCATCTGCCATAAACTCAAAGGGATGACAGCCAGGCCGGGGACTTGGAGCCCGTCCTGTTCATCTGCAGAGATACTCTGTCCTCCTTAATAAGAACACTGAAAGGCTGTAATTTTTGCCTTACCAACTCTGTCACATTCCCTCCCTATTTGATTGATTTCTTTTCTTTTCAGATCTTCCTTATGTAAATGCCTTTTTTTTTAGATTGCTCACATGCACTCTAGCATGTTAATTTTAGTCTTTAAGGCCTTAAATAATATAGTACTACTGCTGTCTACTGACAGGACTGTCCATGGACTCTTACGGTGTCACGGCTATTAAGATCAATTGCGAGGAGAATATAAGATGACAGAATGCAATTACATGGGTTGGAGGCTTGCCCAGATTGCCAGCACCTCCATTGTCCATCCCCACCCCCCTGCCCCGTAAAAAAAAAAATAAAAAAAAATAAAAAGACTTTGGAAAATCTACACTTCGGTGTGGACAGTGATTTTTGCTACTGCTCTTGAGGCAGGTCTTCAACCTGCCTTAGGGCTTTGCTTTTCAAGTCATGAGGCTGCTTCAAGAATGCTCAAGGTCAAGTTGGATGGGGCTCTGAGCAACCTGATGTAGTTGAAGATATCCCTATTCACTGCAGGGCCATTGCACTAAATGAGTTTGAAAGGTTCCTTCCAACCCTAAGCATTCTATGACTGATTCTGTGTGCCTGCTAGTCTCAGCCTTGCTGGAAGGAGGTCATATGAACCTTGCAGAACTTCTCTGTACCACAGATACAGTTGTCTGTGGGATCTCACAGTGAGACTAGGAGAAAGCTGCAAATCCCTGGGATGATAAGCGGGAAAAATGGCTTGATGATCTTCTCACATTAGGATAAACAGAGGGCTCACACAGGTTTTTTTGTACAGAAGTAGTGGAAGATGTTTTCTTTGCAAAACAGATTACTTCACTGATCTGTATTAGGGTACATCTTTATCAGAATACAAGGGACAGGCAACTAGTCACAGGGAAAGACAAATATGCTGGTTTTGCCTTATAGGGAGAACTCAGCAGGAAATTATGGCCTGAGATACCATAATGTGGAACTGCACTGTCAGTCTTCTGAAGATCACCTCAAGATAATATGAGACAGATTTTCACAAAAAGATTGAAAACACTCCCTCAGCAAAAAACACTCTTGTTTTTAAATTACTCAAGAGAAAGACTGGTTCCGCAAATGATTACACACACCAGAAAACTGTGTTCCTATTAAAAAAGATCAGAACTTTGTTTCTTCAAAGAAATATGTGCATGTAGGCCTGCTATTTCTGTGTGTAGGCACCATGATAAATCCCCATGTGAAAGTAGCAGTTCAAAAATTTGCTAAAACACTGTTGTATTATGGAACACTTTCAAAAGTGTGGATTTGTTTTCCACCTTTTTCGCCAATAATAAATGTTAGACTCAGCAGTAAGGGCTTGTAACACAGCCACACTAGGACTGTAAAGTGTAGGATTTATGATCCAGATTTGTAGAACATAAATTTTCCAAGGGCTGCAATTATATAAAATGTACATGAATCCAACAATGTGAAGAAATCTATTTTTAGGGCAAAGTTTTTCCAGTTATGAAGGTCTCAGTCTTTGGTGGGGAATTAGAAATACTACAAGACTGAACTGGTCACAAATCCCTCTCAAACGCTTTGAAGACCTCTCCCGTTATCTGAACTGGTCAGTTCTGGGGAGTCTCTGGTACCAGCACTGGCATTAGCAGAACAGATAGTCCAGGTTAGGGTGAGTAAAAATATTAGAACTCGTAGAGGGAAGCAGGGGTTCATAGAATAAAGTGACCTGCCAGAATTATTTTTGTATTGTGTTTCTGAAGTGTTACTAGGTCTACCATAAGGCTTCATCTTATTTATTCACCTAAATAGCTGCAAATTGTCTCCCTTGAGCAGATAGCTATTTAGCTTAAAACCAGGTCATACTTTCAGATCAGCTCCACAGAAATGCCGACAATTCCTATTGATTGCATCTCAGTGGATGAAACTCTTCATGAATTATTGTTCAACCCTTTCCATGCACTGACTCTGTGATGACTTCACAGCAGATTTTACTGTCCTCCTCTCACCCCAGATCATCAGTGCCAATTGCTGTGAGTGTTAATATTGTCCTAGTGGAATCCTTTGGAAATAACCTCAGAACTTTAGGTAATCAGTGGTTTCTCCAGGTCAGTATTGAATCTACCTAGGAAAACCCAATCACAGCTTTAAAAGTTCTCCGTCTATGTTCATAGACTGCATGAACATATTGTGCAATATCTCAACCATTCCCCCACCCTCATGATCATCATGACCATCATCAGTAACTTAGTGTAGTTGGGGAGTAACCATACCTTTTTTTTAAGAATTATTTAGGTATATGAAAAAGATAATTCAGATCACTACTCTATAATATGGCTCTTGCATGCAGCCAAATCTCTAACTGGAGCCAAGTGCCTGAGGAACACCAAACAAGTTTGCGGTCATGCTCAACAATGTATAAATAATTTTAAAGAAAAAACTAATGTAAATCTTAAGAAAAAGTGGATGTAAACCATACATTCAGCTTCTATAATATGGGCCTTCAGCTCTTTCTCTTTGTTTTCTCAAAGCAGGGAGTGCAGGATTGTCCCACCTCACAGAAAGGTCATGACAATAAATGCATTAAAGGGTAAGATGTGGATAAAGTAGCACAACAGAAACCACTCATATACATGAATGTATGTATACTTAGAGTTTGTAGATACAGATGAAATAACAACTCCAAAATACTTATTCTTCGGAATGACTCCTCGTTTTTTTTATACCAGTTTTCCTGAGTTGGAAGGAGCCCACAAGGATCACTGAGTCCAACTGCTGGCCCCACACAGGGCACCACAACAATCCCACCACATGCCTGAGAGCATTGTCTGAAACATTCCTTGAGCTCCGGCAGCCTTGGAGCTGTGACCACTGCCTGTTCCTGCATGGGGAGCCTGTTCCATTGCCCTACTACCCTCTGGGGAAAGAATGATTTCCTAATATCCAACCTAAACCTACCCTGCCACAGCTCCAACTGTTCCCTAGAGTTCCCTAGAGTTCCTGTCATTAGTCACAGAGAGCAGAGATTGGTGCTGCCCTTGCTGCCCCTCATGAGGAAGCTGTAGGCCGTGGTGAGGTCTGATCTCAGTCTCCTCCAGGCTGAACAGACCAAAATATCA
Source organism: Cephalopterus ornatus (assembly GCA_013396775.1). Lineage (NCBI taxonomy): Eukaryota > Metazoa > Chordata > Aves > Passeriformes > Cotingidae > Cephalopterus > Cephalopterus ornatus. The sequence goes on from VZRE01010670.1 coordinate 8,336, forward strand.
TTCTTTTCTGAAGCCTAGTTAATGACATTTGGACTGCTCCATGGTTTAAAGCAATCTCCAGATATCTCCCACCAATTCTTTACATCAGACAAACCTCTAGTGGAATCTTGCCACTGAAATTTCAAAGGATATTAAAATCTGCCTTTGTGTTCTTTTTTTTTAATGTAAATTTATTCCACCATTTGCCCTTTGCCCATTTGTGATACTAAAAAGGCCCATTTGGTACTTTCCCCTCAGAAGCTGTGCTTTTTTTTTGCTCCATAGATACTATTTCCAAAGCTTATATTTGTCACTCTAACAAAGCAGAGCTGAATGAGCTATTTAGCCATATAATAAAGTAACAATGAATAAAGCAGGAGGACTGATTGAATTGTTGCTATTATTTCAACAAAATCCTTTCAGCAATTGCCTCTCTCTTCATAGAGACCTTCACGGCATTATTTCACTAAATGACACCATGAATGTAATTACTTTGATTCAGAGTGTTGGAATCACATAGGTAACAAATTACACTGCCCCCTGATGAGTAATAATTCAATTATTCAGTGGCCTTATAACAGTTTGAAATAGCCTATTCTCATATCACAAACATCATATTTACTGCTGGAAATAAACCGTTTCCCCAAAATGAAATATTAGATCTATATATCTTAGCACATGTAAGGTCCCAAATGGATCACTGAATAACTGCATATCTTTGGTGGTTTTAATATTAAAGGGTCTGCAGAAAAGCTGAGCTTCTTGAGTTGCTCCATCTCAGTAGATATGTATGTATATTGTATCTGTTTACTACCTGGTGAATCAAGAGTTTGTTGTATAAATATCAAGCAGCAATTGTGCACGGAATGAGATTTGGTTTCAGTGACACCAGTGCTGTTGGAATTCATCCCAGCCTGAAAGCAGAAGCTAAATGTGTGTCCAAAGAGACATTCCTCAGACATGACTCTTCTTTTCTGTGCTTCAGTGCAAATGAAGCATACAACATAACTGAAGTACAGTATAAAACAGGGCTGAAGAGGGGAAGAAACAACCCTGCTTGCTGAAAGGTCAATTAAAAGTTAGACTTTGGGGGTAAAACATGTAAAGCCCTGTGAGATTTTCAAATGGTGCCAAACTCCTAATTGTGCAATCTCCAAATCCTACACAGACATCTAGGGGCTTGTGAAAATCCCACAGACACATGTCTATCTTCACCTTTATGTGCCTAAATATTTTTAAAAAATGGTAGGTGTCTTAATCTACTGTGATGTGATTTATACAAGTTGTATTAAACTCAGCAGTGCAACATTTCTTCAGGCTGTCTGCAGGAGGCATCAGTAAGGAATTTCCAAACCGTAATTGCTGGGTTTGGTCCTAAATAAAAGTAGCAGCAGATGCTGCAGCCCCTTTTTTATCTGATACTTGGCAGCTTGGGGTTGTTCTACAGAATGTGTCAGATATAGATTCCATTTCTGAATTTGCCTGAAGACGTCCAAACTTCTATTTCCTTGGGGACTGCCTTGACACTAGGCTTATCAGCAAATTGATTGAATAGTTTCAGTCTTTCCCATGGAAGCTGTGCCATTATACATGAAATATTTAAAGATGTGTTAATCTTTAAGAGCAAGATGTGCTCCACAAGTTCTCTGCTGAGAGACAGAGTACACTGCCGAGAGTGAAGGGGGCAGAGGGCTGTCTGCCAGTCACTTCTATTAAATTATTTTTACAAGAAGGAGGTGATTTTCCTCTCAGGTGAGGAGTTAGTCCCTAGACAACAGAATCATTCTGTCTCTGTCAAAGAATTTCCTCAACCAGAACTAAAGTCTGGTATTGTAGGATATTTTTTCCAGCTTTGTTTCAAAGAACGGTCATTTACATGGTTTTGTAAAAGTCAGTGTCACAATGTGGATGTAAAAATATCATTTTACCACTTGCAATAACGGAATTCCACTAAGGAAATCTACCAAAACTTTGCAAATAAAGGCCACAAAGTTATAATAAGATGAGGGATGAATCCCTCAAGGGAAAGTGTGAAAAATGAAAACAGATGAAGAAGAAAATTAAGCTGATTTTCTACCAAGAAACAGTGCTGCTCACCAGTGTTCAGACATACATCTCTGTAAGTCTAAAAAGATCCTCAAGATTGTGAGCATGCATAAGCACTATATTTAACTGTCCACATATAGAAATGCAAACCCATGTGCAGGGAGTGGTAATATAACACCAAAACTTATTTATGTATTTTCAGATGAAGAGACTGTGTGGTGGCCTCAAGTTTCCAGTGCTAATACTAATCATCTCTGAAAATCTGGCCATGTACTTTAATAGTTACAATTCTGACAACCCTTTCTTATGTGATGGTTTCCAGGCCAAAATCTCAGTAGAAGTTTATCCTGAAAAATTTAATTACCTCTATAACACACCTATAAAGTTCACGAATTCTGTTCATACTTTAAAATGAGCAAATAGAATAATGAAGACTTTAAGACACCAGCTTACTGAAATTAGCAGCATGGAATACAGTGGAAAACTCAGTCCAAACTGAGAAGCACCTCTGTAACACTTCACATTCCTAAAGTTAACCATGTTATATGTCTTTGTTGGATTGGAAACTAAACTTTTACTATGATCTACCATGATGAGATCTCTGTTTATCACAGAGATTTTTAAGTAACACTCCTCTTATTAGAGAGGAAGAAACTAAGTATTTCCTGTAAAAGTAAGTCTAAGTTTTAATCACTCCAGTGGAGCCAATAGCAAAACACTCTGAGTTAGTGAGGCTGTGAATTCACAGAATCACAGAATGTTCTGAGTTGGAAGGGACCCACAAGGAGCATCAAGTCCAACCTTTAACCCTGCACAGGACCATCTCCAAGAGTCACTCCATGTGCCCAAGAGCATCATCCAAACACTTCTTGAACTCTGACAGGCTTGTTGCTGTGACCACTTCCCTGGGGAGCCTGTTTCAGTGTTCAACCACTCTCTAATATCCAACCTAAACCTCCCCTGACGCAACTTCAGGCCATTCGCGTGGGTCCTGTCACTGGTCACCAGAGAGAAGAGATCAGTGTCTGCCCCTCCTCTTCCCTCAAAAGGAAGCTGTAGACTGCAATGAGGTCCCCCCTCAGCCTCCTCTTCTCCAGGCTGAACAGACCCAACAACCTCATACGGCTTCTCCTCCAGGCCCTTCACCATATTTGTTGCCCTCCTTGGGACAGTCTCTGATAGCTTAACATCTTTCTTATATTGTGGTGCCCAAAACTGCACACAATATTCAAGATGAGGCCGCATCGGTGCAGAGCAGAGCAGGACAATCCCCTCCCTCGACTGCTTGGCGATGCTTTGCCTGATACCCCCCTGGACATGGTTGGCCCTCCTGGCTGCCAGGACATTGCTGACTCAGATTCAACTTGCCATTGATCAGGACCCCCACATTCCTTTCCATGGCACTGCTTTCCAGCATCTCATTCTCCAGTCTGTACAAACATCCAGGGTTGTCCCATCCCAGGTTGAACTTAATATGGCTGGTGATTGGCTGGTCCTCTAATTTGTCAAGGTCTCTGCAGGGCCTTCCTGTCTCTGAGGGAGTCAACAACTTCTCCCAGTTTTGTATCATCTGCAAACTTGCTTGGTATCCCTCTCAGTTCTGCATCCAAGTCGTTAATGAAGTTGTTGAAGGGAACTGGACCCATCTATGGCACAATCCAAAACAGTGTTGACTTTTCCCCGTTGTGTAACACCTACAACAGTTATTTCATCTCTCAAAAGTATAAATTGACTCCTATAGCTAAAGATTTCAATTGACTGGAAGCCAGAAAAGTCAAGACTAGTTTGTATGCTGTTATCTGTCCTGTCCTGATTACAGCATTAGGATTTAAGTGTCCAGTACTGAGGTGAGTTTGAAGTAGAATTCAATCCCAAAGCCTCCTGCTATGTTGCCACCCAGTTCTTAAGGTGAGCAACCCCAGCAGCTGTCTCAATTTTTTAACTTTGATGTACTTCAGACAGTAACAGAGCAGCTTGGCCTCTCTGTCAGGCTTAAGCTTGACTGTGATCCCAAGAGCAGACACTCCTGTGCCTGTCTCCCTAGAGGGATTTTCTCAGGAACAGAAGAAGTCTGGCACACTTCTATAAAACTAGTCTCCATTCAAAGAGGAATGATATTTGCTGCTGTCCTCTAAAAATCAGTTGAAAAAGAGTGTTTGCTTCTTTTTAAACAATAGCATTTAGAAGCAGAAGGCCCTTATCAGCTCCCTACTTGCCATCACTCTTTGCCTACCCAAGTGCACGTAGGAGTTGGAGGAGAATTCAGTCCCCCTTCACTTTGCTTTTCAGATAACAATTCAAGACTTATTGCCTTGTTGAAGCAAACAATACTGAAAATGGCTATGTAGTTTATTCAGTAGGGCAGATGTTTAGGGTAGGAGACATTGGGGAACTTTCCAAGAATTATTCTACTGTTTTCTCAAATTATTGTTTAATGTTAAATTCCACTCCAGAGCCAAGCACACAAAATTAAGGTGTCAGAACAGTAATTGAAAAAGGTTTTTTTTTTGGAGCTAGCACTAGATAAAACATATTTTAAACCTTGTTTTGGCTAGATGAAGACATTTGTGTACAATAATACATTTGAAAATACACAGTTCTGTGGGAAAGACTTGCCCCCCTGAATACCTTGGTTTATGCTAGGTGGGACTGCCTACCACCGATACTGCAGGGCTTGCCAGGATGCATTTGACAGTCCTCCTCATCAGCTTTTCCTCCTGATCAAATAAAATCACGCTCTGAATGGTATGGCACTGGTGTCCTAAACCCAGATTCTAGTGAGAGTTGTTGAAACTGAGGAAAATGGATGGAGGACTGAAAACTGGGTGTTTGCAAAGAGATATGGCCTAGCAGCACACTGTGCATTTTAGATATTTCCCATATTGCTTTATGGGAAATCAGTTGAGGGTTTCTCATCCATATTCCAAGTGTAAAAAAAAATTACAATAAACAAGCCTGTTATATAACAAAATAAAAATACACTCTTGCTAGACTTTTTCAAAACAGCTCAGCTTTTGTCACGAATTATGCACATTTAGTATCTTTTAGATCAATATTTTATATGTGGTGTAATAGCCCTCTTTTTTCTTTAAACAGAGTTGACTGGAGAAAGGAAGGCAGAAAGATTTCATTGCTGTCTAACTGGTATTGATTTTGTAACTGCTGAATTTAGAGCAAAAGAAACTCCAGTAAAGGAATACATTTTTATTTCATGTGACATATATTCTCTAAAGAGAGCACAGCAAAAAGAGGGCAAAGAAGGATTTGGGAAGCTAATTAACGTGGATCATAAAAATCAAAGAAATCAGAGGAAGAGAATTCAGGAAGGCTGGCATGGCCACTCTAGAGGCCACTGATCCAGAGGAAGGATCAGTCATATCTATGTCTTTCCTGACAGATGAGTCTCTGAGCTGCTTTTGAAAATCTCCAGTGACAGAAAGACTAAAATCTCCCTAGGTGATCTGTCCTCATGTTTACATAATCTTATAGTCAAAAAGATTTCTTAGAATCACAGAATATTCTGAGTTGGAAGGAATCCACAAGGATTATCAAGTCCAACTCCTGGCCCTGCACAGGACCACACCGAGAATCACACCACGTGCCTGAGAGTGTTTTCCAAATGCTTCTTGAACTCTGTCAGGCTTGGTGCTGTGACCACTTTCCTGGGGAGCCTGTTCCAGCGCCCAACAACCCTCTGGGTGAAGAACCTTTCTCTAAAATCCAACCTAAACGTCCCCTGACAGAACTTCAGGCCATTCCCTTGGGTCCTGTCACTGGTCACTAGAGAGAAGAGATCGGTGCCTGCCCTTCTTCTTCCCCTCACAAAGAAGCTGTAGAGTGCAATAAGATCTCCCCCCAGTCTCCTGCAGGCTGAACCGACCAAGTGACCTCAGTCACTCCTCATACGGCTTCCCCTCCAGGCATTTCTCCATCTTTGTAGTCCTCCTTCAAACACTTTCTAATAGCTTATAATGTGACACCCAAGACTGCACACGGTATTTGAGGTGAAGCCACAGCAGTGCGTAGTGGGACAATCAACTCTCTTGTCTGGCCTGCAGTGCTGTGCCAGAGGCACCCTGGGACACAGTCGGCCCTCTGACACCTAACCTAAATGTCTGTGGCTTTAGTTCTACAGCTGTGGAATTTGACTTATTTCCCACAGTTATGAATTATCTGAGTTTGCTATTTTCTTGAAGTTTATTGTCTTTATTCTTCTTTTTTTCCTTTCCTTAGACAAGCATGCCATTATTCAATGGTCAGCGCCACTTCACGCGCCTTCCACTTTCACATCATCAATTTCCTGTTGTTGTAATAAACTGTAGAAGATTATTCCCTCAGCTTCCTGTCTTCAGTATATTTCAAGAACTAGATAGCCTATGTTCTGCTCTATTAGCTGGCATCTCCATTACTCCCAGTTTCTGATAATTGCTCTGTTTGCCCTGACTAAACCTTTCTTCTTGATCTTTCTGGCTTGGTAGTCTAAGGTACATTGAAATATAAACTGTGAGATACATTCATATAATAAACTCAAGCAAAACTCTTTATATTTTCCTGGTTATTCCTCTTGAGCCGTGATTTTTCATAGTAATATTTTTATCTATGCCAGTTATCCTACCATTTATAGGGGTTAAGTTATAGTTTTTATTATGCATTATGCTTTTATTTCATGTGGTTTATTCTCAATACATCTTCCATTGCAATATAGACATATAAATATGGTCATCAAAAACATAATTTTGAGACATTAATTTGCTGTTGACAGTGGACTTTGACCTTAATTCTCTGAAAAAAATGTGCATGGGTGTCTCCTTATACCATGCAGATATGTGGCATGATAGTGAAAGGAAGGAGATGCTTCAGTGTCTGTGAAAAAAACACCTGTTTGAAAAGCAAATAGTGCTGTTAGACCATACTCAAATATCATAATGGGAATAGTAATTATAATAATTCCTAATTTAATCAAGTTCATAATTTGTGATTTAAAATTATCGATCAAAATGTACTTTTACTTGCTTACAGCTTAAGCTTCCTTACAGATTTTTAATTTGTAAGTGTGGATATTCATCTCTAAGCCAATTTCCCATAAGGCTGCAAGGGGTCTAAGTTCTTACATCAAAGAATCTTAAGATCCTAAGCTGAGGGGCCTCCTGATACAGAAGATCCACTGACTACACTGAACACAAGTGATATAGTTAGTTCTCAGAATGGGTGAGGTTAGATGGACTGGATGTTTCCCTATTGTGCATAGAAGTACTTGAAAATATGTTCTAGAAATCTATAGACTCTTTTGATTTCAATGGGTTTAGGCAAGTTACCTTTGAAAATTCCATTATTAATATATAAATAATACTGTTGCTAATTTTCAGTATAAGATAACTTATAAAAAGCTGAGTGTGGCCACAAGATCCAGAATCATTTTCCTCTCAGCATTCAGTAACAGAAATAGTTTTTCTTATTAGAAGACCAACCTTTTAATTTAAAAAAACTTCGTATAAGTATTGTTTCTGTTTGTTTGCAAATGCTCAGTTTTGTGCAAGGAAGAGATGTCATCGGAACAAGACTGTGTCCCACAGAATATCTCCCTGTCTACAGTACTTCTGTAGACACTGAAACAACCATCAAAAAAGACCAGGGAGCTTTATGGATATGAAAACCCTATAGAAATTTTCCTATTCCATATATTCACCTGAAAGCTTAGAAATTCACTATGACCCCAGTCAAGATAATGAACGAAGCTAATGGAGAATTTCTTCTCATATCTAAAGCAAAGAGTGTCACATCTCTTATTCAGGAAATTTGTTGCTGTTGGTTTTAGTCAGTCTCTGAAAATCGTTGTCAATCTATCTTTTTTAATTAACATTGGTTGAGAAAAATTGAAATGTCTTTGGAAGTTGCAATTAGTAAGTGGAGAAGGAGTTTCATCTCTGTGAAAGAACAAGAATTAAGCTTCCAAGGAAATTAGGCATCCACGGAAAGTAATATATTCTAAGACCAATACTGATACTATTATGAGAACATTTGGATTCGCTTTTCCTATTCCAACTGTTCTAGATTCAAACAGTATATGACAAACTAATAGAACACTTCGTACTGTCTTGAGAATAAAAATTCTGTCCCGCACTATTTTGTCTGATTTTTATGATTTTATTTAATCTCAAATTAAGACCTGTTGTTTGGTTTATTTGGTTTTTTTCAGATCACCTTATATGATATTTCATTTATACTCATCTAAGTTGTTCCAACTTCCATAATATATTCTGTAATAAATCTTCCATGTCAGAATAATACAACTCAAAACTTTTTAATTATATCAAAGTGTGGAAATTAAGAAAATTAGTATATGATTTTTAAATGTTTTTATTGTATGGAATCAGCATTTTCAGAAGGAAGATCGTGCCTCAGCAAGATTTTTTGGTTATATTTTATTATCTTGACATGTTATTATAGGGAAATTTTTTCTCATACAGTGTTATAAAAACATTTCTGTAATCAGAATCCTAACTAATTACAGACCCTGGCATACAGACCAATATTCTGAAATTGCCTTTTCTTGTTCTGAAGAAAGATATCTTTTATATTCTATAAGCAACATTCACAGAAAATAGGAATCTGAAAATAATTTTTTCCATTTGTTTGTTTTGAGGTTTGTTTTTTTTTGTTTGTTTGTTTTGATGGGATTTTTTTGTGTGGGGTAGCTTTTAAAGATCACCTTTGGTCCTAACAGTTGAGGTTCTTCTGGTGAAGAGTCAATCACAAAGGAAAAAATCTATTCATGATCATATTAGGAAATTTTACATTGCTTTTTATCAGTTAAACTCAGATCACGATACTATCACTTCTCCAGAAGGTGGAATTAAGCCAAGGGGTATAAAGCCACTGAACTTTCTATAGTAGTATAATCTCATGCCCAATACTATTGTTATTATGCACTCTGACATAACCACACAATTAGATTTGCACTGTAACAGGAGAATATTCTTATCTTCCTGTCATATTTATTGAAATGCCATCCAAACTTAATGAAAAAACACCTGAATATGGAGGGTTTGTCTCTCATTATTCTATAGTAAAAATATTTGGATCAAGAGAGATTTAGGCCAAAGACCAGACAGATGCAGTGTGTTATTTCTCAAAGTGCATAATGTCACTACAGCATAATCTGTGTAGAGAATACAAGTGGGAATGAATGTCTTTTTTAGGATTGTATTTCAAACCTGTGTATATGTGGGTAAGTAGGATATTTAAAGGTATCAGAGCTGAAATGTCAGAGGCCTCCATTACTAGCACCTCAGGCAAGATTAAGAGGTACATAAAGACAACTTGGTCTAGCATGTAGTCCAAAGAAGACCTGCTACAGTTCTGAACATGATGTGTTTTCACTTCAGAAGCACAAACATCCCCTCCCAAGTGTGCCTGTGTAGATCTGTAATACACCATTGCTACTCACAGACACAGGGTTTCTACTGAGTTTTCAGGTTCTCAGAGGGAGGCTTGTCAGGCTTTCTCTGTGTGAACTTTGTTTGACTTGCTTGCAGCTTTGTTTTTCTTCATTTAGCTTTGTCATTAATTTATCTTATTGACTAGGTGTCAATAGCTAAATTGCACCACTTCTTTATCTTTCTATGATACTACCTTACTTTCTGGTAAGATAGCAGGAACAAAATATAAATAAATATTTCATGTAAAGTGAAATATTTATGACCTTAGCACAATGATTTTTTGTAGAGAAATACAGGCCTTGAGAAGTGGAGACAATGTATGTGGTGCAGAGAAGTTCAGCCATGGGATGATGAGAAATGGGCACAGGCTGACACTATAAACAACTCAGTAATGGATGGTTAATGAAACACAGACCTACAGCTGTTAAAACTAGACTTTGGGGATAGCAAAAAGTACAAAGAAGTAGTATCTAACATGTAAAAGTACCAAATTCTGTACATTAAAGAATCACAGAGTAACAGAATCATTTAGATTTGAATGATTCTAAGACCATCAAGTCCAACTTTTGACCAATCACCACTTTATCAAATAGACCATGGAACTACGTGCCACATCCAGTTGTTTCTTGAAGACCTTCAGGGATAGTGACTCCACCACCTCCCTGGGCAGTCCATTCCAATGCTTGTCAACTCTTCCTATGAAGAAATTCTTCCTGATGTCCAACCTGAACCTCTCCAGGTGCAACTTCATTCTACGTCCTCTCATCCTATCACTAGTTGCCTGGGAAAAGAAGCCAACCCCCACCTGGCTACAACCTCCTTCGAGGCAGTTGTAGAGACTGACAAGGTCCTTCCCATGCCTCCTTTTCTCCAGGCTAAACACTCCCAGCTGCCTCAGCCTGCCCTCATATGACTTCTTACATTTGACTTGACACATATGACTTCACTAGCTCCCTTGCCCTTCTCTGGACATGCTCCAGCACCTCAATGTCTTTCTCGAAGTGAGGGGATTAGAACTGTACATGGTTCTTGAGGTGTGACCTCACTCACTGCCCTGGTCCTGCTGGCCACACTATTCCTTATACAGGCCAGGATGCCATTTGCCTTCTTGGCCACGTGGACACACTGCTGGCTCATGTTTAGCCAGATGTTGACTAGCACAATCAGACTCTTTTCTACCAGGCAGCTTTCCAGCCACTCTTTCCCAAGCCTGTGGCACTGCAAATGGTTGTTGTGTCCAGAGTGCACCAGTACTTGGCCCTTCAGATCTAACTTGGAGGTGTAAACCAATGAAGACAAAACAAGGTGTAAGAGCATGTTATAAAACAGCTAAAATGACCCCAAGTAGATACAAGAGGGAGGACAAAGAAACCACTGACATGAACATCATCTTCCTCCTATCAAGAGATTCTGGAGAGTGATGACTGTCTATACTCTCTGACAATCTGAGTCTACTGGTTTTAAGACTAGAGGATCAGCAGAAGGGTGAGCATCACTTGAGGAAAAAAAGAGATAAAAACTAGGAGCATTTGTTATAGTTTACATAGTAATACTACCATTACTGAGGTTTCTAAGTGGATTATTACATGTTCTTTATTTTTCTATATTAATTACATCTAGACTAATAATGGTTCTTGAATTAGATTGTTAAGATTTCATTTATACTAAGAATAAAATTTTGTCTTTAGGTGTCTTTCTCTTTGCCATGAACAAGACATTGAGCATTGCAGAAGAAAACCTCTCTGTGGTCAGCATCTGTATTAGAGTATTATTTGTGCCATAGGTTTCCAGTCTGTTTGCTTCTGATAGTACATAAATCTCAGTTTGCAGACACTCTGAAGCTCTGACTTGGTTTTTATCTGTGATTTATTCCACTAATATTCTGACAGAAATACTCCTTTATTTTAGCTTATTTTTATAACCAATCCCTTTAATAATTCAGATCAATTGCTTATCTGATTCTAGGATGTTGGCAAAATATGAAAACCCCCACATTCTTACTGTAAACATAATTGAAGACTGGAACAGGTTGCCCACAGTTTTTGTGGTGTCCCCCTCCTTGGAGATATTCAAAACCCAAATGGACATGGCCTTGAGCAACCTGCCCTACTTGACCTTACTCTAGACAGGGTGTGTTGGATAAGGTGATCTTCAGAGGTGCCTTTTTACTTCAAATGTCTGTGATTTCTGCTTGTCTTCAAGGAATGCCACAGTAATCTGTCAGGATTCTGCTTCCTTGCTGGCTGTTTATAGGCAGTGTAACACAGTCCTGAGTTGAGCCATGACAACTTTTATTTCTCTAGGACACAGGTTTTGCAGAGAACAAGATTCCTTCTAACAGCTTTGGGCTTCAATCAGAGTACAGATTACTCAGCACCTTGATGGTTATCTGCAGTTACCCTGGTCACATGGTCACATGTGAAAAGTCTTTGTTGCTTTATATAGATCGGTTAAGATTGATTGTAGATAAGAGCTTGTAGCAATGGCACAGGGAATATATAATATAAGAAATTTAAGGGACTTTTATCAACAGAAGTCATTAGGAACAGGTTAGACAGGTGTAAATAGTACTGGTGGAACACTGAACTAGACTAGGTAACCTCTTCAGACCTTTTCCTGCCTTTTTTGTAATTTGTTCACACAGGGAAGCTGGAATATAGCCTATAGCTGTATACCTGGGGGCAAAATATGTCAGGCCTGCTTAAGTGTAGTTTTATTTTCCTGTAGGAGTAGCCTCAGCTAGAATCACTGACATAAGTAACAGGCGCTTACTTCTCAGTTCTGCCATCAGCGATTACAGACCCAGTTCTAGCCTCACTTGCAGGGATATAAAAGAGTATCAAATCCGGTGTGCAAGCAGTATAGTATTTTATGTGACTTCTCTTATGTAGGAGAACACTTTACAAATTTCCTTTGTTGAGTTTTGCACCAGTGCAGCTACTAGTGACTTCAGTAGGCATTGTCCATAGATTTTTGATGGCAGTTTTTTTCCTGCATACTTACAAGAAGAAATGGAAGAAAGTCTGAATTATAAAGAAGCAAGTTTAGGCTTTTCGATAGTAGAAAAGTGTCCTGATCTCAAAGGGACCAATTAGTGTCAGTAGAAGGAAGCCTGGATGGGCTCTTCCACACTGGAAGAGTTATGAGCAGAAAAAGTAGTGATGATCTTCTGTTTTGTGCCTTGGATTTAAGATAGTGGAAACAAAACTTAACAACTCTTCATTTTAGTTTTACTCTGTATAACAGGTATAAGGAATGATGGCAGCATTGGTGATAGAGTGCTGTGAGAATTGGTGATCAGGAACTTGAGTGTAGCCTAAAGCTTTATTTCTTATAACCGATGGCCATGCAGTTTTGCTGGATATTGTGAAGACAGATGCTAACATGGGGCTTGTCAAAATGTTAGGGAACTGTTTGGTCTTCAGTAAATATATGGATTGTCAACTGTTAGAATGAAAGCAGTAAAAGCACATATTCTGCCTGTGGAATACTCTATGACAGGAGCTCAGTGAGCCAAAACTTAGAGCTGGCTGTGGGAAGGAGAGGAGTGAGTTTATGGCTGGTTATAATATTTGTGTCCATGCTAAATACCCAGAGGCAAGCACATAAAGAGGTAGAGTATCAAAAACCAGCTTGCCTGAGTCTTAAAAGCTTACTAAGGGATGCCACACAAAGATAAGTTATGGAGGCTGTTCTTTCCCATTATCTTCAATAGCTGTGCCAGCTTTTCCAAGGCAGGGTTCACACCGTTTTGAAATGCCATCTAACTTTCATGTGGTCTATGAAGAGAAAGAAATCCATTTGAAGGGTTAGTTCATAGAGGAGTTTGTGTTAGTATTCTCTCTGGAGAGGCATGAATGATCTTTAACAACAGGGGAATATAAAACTCAGCAAGACCGAACTGTTAACTTAGAAGCCCTAAAGGTAGACAGTGTGAAAGCCCCATATTCCAGCCTCTAGGAAATACATCATTACCTTTTGATTGCCATTTCTATTGACTGCCAGTGTGATATATAAATCTTCTATAATGTTAACAATAAAAGAGTGGTGGCAGAAACAAACTGTACACTTCACAAAGATACATCTCTGGCTCCTAGAATTTGTCATCCCCTACTGTGTTAGGGCTTGACTCAAATCCTTTTGGAGCCAATGGATACACTTATCTGGTCTCCAACAGGCTTCAGTCGGTCTTGTGAAGTCCAGCACAATAATCATATAATAATAATATCTGTAAAAATAAGTACCTTTTTAAAAGAAAAGTAATAAAGAAGCAGTTCTGGGGGAATCAGAGCTAATGAAGCTTGATTGCCCTTGAATTTACTGTTTATGAGTTCTGTCTGAAGCAACCCATAACTGGGGTATTTGATAGTGTTTTCCCCTGTGTGCATCTTATTGTGTTTTGCTGAGATGTGATTTGCAAAAATGTACATGAATTTAGTTATTTTAAACACCTTTTGCCACATTTGAATAACACATTGGAATGAGACTAAAGAAGGACACGGACAAAGAAAGAAAATAAGAATGTGAACATGTGAGCCTCTTTTCTTAAAGAAACTGAGCTAAAATATTTTCTCTCTTCCCCTGCCATGACACATGCAATGGACTGGGTAAGGGCTGGGATAACAGAAGCTATCGAAGTCAGTGTGCATGTTTTATATAGCCTGCAAATGTGAGGGAAGAAACAAGCTGTATGAAATCCCTCAAGGCAGGTTTGATTTGTACTTTTTTCTTACCCAGCCATGCCAGGGTTCTGCTAAATGATGTTTAAAACTTGCAACTATTTTTTAAAGACGTTTTGTTCTTGCTGCTTTGATTGCCTTTATAGCATACAAGTCTTAATGTATCCGAGTCTTTGTGTTCTCAGTGTTTTTCCTAAAGGAAGATTTTTTTCCCTCATGGTCACTGCAGACCTCTAATAGTTCAAAGGTTTGAATTCACTAGGCTAGTATGGTTCAAAACCTTCACAGGCACCAGCTAGAAATAACTGTTTAGATTTAAACAATAAAAGCACCTCTGCTTCCATGTATTCAACTTTCAATAAGACACTAATGACAATCCCATATCAATAAATATTCATTTGCAGGTAATGTGTTCACTCAGCTATCCAGCAACGTGCAATATACACATAGAGGTAACACATTAAGCTAATCAGACATTCATTTCAAACTGTTTCCAATTCATAGTCTCCCCTCAGACCAGGTCAAATGAGAGGTTGTGGCAACTTGGCACAGTGGTCACGAAATGATATTTTAGCCCAAGGAGAAAAAGGAGTTTGAATAACTAGAACTACTCTGTCCCCATTCCCTTCTCTTTTTATTTTTCTTTGTAAGAAGCTTCAACTTAAGCATATCTTAGAAAATCTTGCCTTAAAGTTAAATGACTGTAAGGGGTATTAAAAAATATCCTCCTACTGAAGTAACTGATCCAAATCACTGTGAATTTGCAAGTGATAAAGACAAATATAAAGCAGGAAAGAGGCATTTGTATTCTGGAGGTGAATTTCTCTGCATTGTTACATTGGCATGTTCCAGATGTTACCTAATATTATAATTTTTCTGATATTTTAATGTTAGTTCATGTCCCCAAGCCTAAAATATGAATGACCCAGCAGGATGACAAAGTACTGACCAACATTTTCTAGGGAAAAAAAATCTTGCTTGGGTAAAATCTGATCAGGATCTGAAGACTTATGCTTGGTGACTGTAAGTCTTGTCTAAACAACAGTAAATGTGAAATTTATGTGGTGCCAAGTCTTCTTCCTAGCATTTCACCTTCTGGAATAGGAGAGGAAAATCACTTTGCCTTCTCTGGAATTAAAAAAGGGACAAACCGGAGAGATTTCCTCTCTCAAAGGATATTATATAGGTTGAGGAAGGTCTTGGTGATGAAAATCACTGCAAACTCAGAGATGTGGAAACTGGTCCAATTTCTCTTATGAGTAAATTTGACTTTTTCTGTTTCCTAGCCATTTATCGTATGTTATCTTGCACAAATTTACACGAGGTAGATGCCTGCCTTTTGTGACAACAAATCAGCTGTGTTCTCCTAGTGTCTTCAAGTACTCTGTAAGGAAAAGTTGGGAATGTCTTTGATATTCTGAAAAATACTCCTTAGCAGAAACCCTTTTCCATCTTGACTTGCCTCTTCCCTTTAGTGATTCTGTACCTATACCTACTACTAGTAAAAACACTCTCAGTGCTCTGCCTCTGTCTATCTAGGATCTATAGTTAAATTTTTACTGAGATAAAAGGTAGCTTCTAGTGGCATTACCGTGTGTGGTACAAACACCTATGAAGCAGTTGGACCCAGCTGCTGGATAAAATTATACATAGGAAAATAATGCCTCATTATTCTTTTCCAGTAATTTTTTTTTTTTAAAAAAAGAATGATTAAAATCAAAAAGGACCTCTCATGGTCGGTTTCTAGAAGACAGTGATGCAGAACCATAACTCATATGTTCTAGTGACAAGAATGCCCTTAAGGTTTACAGTGAGTTTTTCAAAGAGGCAGCAGTTTATACCATGATTAAAATAGTCTGTTTGCATGGAACATCCATTTAAGCAGGGCAATATCCATTTCTGTCTCTGAAAGTGATTTCTATCATGAGTCTTTTGTAATTTCTATTAATATTACAGAATAGAGAAGATTGATGCTGATTCACTCACCAGCTCAGTTAATTTTTCTTCAAGTATGGATTCCTATTAGGAATGTGCCCACGTAATATAATAAAACTTGCTTATACCATTTGCAATCAGGTCTCTGTGCATATATTTTCCTCAGAATCTCCTCTTTTAATAATAATTGTCAGAAGAAATGGAGGACATAAATGAATACTGGATGATTCACTGACCTCTTGATAATTCTGTCCATTGTGATATAGAAAATTCTGAAAGTTCAAGAGCAATAGTTACTGTAAGAGAGAAGTGCATTCATTAATACTGTAGGGTCAGTTTTGCTTTCTAATATGTAGAAAAGGATAAGTAAGAAAGAAGAAACTTAAGCCTCTCTACTGCCTTATAGTTTTCCTCCTGTCAGCTCTGTCCGCATCTCTTGCTTGCTATGCTGATTTCCATCTGTGTCCTCCAGTTGTTTAGATATTTTGACATTTTCTAGGATAATTAGTATATATTATTTACATATTATGTGTATATATACACATATGTGTATAATAATATGTGTGTTATTTATTATTTAACATAATCCCTACACAATATGTTGTTTTTCTATTATTGTGTCACCTCTTCTCTGAAAATCATAAGGTCTTCTCTGGTATTTATTACAAGACCACGATAAAGTCAGTGTCTACTAGTCAAGTCCATGGAGCAAAATGAAAACAGAATCATAGCTCTCCTTTGTTATTGGCATTGGCAAACACTGAGCTGTTGCTACTGTACCATTTTGCCCCTTTTGATTTATTTTAATAACCACCTTATCTCTACTGAAAGATTCATTCCAACGTGTTTATGGGCTATAGAAGCCAAATTTTCTGGCCTACTGCTCTCATCTCTTCATTCTTTTACATTGGCACCACACTTAGATTTGCTCTGATCTTCTAGTGACGTATTTTATTTTAATGACTTTTTGATCTATGCCTATGAATGTGTTGACTCCCAGTTTTGCATCCCATAGTGAATCCCACCAGGCCCAGCAGATGCTGATTTGATGTTTGCTTGTTCCTCTAATAAGCCTTGTAGTTTGGATGTGATCCTGGCCTTCTATTCCCAAAGCAGTAGTTGCCTTCTGCTCTGTCTGATCTGTTATGCTAATGTAGCTTGTGACTAGCAGAAACCAAAAGAGTGGTGATTTCCCCTTCAGGGGACATAGCAGATTCATCAAGCCACTGCTCTGTGTTCACTAGTGTCTGATAGAGATACATCTGTTCAATAAATCATGTATCCAGGACTATCAGTAGGACAGAGGCATTTTTTCCTGGAAGCATGAGATTTAATTACCTTAACATGTGTAATTCCAGTTTTTATTACCAGCATTAAAAAATGTATCACCTTAAAAACTGAATCTCAGTGCTTGTCTCTGTTACCACTGATAAAAGCAGACTTTTTGCCTTTTATGTGTCTTGTTATTTTGTTGCATACAGGAAAAATGTAAGAGCATAATCAGATTAACAACAAGTAGTATGAAAGGACGCCCTTCCTCAGCTGAGATGTGATAATCAGTCATGAGTGTGCAGCTGACCCACCACAACGTGCAGCAGAGGGAGATTAACTTAAACCAGTGAATGTGAAAGGCTGATTGGCTGCTGTTATAGGCATTTGTGGGAGCCCCGGGAGGTTTTCCCTTCAGTGCTCTGCATCCCATGGCCTTTCCAGGTCAATAGAAAGCCCTGGTGGATATTCTGTCTATAAATGAATTAGCTCATAATGGTATCTGCAGAGCCATGATGGCATCCCAGAAACTTTCATAACCTTGTCTGATAGTTTAAACAAGTTTTATTTTCCTGCTGGGAAGACTAGAAATTCCCTTCCTGCGTTCTTGCAAATATGTTATCTCCATTGTAATCTTTGGCTGCTACAGCCTTCAAGACAAGGATGAAACAATGGATGGGAAAAGCATATCACTTTGGAAAGCTTTCAAATCATTGGAAATGCATGGTGTCTGGTAACCACTGGAAAATAGCCATTCCACCAAGTGGTGTAAATACAGTTCATGAAATGTGGGGACTGAGACCTGGGAGCAGCTGCCCTTGTGCAAGACAGCACTTCCTCTCCCTCAGGAACTTCGTAGCAATGAAAAACCATGGGACATTTCTTCCCAGAGACCGTGGCCCGTGGAAACAACTGGCTAAACAGACTACTGGTGTTTCACATGTTTGTGCCATGCTCACCAATACAGCCCTTTATTGTTGACTTCTCCCTATCACTTCTTCTCTAGGCTTTAATCTTATGGCTTTCTAGAAGGCATAAAAATTGTTGTCTCTCCGAGTGATGTAGCAGTCTCAAACAAAAAAAAAATTATAGTAAAAATGAATGGTAAAATAGGATTATAGACATCTATTTTTCACAGATTATTCATCACTGTAGGCTTGGATTGTAACAAGAATTACTCTAAATCAGGAGAACTAATAAACTCCCTTTTTTCCTGCCTGATCTATCTAGTCTTCAGTCAGATTATGGGGAAACAGACTTCACTACTAACCTGCTCTCTCAGCCTCTAGCACATACAGTGACTGTATGACTCATTGTTACTTTTGGTCTGTGTAGGTTAGCTGTGCTCAGTGCAGTGTCAGCTATTCCTGCTCAAATGAGGCAAATAATAATCTATTGATTGTAACAGTAACATGGCTGCTCTCTAGTTTATCAAAATCTCTGTCAGTTCAAAACTGCCATGGTAATACACAGAGTCAGTATAAGGTATCTGCTTCGACGGTTTTCCACATTAAATGATATATTTTTTCTCTTTGTACAACCTTCTAAGCATATGCAATGACCAAAAAATTTGCGCCTACATGTTCTTCAGATAAATGCTTTAATACTTGCGGCAGGAAGCTAATACAAGGGCTCATTCATTAATCTGGAGTTCTGAAGCTGTCAATACTAGAATTTTGTCACTATTACCTTTATCTTAATTGGTTTTAGTATAGAAGTAAATAATTGATATATTTATATTATGTTTAGGTTTTAATTGCATACAAATACATTAGTATTAATTTAAGAGAAACAGTGTTCTAAAAGTGGTTGTGAGGACAATTGCTGATCAAATAGAGATATCAGTGTAATCCATGTTTTTCCACTTCTGAACTGCAACATGTTCCCCATCACGACCTTGATCAACAGTTTTGACGTGCAGCTTGGAAATGATATGTGGCTGAGAGATGAAGGAGATGAACTCTCCCTTATAGCTCCAAAGGGATTCAGCAGCAATATTTTTAAATAAAAAATTCGAAGTGTCCACATGTGGGGTTTTTTTCATAAAAAGAAATGCTTGCCATGGAAAACAAATACAAATATTTTGGTTTTCTAAATATTAAGAGTCCTGTCAAAAAAGAAATAATTTAGGAGGAAAATTGTTACACTGTTGCAGGGCTTTTCTGGTAATCTGAATTCTCCAACAGATTTCTAATAGATGTCATATTAATTGAGTAGAGGACTTGGTGGGGAGGAATAGTTTGTGAGGGAGGGCTCGTTAGGCCTTGATTTTGAACTTAGACTGCTGTTGTAAATGTGAATGGATTCAGACTAATTTGGTTTTGTCAATTCTAACTCTTTATTAGTTGGGTCTGTGTCTGCCCATTCATTGCAGACTTTGCTAATTAGCTTGCAAGACATGTTAGGTCAGGTTATGCTGCAATAGATCTATAACTTGTGAACTAGAGCTGAATTATATCTGATTGGCTCAGAAAGTGAACCAAGGGGATGATGGAGTTCATATAGTGTTGCCTGGAATGAATCAGGCGGACATTGTACTAATACCTTGTGTAAAATGGAAGGACAAAAAAGAGATTGTAAAAATAAGAGAATGAGCATGGACCTGTGCAAGTAAATTTGAGACCTCCTCCTCTGACTGTCTCAAATATTTGAACAAGAGGGCATCCAGTAAAATTAAAATGGGAAATAGTCAAAGCTGATAAAATACAAAATTATCTACAATTATAATTATCTACAAAATGTACAATTAGCCTGAAGAACTCATTGCCACAGGAAATAACACATCTCCACTATAGAAGAAGGGGTGTACTAGAGTTGCAATAACATACAGAGTTATTCTAATTAATGCTAACAGTACAGTTAACATAATTAATATCCCAGGCTACAAGACTTAAGCCAGTCACTAACACAAAGGGAATATGTTATCCAATGTGAAAGGTGCTTTATTCTACTACTGCCTTAAAAATTTAAATTTGTCTCATGTATCTGTTACTGGTATCGGAGACAAATCTTATACCTGATTAATAGGGCAAAAGCCGTGTTCATGTAATAAGATCTCTGAAAACCTAGAAAAAACACACCCAGGCTAATTTAGTACTTGATACCTCCTTCTCCATTTTCAGTTAAATACCAAGAACAAAAAATTGCATTTTTTTTAAGATCAGTCCTCAAAATTATATAACCTTGTTTATCTTTTGAACACATACTTTGAGCCTTTTGGTATTTCCTGTTCTTTTTTTATTTATTTCTAAAGTACAAATACAACTTTATAAACCACCTTTCACTCTTCATACTGCCATTAAAGGAGTTACTGAATCACCGGTTTGTTTGGGTTTTTTTAATTATTGTTTTTAAGATATTTAATGAATAAACTGTCAGATCTACTTATTTCTCTGCTTTTCAAAGAAGTTATTGAAATACAGTTTGAGTATACACCTGGAATAGTACAGCTTTTATTTCTACCGGTGTTAATTTCTGTTAAACTGCACTTGCCTCCTCTCTACTAGCTTTGTCTTCAAAAAATCTGGATGACATGTGTCATGAGTCCCAAATTTAAGCATGGAATCAGTACTCAGGCAAAGAAGGTAGCTGTTGATAACAAGAGATTTTTATCAGAGAATCACAGAAACCCCCGATGACTGCCACGACCTTTAAAAGATGATGCAGAATGGCTCTGCAATGACATCTGCTGGTTTCATCAACACCCTTGGATATATTCTATCTGGTTACTTCATAGGATGTACGTCTCATTGTTTTTTTCATTTTTTCCTATTCAGTCTCTAGTTCATCTACGAAATTTATTATTAGTAGTAGCAGTAGTAGTAGTATTTTTTTATGGTGTTGCCCAATATTTTAATGGTAACATATTAGTCATAGACTTAATACATTTTTTGTGTATCTTGATTTTAGGCCAGGAACTATCTTTACAAAGGACTCCAAGACTTTATCCAAAATTTATGTGATCAACACAGTAAGTAAACCAACAGTATTTACTGGATATAATACTATTGTCCTCCATCATCATATTCTTTAATTGATTTATTGACTACTATATTCTTATTAGTACCCACTTTTGAAAACAAATAAGCTCATGAAGCCATAGGAAAAAATGCTGAGGCTTTCAAAACAAGATATATATTACATCCATTTGTAGAGTAACCCCCTTACTCACGTCTTTAATTTTTGGCAATAAGCCAACACAGTCATTCAAGAATAGCATTTTAATTTCAAAGACCTCATGTAAGACTTTCATTATTAGTGCTCAGAACTATCAACTTATCTGGAACTTGTTGAAGTTCATGGAATAAGACACTTAGGATTAAGTGAAGTGTGAAGGCAACTGTAATCAGAAAACTATAATGATTGCGGAGCAACTATACTTGTGGTTTGACCTCTTTATACACAGTCAACAATGACTGGGAGAAATAAGGTGGACATTATAAAAACACAAACAAACCAACAACTAAGAGGCAGAAAAAAGGCTCTGAATTAAGCCATTTGAAGGAAAAGTGCAACCACAAAAAGCAGGGACATTGATCTGAGTTGATGTATCCTTTTGTCTCCCTTGTCATCTTGCTAATTTGGGTAGATCTCCAGTCCATTTAAAGATAAGTAACAATCTTGAAGCAAAGTGGGTGCTTTATGGTCAAGACAAGGGCTCTACTCTGATTTTTTATGAGTAGGGAATCTAGCTACTTTATATCTGGAGTCTGGTGCACCTAAATTCTTAATTGAAAATCTGGGCCTCCATCACCAACTTTAAAAACCCTGATGTAAGAAGACACAAGAAGATCTGTGGGAGAATAAAGAATCAGATGCTGGATTTCCAGGGAATGATGTAATTAAGATAAAACTCAGAGCAGACAATGCAAGACAATATTCCTTTTACACTTTTTTTTCACTAACAATGACTACCTTGTCTCACAGCCTTATGTAATCAACAGTCAGCCCAAAACCAATGTAATTTCTCTTTTTTGGGCTATAATATTTCTTTGCATGCTTGTAAAAATGCAGTCAGGTGACACCCAGTGACATCCAGACAGGTCAAGTGACATTGTCACCTGTGGAGGCCTTTACATAAAATTTTGACAGTAATTCAGGTAATCAGATATCTGGAAGAATTTGGAAGTTGTCCCCAACTTGAGGCAGGGAGATGGGCTTCACAAATTTTGGGGGTTCTTTATGTATTTTCTTTGCTTCTTTCAGCATTTTATTTGTTTTAAATTAATTATAGAATCGCAGAATAATTTACATTAGAAAAGACATCTAAGATCATTGGATCCAACCATTAACCCAGTACTGCCTAGTCCACCAATAAACCGTGTTCCTATGTGCCACATCCACACGTCTTTTAAATACCTTCAGGGGAAGTAACTCAAATGGGAATGTCTCTAGGATGCTGAACAGATATTCGTCAATTACCTTTGAACAGTTCGTGATGAAAGTGAATAATAACTCTATGAAAAAAGTATGTTTGTGTTTTGGAATTTCTTATTGGATGTATTATTTTCTACAGAGCAGCATGACTCTTGAGTGGAAATATGGTTTTATTATAATTCATGAGCTCTAGTCCTTCAGCTTTTCTTTTTAATGGTATTAATAATAGCATTAATAATAATATTGACATAGGTAAGTAGAATGGATTTGTGATAAAAATAGCATTAAGTACTTTATTCAAACAATCCGTGCCCTTTGGGGTATTTGGATTACTTTGGACAATTGAAAAAGTAAAGTTTATCAACTGATTGCATTCAGAACAATTTGTTCGCTGAATTAATGACAAATCAGTTTTACTGGCAGATGGAAAATTTCAAAGTGAGTAAAAATATTCACTGAAAAGCACGATTAAAACTGAGGAAGGTTTTCTAATAGGGGGATTTTTGAATTCTTTGTTGGCTTCCAGCAGAGAAAGTTCCTTAATACTATATTGTTGTTTAAATTGCTTTTGAGTATAGTGGGTAACTGTTCACCTAAAAGTAGGAGTGGGAAAAATAATGGCTGAAATAAAGTAGGCAATCTGCTCTTTGTCATCTGATTTTAGTGTGTGGAAAAGCAAAAGGTATCTTTTCTTCTACACTTATGAGAAAACCCAATAGAAGTATTATTTAAATGAAAGAATGTAGGGGAAAACTTGGTTTACACCCCTGGATTGCCTCAGAAGTAACTATAAAAGGGAAAATTTTAGATCTGGCAAACATACAGAATTTAGTTGAGCCAAAACTCCAGGCTTGAATTTGGCCCACAAGGTATTTATTAATTATAACAGACAATTTTACACATCTGGAAGTAGCATCAGAACACTATTGTGTGTAAGTAAATGAATTATCAATTCAATATCCAGTTTTATCTAAGTATTTATAGATAATTAATAAAATTATTTATCCTACTGAATAAGAAGGAAAATATAAGTAATTTATAAATTATTTTATTTGGCATGTTAATATCTGTCTTTGGAAACTCAGAGAAAATCAAGGCAAATGAATATGCTCTTATATCAAAATTGTTAGTTTTGTGGTGATTTCTTCTGTGGAAATAATTTTAATGGCATAGGGCTAATTCCTACAAAAGGAATTTGATATTCTCTGATTGATACTACCCTCCTGAAGAGAGCGAATTATTCTAATCTCTTATATGTATATTTGATCTCTAAAATGTAGAGCTGGAAATTTTTTTTAAATATTATTTTAAAAAATTGTATGTATAAAATACAAAATTTTTGGGTTTATAGTTCATTTGTCTTTTTAGTTTGCAAACTGCATAAAATGCAGCATAAATTACAACATACTAGAGACACAACTTCACTAATTTTTATCAAAAAATGTCCAAATGCTATGGTTTGTTTTGGTTGAGATGCTCCATTTACACTGTCTTAAAAACAGAGGGAACAATATTTTCCAGTAAAGAAGTCCTCCATGAGAAAACAGTTTTCTTGTATGTCTTTTGATGCTGTTAGTCATTTGCATTGTTTCATTATGGGTGATCTTGGGTGTGAAGAGATTAAGTCACATGTCACATCCAGATCTCTGAAAACTTACAAATTGGTGCAGAAGGGTGAATCAGCAATGTACTTGCTGTGGCTTATCCCAGCAGGTAGCTAAACACCACGCAGCTGCTCACTTACTCTCCTCAGGTGGGAGAGAGGAGAGAAGTGGAAGGGAAAAAAAAAAAGTGAAATCCACATTTTGAGATAAAGGCGGCTTATTAGGACAGAAAAGGAAAATAACAGTAACAATGATGATAATAGTAATAATAGTAATAATAACAATAACAATAATAATAATAATAATAATACTAGAAGGAGAATATACAAAACTAAATCTGCCCAAAGAAATTGCTCACCACGTGCTGACTGATGATCAACTGGTTCTTGAGCAGCGTCCCCCAGCCAGGTTTGCCCCCAGTTTATATACTGAGTATGACACATATGTAACAGAATATCCCTTTGACTAGTTGAGGTCAGCTGTCCCAATTGTGCCTCCTCCCAGATTCTCCTGCCCCTCCAGCATCCTCACTGGTGGGTTAAGGTGAGAAGCTGAAAAATCCTTGAGTAAGGGCTGCTCAGCAACATTGGTGAGTTATCAACATTATTCTCATCCTAAANCTTAGAGTAAGGGCTTAGAGTAAATCCTTGACTTAGAGTAAGTCAAGTGAGTTATCAACATTATTCTCATCCTAAATCTGAAACACAGCACTGTACCAGCTACTAGGAAGAAAATTAGCTGTATCCCAGTTGAAACCTGGACATTACTTTATTCCAGACTGATTGTTGCTGCTAAGGGAAAGAACTGTGGTTTAAACTAATAGGAAATTTTGATGATAGTTGACTTTATTTTGTAATATCATGAACTGAAATAATGCAGACTGCTGGCTGTAGTTGTGAATGGTACGTGTAATAGAATGAGCCTAATATCTGATTAGTTAGGATAAAAGTGAGCATATTCAACCACTACAGCAGGATTGCTTTTCTGTTGGCATGCTTTAGGAAAGTGGGATAGAGATCACCCATGTACTTTTTAATTTTCTTTGAAGTGATTTGGAGTGCTTGATTACAAAATACAAATAAAATGCATTGACAGTACATTTTAAATTATTTTTAAATAGCAAAAGTATTGTATATCAACCTAGTAATCTATTTGGGATGTTAAAGCCGAATTCTATTTTTGATTGCCAAGGGTGAGACTAGTAGCCTGGTGGGGGTTTTTAAATTCTTTCTGCACATACCCAAATAACATCCTGAGAGCAATTCACATGTCATGCCAGGAGTCATAGAATGGACAAAGCAAACTCAAAAAACCAATGTTTCCTGGCACAGCTATATATTACCTAAAACAACACAAAATGAAGATTTCAGGCATGGGTGCACAATACACATTATACCTCAGAGGTTTGTTTGGTAGAGTCTGGTTTAAACAAGCACATGTCATTAGTGAAGGAAAACTCCCCTTGTCATATCTCTTGTTCCTCTTTCCCATTTAGTATACAGCCTGTCCTTTTATTTTATATCTTTACAATACTCCTGTGGGCAATGATAGTGATCATATACACTCTAGCGCTGATTCAGCAAAGCACTTAAGGATATGAAGACATGATTTATCTTGTTTGGTGTGGTGCTTGAACCATATACCTTTCTTCTTTTCCTGATTCAAAGTCTTCCCTGTGTGAGAGAAGCAGAACTCCACAGTAAATTGTTACAATTCTAATGGCGTAACAATCACATTTACCATAAACTGTGGATTACTATAACATACACTTGTAAAAGTAAACACAATTGAAAGTGCTGAAAATTCCAGACTTCTCATCTCAAAGGCTTGGTCCTGCAATGCTGGTTCTGTTTTAATTAGAGCTGGTGTTGCAGATGTTCAACTGGGTGTCCTCCCAGCTGAGGGCTTCTCAGTTAAGTGTCTTGGAGGGTCCTATCCCAATTCAGCAGAAGATTTACTGAATTGCAAAATTTGCTGCACTGCAAAAGGTTTGCTATGGTGACACCCCTGATAAACTCCTTGTACTCAGATTTTGTATTTGAATACAAGAAATTGTTGGGGGAAACTCATTTTGACTGCTTTAAACTGTAAGTTTTGTCATTTAAAAAATGGGTGACTTTTTGAGGGAGCTTGCCTCTCCTTGGCTTGCTCCTCTCCTTGACTACACTGATAAAACAGCTAACCACTGAAATATTCTTGGCTGTGGACTATGCTCCTAGAAAACACATGTGATGTTCATATACGGTCTCTTGGCTGCCTATACTTACGCCCATCTGCTGGGATGGCGTGATGCCGGCACACGCAGTGCATGACAGTTTTTCGGGGCAAGGAGCGCCAACCATGAATGGTTTCACACAGGCAAGATGCCGAACGCTTCAAGCACCATTCCTTTTGGAAGAATCCTTTCTTTTGTTATAGGATTGCCACGTTGTTGCCATGGGATTCTAAACTGCTGGTAACTTTGTATCCTAATACAATATTTGACTGGCGAGGCTGAAGAACACCTGAGACTAGAAATATCTTCTGAAATATTGTCTGATGCATATATAACATGGATTATTTGAAATAACATCTATGGATATGTTAAACAGGAGCACTGAGTGGTTCTGGTTTTACTAATAATCTTTTTAAGTGATGAAACGAGAATTCCAGGTGGCATAAGAGAACTTGCCAGGGTGGGATATATGGTGTGATCAATTAAATACAAAGCTTCAGTGTTTCCACAATAGTCAATAACCAATTAAGAAGTTCTGAGCACAAAGTTGTCTCAATAAAAGTGGAGGGCAGATGAGGACAGGACTGAGAGATCAGATCATAAAGAGAGAGGAAATTTAACACAGGATTTGAATTTGAAAAGGAACTAGTGACCTGGAGAAAAATAGCATGACTTTCCAAGGAGTGCATCTTGGGACACAAAGAGAGGCTTGCTGCAATGATGATCAGTTACTGATGGATGAGAATGTGATGCTGAGGATGTAAAGAGAAGAAAACAGGATAGAATAATACAATTCAGTCCTAAATAATTTTAGCACTTTAAATGCAGAGAAAAAGGGTTCATTTTACATATGTTTTCTACGTTTTCTAATTGGAGAAAAATTCGAGTTTCTCCTCTGCTTCAGAATTGTCTTGAAATTTCAAAGCATACCTTGGACAGTATTGGATGAGTGCCCCATGTCCTAGGCAAGCTGTTCAGGATTCGTAGAGTTGTCATTCTCAGCAGAAATTACATCCATATTAGTATTAGTATATTTATTCCTGAAGAAAATTTCATGATTTTTGAACAAGAAACTCTTGTTCAAAGATTCTCCTGACAATGTAATTGATAAATTGATATATTCTCCGAAGACAGAATCAGAGGAGTGACTAAGTCTTAGCAATGCAAATGCTGCTTGACGGCAGTCCCAATGTCACTACAGTCACTTCAGCTCCCTTTAAAATGCACTGAGGAATTCACCCACTCGGGTGAAGGACATAGCTCTTCCCAAACTTCTTTATGGCCCTAAACTATCTTAAAGAGAACATTTTTGATTGTTTTCTTTTCATTTGACTCATCTATTTGTTTTTTCCTTTTCAAAATGATAATCTAATATTCTTCCTCAACAAATGTCTTTCCAGGTTTGGGAATTTCTGATACATTAGAAGATTTTTTCTGAACTTTGGCTCTCAAACCAAACTGTTTCCTTTCCTTCGAAGTCCCTTAAAGCCCAGTGGCTCAGTGGTTTGTTCATTCTGCAGGGGTGTGGAAAACTTGTCTTCATGTCCCCTGCTCTGCTTACCTAGAAAACTCACAGTACCTTCAACAAGAAATATCAAGGGACAGCCACTACAGAATGTATTATTTCTTGACAAAGACAGAACTAATAAGACACATCTGGTTTCAAATTCTTCCTCTAACTGGAGACTTGTTAGACTTACAGAAGTATAGAGACCTCGAGGATTACAGAGGACTTCCAATCTAAATTTGTATTAAGTGGCTGAGTAATTTAGCTGTCTAATTCCCAGCAATTACACTGAGGGATGGGTACCCCGTTATCTCTGTTGATTTGGGACATAAAGTGGTAGTTAGTTCCCTTTCCTCTTTCTAGATCTCCTTGCTTACAGGATCTAACAATATCTAACCCCTACTGGCCACAACAAAACTACTTAAAATGCAGCTATAGCGAGAATAATGATGCCTTTTATAGCTCAGATTGTGTAGTAGTTTCTATTCCACAACTTTCTGAAACTGAAATTGTCAAGGCTTTGTGCAAGAGTGGTCTTGTTGCTGAACATATACTTAATAACAGGTTAGTAATTTTATAATATTAGGAGAAAAACTACTATTTTTTAATAAAAAATTAGAACTCTTAACTTTTTAACAGTTATGCAGATGTAATAAAAGTTGAAGGTTGGCATGGAAACCACCCTTTGAGGAAGAGAGCATTTGGGTTCATTTTTCTGGTCTTGGTAACTTCTGTACCAATTTCCACTTCTTCAATGCTGAAAAACACCACAGGTATTCAAACAATTTTGAGCCTCAACTTGAAGTAAGAATTAAGCATGTTCACTCGCTACTTCTATCAGTATTTGCATTATATTTATTTAAGTGGCAAAACCATTAAATGAGAAGCTGCTTCTATGCATCAAGATGAAGCATCAAACAAAATTTTTCCAAATATAATTATCTTATTCATGTGAACTGAGAACTTAATGACTTAACATGGTGAGGGAGAAATGAGAAATTAAGTCCTTAATGCTCCAGCAATAATTACTGTAAAAAATGCATTTTTGATACTGATTGTTGATTTGCTTGGTCACAATCATCCCTTTAATGTTCTCATTTGCACTTTCAGACTCCAAGACATATAAAAGATGGTGATGCTTTTGTACTAAAATGAAACATGTTTGCTTTCTGCTGATAGATGTGGCATAAATTAACATAATTCCATCAAAGGTGATGGAACTACAGTGATTTAAACTGGGAAAATGGTTCTATCTGAACAGCTATTCCTTCAGCATACGCTCACACCTCTTCCAGCACATTACTGTTCTCCCAAAAGCTTACAAGTGGCACCCTTCATGCCTGCTTTTGCTGTGTCATTCATAGGAAAATGCCCACGCATCAGACTAGACTCATTTCTGGAATGTGGAAAGATTGTTGAGTAGAAAGAATGAGAACAAAGTGTTCACAGTATATTGGCATACAGTGCAACTTCTGGAAAAAAATAGTAAGTGTAGGGAGGCTGCATTTTTGGGAAGATTGAGGACAGTCACAACAACTTTCCAAAACTTTCCATGCAGAGATAGTCTGAAAACTTTAGCACTAAATCACTTGAATGTGGAAATTCCTACAGATATAGAAACAATCTACTTTAAAAGCTGATTTTTATTGTCTCAGGTCAGCAACTCATCAGGTAGATGTTGTCAAGCCCTCTGTCCAGTTATTGGTATGAGACATCTCCAATGTAATCCTTAAAGTGGACAGCTGGTAGTTCAAAGAAGAGGTCCTGAAATAATGACTGGCTTTTGCTGAGACCACTGAATAAGAGAGGAAATACATTAATTGCATGGATAAATCCTGGCTTCCTTTGCAAGGTGCTGCAGAGATGGGTTTATGAACATGACTTTATGTTGTATAGAGAAAGTGGATACTGGCATTTCTCCTACAAAACTGCTTGTATGTCCATGTTTCAAATGCCTTCATAATTACTATGGATCTGTGTTCTTTGAACAGCTTCCTGTTTGCCAGGTATTAGTTCAAAATTAAAGAGGACAAAAGAAAGCGATGGTTTCTGAAGCAAGTACAATCAGAGGCTGTAAAGCAGGGACAAAGCTGCCCCTGACTCTGATTCATTTTAAATACAGGTTGGATAGGCTCTATTCGTTCAAAAAGCCATTCTATCCTATAATGAAACAGTGATTTGGATCATCACCCAGGGTACCTTTAAGTGTTTAGATTTATTCATTTATTCATTCGTGTTATTTATTCATTCTTTGACTTCATTCTTCTTTTAAGGGTGAATATATCCACTATACTGTGCTGAGCAGTCCTGGGAATTCATTCCAGGAGATAGGGGTATTCTGAGCAGTAAATTTCAATTTAAACACACTAAAGCCCAAATTTTACATTCAATCTTTGACTTGCAAATGTATGAAGAAGTTTTGAAGTTTATTTGGGAAAGTACCCACTGACTTTGTATTTCTAACTTGGTGAAAGCTTTGGGGTCCCAGTATTGCACAATGACATAAAGCAAGTCAGATGGAAAGAATAAGAGAGAGAAGATAAAAATCTGTGGGAGAAATAGTTCATCTGTGAGCATTTTTACCATGCAAACATAATATACTTTTCTAGATATTTAGGTAATAATTACCTAATTATCCTTCAACAATCTATGCTTTATTCCTGCTCCTTTTGGTACCTGACACTAATTTTTATAACTACAATAATGTAGAAATTATGTACACACATTATTACAGCTTGAACCTGTTTAATTAGTTGCCTGAGAAAGAAAGATAATGTCTTATTATTTATCTGGGTATAGTCAACTTATTCTGTGTACAGAGATAATTACCTACATTCTGGAGTGGGAAGACATCCTGCAATTAACACAGAGCTAAAACCAGTCCTTTCTTCCAGGGAAGGCGGGAAGTCTTGAAGGCAGTAACACCTTCTAAGTCTCAGCTATCATTAGAGTCTTTTAGACACTGTAAGACTCAATTTTATGGAGGTTATTCTTTAGCTTATTTTCAGAACTGCCTTCTCCATTC